>JANAVB010028196.1:28895824-29208324 GCA_029216955.1 Iris pallida | reverse complement strand
ATAAAATTAACATATCAAGCAAAGTATGAATTTGCTTTTGGACTCTTTTCAGTTGGTATATGATGCAAGGGTAGGTTTCAGACTTTCAGTCTCAATTCCACCCTCCGTAACTGATGCAGGTCCTACTTTGGTTTGGATCTCTATCCAAACCTACATCACAGCCCAAAAGGCTCCCATTTGAAGTAGGGGTGCAACTCGGACGGGCTAAACCGAGCCCGATCGGGTAAACCCGTTAATGGACTGGATTAGGGTTAAAGATACTCCGGTTCGGACTTGGATTCAGGTTAAAATATTTGAACCCGATCAAAAATCGGATTGGGCTCGGGTTTATGTGTCTGGTTACCCAAAGAAACCGAAACCCGACTTTATATATATATATATATATATATATATATATATATACATATAGAGGAAAATGTACCTAAGGTCGACCTTAGGTAAGTTACCTAAGGTCGACCTCATTTTCCTCACTTTACAACATTTTTTTCTTGAATTTTTTTTATGGGATTCATCTACACCTTATTGATTGGCAACATACCAAATTTCAAGAAAAAATAATATTGTTTAGTCCCCTATCAATAAGGTGCAAAATCGACGGTGTAGCAGCAAAGTTTTAGACCGTCGATTTTGCAAGGGATAGATAGGGGGACTAAACAATATTATTTTTTCTTGAAATTTGGTATGTTGCCAATCAATAAGGTGTAGATGAATCCCATAAAAAAAAATTCAAGAAAAAAATGTTGTAAAGTGAGAAAAATGAGGTCGACCTTAGGTAACTTACCTAAGGTCGACCTTAGGTACATTTTCCTCATATATATATATATATATATATATATATATATATATATATATATATATATATATATATATATATATGTATGAGTCCGGATCGGGAGCCCCCCAAAAACTCCCCTCTTACTGCACCGTTGGATCGAGGGGATGCGCCCGCGGACCCCACGCAGCCCGCTCGATCTAACAGTGCACTAGGGGAGGGGGCTTTTGGGGGTGCTCCCGCTGGGGGACTTTTGATCCGGATTATATATATATATATATATATATATATATATATATATATATATATATATATATATAGTTTCATACTTCTTAAATAAAAAGTTCAAATCCTAAAATTTTTCACTCAAACTCTTCAACTCCTTATCCTAAATCTTATTTCGGTTTGTATTTTGTAATGATCAAGACTTGATTGCTATTTGATTATGTGTTTAATATTACTTTTTTTTTAAAATTATTTCAAATATTATATTAGAGTCCGATAAATCCGATGGACACGACCCGACCCGAGTCCAACCCAATCCTGCGGCTTGGTCTTGGACTTCATATGTTGAACCCGAGGTCGGGTCGGACTTGGGCTCGAACTAGACTTATAATTCATTGGGTTGGGCGACCCAACCCGTCCGCCCCTAATTTGAAGTGCACTACCATAACAAATAGCTGATACTTGGGCCGCATGCATCTCTCTTAACCACTAGGCTATAGGTCATTTGCCTATATATATATATATATATATATATATATATATATATATATATATATATATATATATATATATATTCAAACACCTCATGTCATGAGTCATGACCATCACCCTCTGATCTCTAGTGAAATAAATGCATATTGCTGCCTGCTACCAAACTGCTCATTAATCCTCCCAAGAATAAGAGAAATTATGCAGTGGCAATTGTTTAATTATTTATTATTATTATTTTTGCTTTTGATTTTGGTAATTATATTCTAATAATATTTGACAATTGTTTTTTTTTTTTTTTTTTTTTTGATATTATCATGTGTCATTATATCTATGTACTCCTTGGATACCTGTGCGGTTTTAGCATAGCTAGTTAGTTATCAAGTTCTTTCCTTAATCAAGCAGTAACTATCTAGCGGCATGATCATACATAGGTACTGCAATAGTTTATGTTATGGAAAATGCTATTTTGGCCGTCCAAGGGACTAGTCCGCACTGGTCCGCGTATGCGTGACGGTCAGTCATTGGCCTCCATGCTAACGTAGGCTTACCCCGGGCCGGAGGACCAACGTCGACGCGCTGTGTGACCGCGGGCCAGGGCAGGCCAGTCCTGCGACGGAGCATTTGTGAGTAGATGGAGAGTTGGTCGGCGGAGATGGCGATGGCGGTGTTGAAGGAGAAGGGGTTGGGGTTGGTCATGGCGGAGAAGAGGGAGGCGGCGAAGGAAGGGTCGGCTTCGACGACGCGGTGGAGGAGGCTGCTTGCGACGAAGGGGTTGCGGAAGAGGTCGGCGACGACGGCGTGGGCGAGGATGGAGCGGAGGCGGCGGAGGGAGGGGCGGTGCAAGAGGAGCTGGAGACGGGGGTGCCGTTGGAACAACCGGTTGCTCCGCACCCAATATGGGACCTCCTCCTCTCTTATAGAGAGAGGGACAATTTAGTCCTTTTATTATCGTTGAACCAAAGCACATGGATCGGACCAAAAATCTACTGTGCTTTATATTATTGATAATAGATAATGCACAGTGCAGTTGGGTTAGTTGTACACTAATCCGTCTATATGGACATACTCTAACCTAATTAAGCTCAAAAGTTATTCTAACATTTGAGTAATAAAATTCATAATCCAGCTAAACATCCTTCAAACCAAATGTATTCATCATGAACCTTAAAAATATATGTATGATACTTTGACATTCAACTGAAACTATGCCTAACATAGCATTTTCAAGTCTAGAAATTAATTAAGAACCAACATGGTCAAAGATAGATTATTATCTTTTTTTTTTTTTTTTTTTTTTTTTTGGAAATTGTTAGTTCCAATGTTAAGTTTATAATGAATCTTCTCAAAATATAATATTTATCACACAAGGGAAAAGAAAAGAAGAGAGGTGGTGCATGCATAGTGCGCATGCAAAAGTTGGCATGAGAAAGAAAGCTATTAGAAATTAGGACACGTATAAGCCATGATATATAGATTGATTAGAGAGACACGGCAACATGGACACATGATATATAGGTGTGGGTGTTAATATATAGAGAGAGAGAGGGGGAAGGAGGAGGTGGGTGAGGAAGGGGATAGGTTAACGGTCTGTTTGGTGATGGTGTTTATAGTTTTAGGGTGTTTTGCATGGATCGTCTATGAAAATCTCTGTTTGTTAATTTTTTTTTTGACGTACTGGTTTGGCCGACACAATAGTCCACCAAAACACTAAATCTAGTGTAATATAATTTTGGGTATTTTATAAACATCATAAATCGGTATATTTTGAAAAAAATTATTATTCTTTTCTATTTGTATCCTCACCAAAAATATATAATTATAAGGGTAAAGTGCATTTAAACCCTCCTTAGAGTTGCCTCGTTCGCAAAATAAGACCTTTTAGAAAACTTAAAGCAGTTTGCACCTCCCGCAAACCCTGTTTTGCGCAGAATACCCCTTTCCGTCAAATTGACGTTAGAACAGCCGTTAGAGGCCATTTTTTGGATTTAAAAAAAAAGTGGACTTCCCAAAATATCCCTAATGCTTACATTTGGCTGTTGGCTCTCTTTCATTCTCTATGTATAAGACAATGTTTGTTTGAAACATAAAACCTAAACTTTATATTTTCTATTTTTTGACCGGTTGGTTGGAAGGAAAAATAATATATTTTTTTATATTTCTTTTTTTTTTTTACTTATTTGCTCTCATTTAATATATTGAAACTTTTTCTTACCTACAGATCTCAAATCCAACTGCAAATTTTTTTTTATATTCTCTTCTTTTTTTTTTTTACTTATTTGCTCTCATTTAATGTTTGAAGCTTTTTTTTACTTATTCCTTTTTTTTCAAGACGTCCAAATAGAAATTATGGAAGCCTATTCGTAGATAATTGACAAAGGCGGTGGCAGCCACTGAACCCGGACCATGCTTCGACATACATGTTTTGCAATTTATTTTTGATTTTTGACACGTTTAGTAATATTTAAGTTATTTGTTTAAGTAATACATGTGATGAAAATAAATTTGTACCAAGATTTATAATTTCAGTTAGAATTAATAAATAAATAATTACGATAATAGTCATGACTAATAAATAATTACGATACAAGTTCAGGACTAATCGGACATTTGTTAAAAGATTTTTTTTTCCAGAAAAAATTTAAGATGAAAACCTACTATTTAGATTATAAACATTTATTTTCGAAAATGACGCCAAGCATGAGAATTGATTTTTGTTTAATAATCTTTTTAATATTTTGTTTTTTGTTTCCATTTTTTTATTTCTTATTTCATATTTTTTTCATCTTTTTAATAATCTTTTCTAGAATTAATAAATAAATAATTACGATAATAGTCATGACTAATAAATAATTACGATACAAGTTCAGGACTAACCGGACATTTGTTAAAATATTTTTTTTTCCAGAAAAAATTTAAGATGAAAACCTACTATTTAGATTATAAACATTTATTTTCGAAAATGACGTCAAGCATGAGAATTGATTTTTGTTTAATAATCTTTTTAATATTTTGTTTTTTGTTTCCATTTTTTTAGTTCTTATTTCATTTTTTTTTTCATCTTTTTAATAATCTTTTCTACTTTTTTAAGAGTGACTTTTATTTTCAAATTTGTATAGTTTTTGTTTTTGTCTTTTTTCATTGTTTAAGATTTATCCTCATTTTTGGTTTTTTGGAATATTTTGTCTATTTTTTATTTTTTCCATATTTTAATAGTATTTTTTGTCTTTTATTTGGTTTTTTTTTTCTCCAGTTTTTCATCATTTCTATTTTTTAAGAATTGATTTTTTTTTGTATTTATCAGTTTTATTTTTCCCAAAAATATTTATATATTTGTTAAATAAAAAATAATTTATGACAAAATAATTTTAAATAATATTTATCCATTTTTTTGACGAAACTAACCGTTTTTAACAAGTTAATACTAATTAAAATAATTTTAATAAATAATTTTACTAGCAAAGACCATTTTCCCTTTGTTAATATTTATCCACTTTTTAACAAGTATTTTTGCGTAAACCGTTTTTAACAAAATAATTTTAGAACTAACCGTTTTTAACAAGTTAATATTAGATAGCCCAGGGGTAAAATGGTCAAAACAATCCCATTTTAACACCCGTAAACAGAAAAGTTAGCGGAGGGGGTGATTTGAGCATTTTCGTATCTAGTTGGGTTTTTCGGATCAGCGAGTCTTTATTTGCATTTTCGTGCATCTAAGGAGGGTTTAAATGCACTTTACCCTAATTATAACTACCAATATCCTTCTTTATTTAATTTTATTCGTGTAAAAAAACTTTAAGAATCGTTCATTAGTGAATTACCAAGTATGGATTGTACTGGTTTAAAAGTCGATATTTGAAAATTATCAAAAATTGGATCCCTCATAATCGTTCGTAACCAGTAATCTGAAAACAACTCATAACCGCTGTCCCTACAATTGCCAAGCAGACGCTCAGGTACTGTTTGAAAAAGGGGAAAAATGGGAGAAAGGAAAAAGTTGAGGGAAAAGTGAGGAGTGCGGTGTTTGGAAAGGAGGAGGAAAATCAAAAAATGGGGGAGGAAAAATGGGAAAAAAAAGTAGGTGGGTCCCACTAAAAAAATTTTCTCCCAAAAAATGGAAGAAAAAATGGAGAGAGAGGAGAGAAATTTGAGTGAATTTACTCCATCACCTCTCGTAAAGATAATAATAAATTATCATTTGAGAATACCAATGACTAAATAGTAATTGTATCTCTAGCCCTAAACAAATAAAAAATTATTTTTAAACTTTTCTTTTTTCTACTTTTTGTCCATCCAAACAAAGGAAGAAAAATTTAGCTTTACCTTTATTTTACGCTTCTTCATTTTTCGGTCATCCGTCCTGTGGACAAATTAGCATTTTCCATAGTTTAATTTTTAAGCTAACATGGGGAAGTGTGGTTGGAGCTGCCATGAATTATACAGACGGTGAATGGATGCATGGGCCGAAGACCCAAATGTGATTTGCGCGTGAGGTTTAGACTTTTTCTTGTTTCTTTTCCATTAGAATCATATAATTTTCTAGGCTCGAGGAACACATGAATATTGAGAATATGGAATAATTTTAACAATGCTGAGGATGGCAATTGTTATATCAATATTATATATTAAACCCCTCCACCATATCTGGGGCTGGATTATAAGAACATGAATTTCGATTCTGACAATTACTCATTTGAATGTGCTGTTGTACAAATATAAGTTAACTCCTACAATACCTTTTTTTTTATTCATTGCTTTCAAGAATTAAGCAGCAAAATATTTAAAACTTATAAATATATCAAAAAAAGTATAACATTTAAAGCAAGTGAATATATGAAACTTTTTAGAATCAAATTGAGAGTAATACTTTGCAAATCTTAGAATTATAGCATAAGTAAAGAAAACCCATCTAAGAACAATTGTTAAATCCAAATAATTTATTTTAAATTGTTCCAACATTATGTCCATACTAAATTAATAGAACACCTTCTAATAAAATAAAACTTGCTTCCAACTTGAAAATATAATAGGGCTATGAGGATGTACTAGTAAGTAGCAAAATCCAATCCACCTACAATTCAACACAAGTAATTATATTAAATACAAGCATGTATGTCTTACATACAAGTTAAAAAAACAGAGTATGAACTTGAACTAAAGCCCAATAAAAGAGGATCATGTGTGGAAAGTTAATATAAATAGTTTAGTTGATCGGATGAGAGATTTGACCCCTTCTCAACATATAAGCTCTAGCAGTGGCGTAGTCAGGATTTAGGTACAGCGGGATCAAAATTGAATAGTAAATTTTTAATCCAAAAAATATATAAAAATGCAAAGAAAACTAATTTATGACATGAGTCAAATAAGAGACATCTAATTTAGGACATCAATCAATTAAAAAAATATTTTAAAAAAACTAGGACATAAATTAATTAAATATATTACATGAAACTGAGAGGAAGAGAGCCACAGATAGAGCGGGGAGAGCCACCACGGAAGAGGGAGGAGAAAGCTAAGTGCGGGAGAACGGTTGTTGATTTTTTTTTTTTTTTTTTGAAAATCCAAATGTACATCACCGCACGAGAGAGCAAAGAGAATGGAGAGGGACAAAGAAGCCGCTGCTATGATTTGCTCCTTATTCTTTCTTTTTTGGCCCACACCAAACCAAACAAATGAGATTTGCTGCTGCTTTTTTTTTTTTTGGCTCACATAGTTACATAACTTACATTCACCTGCTGGCCCACCACACCAATCATAAGTCTTCAATTGGGCCAGCGGGGTCATGTGTGACCCCGCTGGCCCTCCTCTCCCTCCGCTAATGAGCTCTAGAGTTTTTCTGCAATGACAAGAACTTTAACATAGAATCATAATAACCAACTTCTGTTATAGCACCTATTATATTCACGTTTCAATCTCATCGAATCGATAAGTCGTCACTGGCTATGATATCGTGCAAATCTAAATTTTACTCGTACAAGATATGAATGTACACAATTGATAAACCATATCAAAATAAACGACATATATATAAACAACGATTTTTGTATTGATAACTTACAGCGGAATACATAGGCTTTTAATATAGTCAACTGAAATATGTCAAACTTAGCTTACATGCAACTCATGAAACCAAAAGAATTAACAATGTTCCAAACATCATGTCATTTATTATAAAGATATAACAGTTTTAATGTAAAGTTTCAAATTGTCAAAAGAGCTTTGAATGCTTATAAACTTCTAAGTTATTCATCGCACATGTAAGGGCGAGGGTCGGTACTTTGGGAAATGCACTGGCAATGTGGTACCAATCAAACTCACCTAAATCAACAAAGCAAATATGTGAAGGCATACAAGATTATTATGTGATATTACTATTTCTCTAGTTTCATTTAGCAATTCATAATAAAAAGACATAAAACAAATATATATCATTTCTTAGTGAATCTTACCCATGACCAACTTTTATTTCCTGCAAAAAATAAGAATTAGAATACATTGCCATGAAAAACAATCATATTCGACCTGTCAATATGATGGTCCATGGACAATTTGTCATAATCAAACATAGTCTTATACCACAGTAATAAGGGCAACGTACAACACAAACTCTCCAGTCCGGATAGCGAGCCCAATTTTAGAGCTCTACACACCCCTGCTCAATCTTGCTCTTTTGAAGATCCACAAATACAATATTCCTCCTAGGTGGATATGATTTTGTAGCTGCAAATACTATTCGATGAACCAAACATTGTACAAGTTATCCATGATCATTCATGCATATGCAACTTATATATAAAATATAACATATATATACATGATAATGGAAATTTAGAAACAACACATTCTTATTCTTTATTTTACATTCATCGAGCTGCAGTCCGTAAACCGCATATTCATATGCCTCAAGCCACCACTCATATATCACATTTCTTGAACCATCGCTCATATTTCACTTTCCTACAAGTTTTTCACGAATGACGACCCAACGGTCCCAAGCAATTTTCACAATTCATTTCCAAAATAAAAGTTCTTAATTCATTTCTACTTTAAGTATACTATATAGAGTCCACAATTCTATTCTTGTAGATGAATTAAAATGATGTATCAATTCAGATCGGTCTTGCCATCATTCTATCGTTCCAACAATTCCAACGTAATAAGAAAAACAATACACAAGAAATTTATTTTAAGTTAATTTTTTTATTATGACACATCGATCATATAGGACATAATAACTGAAATGAAAGGGAGTTTTATTTATTTATTTATTAAGGAGTGAAGATGGAGGAAAGAAGGGTTACATCCACTCACCGATTGAAGAAAAGCCGAGAGAAAAGCCGAGAGAAAGAGAAATTCTTTTGCAGTGATCAAGCATCGCCTTAGTTTTCTCTTGAAATCACACTGCGGATGTTTCATCACACTTATTTATATCATTTTCTCCCTCTTTATAGAATAATGCTATTTGTCCCTCCAAACCGTCCATCCTTATGTGGCAGCTGACGTGACATGTTGATGTGGCAGCTGACGTGACAAATTTTAAAATTAAAATTAACATTAACATAAAATTAACATTAAAATTAATGTTAATATTAACATTAAAATTAATATTAACAATAACATTAACAATAATATTAATATTAACATTAACATTAAAATCAACATTAACATTAATTAATATTAATATTAATATTAATATTAACATTAATTAATATTAACATTAAATTAACATGGACAAAATTGGGTAATTAACTTTTTGAGTTAAAATTTGTCATGTCACTCAGATGACACATAATATTATTTAACATGCCACGTCAGCTGTCATATAAGAAATGTTGTATTGGAAGAACAATTTGGAGGTACCAATAGCATTACTCTTCTCAAAAGTCAATATGAATGCAGCAGAACGAAAAGAATGGGTAGAGACCTCATGCTTTGTCCGATCATAGATACTGAACAATTCCTAAAAATATGATTTGAGGTGATGCAAGATCTTCTTAATGATACAACCATACAAGCTCGTTCGTTAATTCCATCCAATGTAATCTAATTAAAGCAAGTTCGTATCACCATCTAAAATTTGCAATTTATGCACAAACCCAAATTCGATTATGCTATTCAAGCCGATAAACATTCGTGCAACATTCCAAACTAACACCAAAGAATAATCTTGTCCAAAATCTCTAATGCAACAATTTTATTTGTATCGAGTCAAACGTGAAGATCAATAAAGATTACAACATGAACAACCTAAGACACGGGATAGGGTACTACATTTTGAACGAATCTTTTTATAAAAAAAAAAAAAAAAAAAAATACTGATGCATTAATCTGGTAAAAATGGAATCGACTTGAGTGGCATGTTGGAATATTATAATTCAATCCTCAATACAGTTCTCGAATTTTGGTACAGTAGCACAGACTTTAACAACAATACAAGAACAAATACCTATCGACCTATGGACTAAGAAACCAAAAATAAAAATAAAAAAAATAAGAGACAAATGTATTGTTTCTTTAACTTGGGAAAGAAACAATATGTTAATTATCAAGAAAGGACTTATTCCCGTGGCTCGATCCACTAATCTTCCGTCATCCAGACATAATCTTATATCTTTTTTCTGATATGCTAGATCAGGTACAGGTTGGGGTGGGAGTCCACCCCAAAAGAAAAATTTACAATTTTTTCCATATTTTCTTTTTTGATTTTTTTTTTTACATGGGTTAGCCAACCTGTAGTCCGCCATAATTCATAGTAGCTCATCTCAGTTATAGTATCTGGATAAGTCATTGCTTCTCGGTAAATATCAGAGTCACTCGGGGCCCAACAGTGTACTTTATTTTTTGACGGTGAACAAAAAAGAGAAAATACATTCAATAACATTAACTCCGTATAATTAGTTTCAAAATAGGTACTGTTAATGCTCATGAAACATAGGAAGATTAATGTATTCATTTCTTCTTCTTATTGTTATTATTATTGAGGAAGAAGTTGTATTCAATAGAATCAAAGTAGGTTGGCAAGTCCACCCCTAAAAATTTTTTTTACTCCTTTTTTGCCATATAAATTTTTTTTATTTTTTTTATTTGGATTAAACCACTTCCAGCCCATCCAAACTTTTGGTAGCCTATCCCAGCTATAGTTTCTGGATCTTCCCCTGCCGGTCACATTAGGGGTGAGTATTCGGTTTATTCGGTTCCAACCGAACCGAATAACCGAAAACCGAATTGGACCGAAACCGAATAAGCAAAACCGAAACCAAACCGAATTGGTCAATAATCGAACCGAACCAAATTAAATCGATTCGGTTTTCGGTTTATTCAGTTTTTGGGTTTATTTGTGTTTTTTTTTGTTAATATATATAATAACTAAATATACCTAGATATATTTATTATATATATATATATATATATATATATATATATATATATATATATATATATATATATATATATATATATATATATGGAAATTGCTGAGAAACCCAATTTCGGGATTGGTTTTTATGAAAAATTCATCCGCATGATGGGTTTTATGAAATGCCCAGAATTATATATTTTCACGTTAAGTATTCCAAGATTCCCTTTAGATGCTCTGTATTTACAAAATTAATACCATTACTACCCCTCCGCACAAACTCAGATTTGGATTGCGATTCCCGTCGTCTTCTTCTTCTTCACGAGAGATCTGAATTCTATTGTTCTCATCTTCAGCAGAGATCGCAAAGATCGTTCGTAGTTCACCGTGCTTTTTTTCCAGTCGAACTCCGATCATCGCTCATCTTCTTCTTCTTCTTCTTCTTCTTCTTCTTCTTCTTCTTCTTCTTCTTCTTTAGGTCAATTATGGAGAGAAGATCTTCTTTTTCTTTTCCATAAGAGTTAGCATCGTTTTGAAAGAAGAACGAAAACTCTTGGATCTTTATTCATGTCAAATTTCTTTCCACAAAACAAAAAAAAATAAAAAAATTAGGTTTCTGTTAACTGTTCTCCGTCAATATAACATGAAGAACAGTCATTCTCCTGCATTTTAACAAGGAGAATGTCATTCTCCGTGTAAATTAACACGGAGAATGCCATTCTCCGTGTTGAATGTCATTCTCCATGTTGAATGCCATTTTCCGTGTCATTTAGCACGAAGAATAGCCATTCTCCGTGTAATTTAGAACGGAGAATAGTCATTCTCCTACGTTTTAATACTGGGAATGACCATTCTCCGTGTAAATTAACACGGAGAATGCCATTCTCCGTTTTATTTAACACGGAGAATGACATTCTCCGTGTTTCTAACACGGAGAATGGACATTCTCCTGTGTTTTAACGCTGGAATGACCATTCTCCGTGCTAAATTACATGAAGAATGGCCATTCTCCATTTTATTTAACACGGAGAATGCCATACTCCGTTTTATTTAACACGGAGAATGACATTCTCTGTGTTTCTAACACGAATAATGGTCATTCTCCTGCGTTTTAACACTGGAATGACCATTCTCCGTGCTAAATTACACGGAGAATGGCCATTCTCCGTGTAATTTAGTACGGAGAATGGTCATTCTCCGTGTAAATTAAGACGGAGAATGCCATTTTTCGTGTTACTAACACAGAGAATTGTCGTTCTCCGTGTAAATTAAGACGGAGAATGGCCATTCTCCGTGTTAAAATTAACATTTTTCGTGTTCTAACACGGAGAATAGCCATTCTCCTGCATTTTACGGTCAGTTGAAACTTTGGAGGGTCATAACTTTTAACTGGGAGGTCGAAACGAGGTCTGGTTTGTCGCAAAATGAGCGTATATTCGAGGAGACGGAGATTAACCGTTTCTTCATTAGACTGCCTTCCGAAATTTTAGAATCGCAAAAAAATGATGTTTGGGCCTCCGTTTTACCACTTTTGCCGTTTGTCTCGGCCTTTCCGAAATTTTTCGACGAGTTTTTGAAAATTTTTTAGGAGAAAACCTAGATTCGAAAGTGAGCAGCGTATGGAAGAAGATGAAGTATCGAAATATTTTTTTAAGAGTAGTTTCGTGGGTGGTTTTCACTAAATTAGAAGGAAGGGCAAAACGGTCATTCGGAACCCTCTTTATATATTTTTTGCTAATTCTGGGCACGCGATGAATTGTTATTGAGCGGTGGGTTTTTCATAAATTTTTTTTGGTTTTTGGACATTTCATAATTTTTTCTTATATCTATTCTACTATATAATAGGAAAACTTAGATGGTGAAACTTTTGAATTCCGAAAATACCCTTACATACTTATACTAATTAAAAATAGTTCATTAATCTATTCTACTATATAATAGGAAAACTTAGATGGTGAAACTTTTGAATTCCGAAAATATCCTTACATACTTATACTAATTAAAAATAGTTCATTAATTTTAATAAGGACAACTTAGTAATTAGGAAGACTACCCTTTGGTTTTCCTAAAGAGTCTTCCTAAACTAATTAAGAAATGTTAAAATACGTGCAAAGCACGTGCACATATGCTAGTATATATATATATATATAAACTTTTTTTTTTATTCGGTTTTCGGTTTTAGACCAAACCGAATAAAAAAATTTAGTATTTTCAAAATCGAAACCGAACTGATTTTTTTTAAACCGAACCGAATCTCTTATTCGGGTCAATTTTCGGTTCAAAACCGAATAATGCTCACTCGTAGGTCACATATTTCTCTTATTAGCCATTGACAACTCTTTGAGGACGTTCTTTTCCAGGCTAGAAAAAACGATCTGCAGAAAACCCAACTAACGCCCCATTTTTAGCAAAAACAATTGAGCTCAACTGCCCCTCTCCCCGCTATCAAATCCTCCTCCTCTCAATTCCAAACCCATAGACCAAAACTCTCAACCCAGCTCCAATAATCCATCCATATTCAAAACTCAAAAACTCGAAGAAGTCCGAAGAAAAGTACGTAGCTAGACGATGTGGAGGCAGGGATTGAAGGTCAAGAAGGCCGGGGGCAACGTAGGCGCCAACGACAACGCGGCGGCGCCTCCCCAGCTCGTCGCTGTCGCGGTCGACGCGGACAAGAACAGCCAGCACGCTCTCCGGTGGGCCGCCGATCATATCATCTCGAGGGGACAGTTGTTCCTTATCATCCATGTCCGGAAGAGCATCAGCACCATACCCACCCCATGTACGTATAACTCGTCCCTTTTTTTTTTCTAGCATGCTACCGAGTTTTAATTTAGAGGGTTAATTGTGTTTTAAGCTTATTACACGGACCGTTTATGCTTAATTACATTAATATCTATGGTTAATAAATTTTATAAAGAAAATGGTCAGTGTAAATATTTTCGGAATAGAGGCACTTCCTGTAATACTCTTGAAACATATGGGAATTCAGTGTAATTAACCATATGGGAATTCAGTGTTTTATAGAAACTAATAACATTGACCATCTCTATGGTTAATAAAATGATGGTTAATAAAATATATAAAATAAAAGGGATAGTCAGTGTAATTATTTTCGGAATAAGGTAATTAATATGATATCCATAACTCATACTTTTGTTCTGCATGATTAATTCTAGACATAAATATTTTTCTTCGAATTATTTTTTATTTTCTATATATTTAAACTAATTCGGTTGATGCTAGCTAGCTTGTGAATATGATCCAGATGGACAGGAGCTGCCTATTTCCGAAGTCGAGGACGAAGTCGCAATGGCGTTTCAAGAACAAATGGACTGCCAAACGAAAGAACTGCTCCTTCCTTTCCAGTGCTTCTGCAGCAGACGAGGGGTGCGTGCGTACTCATTTAATTTGTGTACTCATTTTGGTTAGTGAGGTCCTGCAGGTTTAATAGTGACTGCAGGCCCCGTGTTATCGTCCCAATGGAATTTGACCACGTGTCCTGCGGTCACAGCTCCGTGGAAAAAAAAAAATCATTTTCCTGTTTAATATGTGTGTATATGTGATCATGACATGCATTGTTACATATTTGCCAGTTGAACTGCAAGGAAATCATTCTGTACGACACGAATGTGTCGAAGGCCATCGTCGACTACGTGGAGTTTCACGGTGTCGAGAAGCTGGTGTTGGGAGCGTCGTCTAGAAATGCATTTACTAGGTTAATTTCGAAAGCTCGATATGTGATTCCAGTGCTCACGAATATATCTATTCATCGAATCCTTGAAATTTTTTCAGAACTTTCAAGAACGTGGATGTTCCTACATCTGTTTCCAAGACCGCGCCGAATTTTTGCTCCGTGTATGTGATATCGAAGGGGAAGATAGCTTCGGCTCGGCCGGCGACCGCGTCCGTGATCACTCACGTCGACAACCCAGCTGCTAGCGAGATCAGTACGGCCGGTGGAGCTCAGTTCCAGTCTACAAAGAGTACGTTTTCTTTATCAGAAAATTGCATATATAGCGTCAGACTTAAAGCGAAATTGTTCTGAGAAGATCGAAGTTATGAAAATTACAATATAAGACATAAAACAAAGGACATTTTTTACGTTCGTCCTGAAAACGACCTTTAAAATAACGTTTTTAGCATCTATGCACAAAAATGCCTTTCAAAAGGACATTTTTGGCACGTTGTTAATTATAATTAAGGAGGACAGGAGAATTAACGTAAGACCCTTGTTAGCAATTCTGCAAACGGAAAAAATTCGGGACGGCAAAAGTACGAGTATAAATCGGCTCAGTGCAAATAAAACACGTTCAAAAATTCAATCAAATATTCAAAAAATAGAAATATTGAGGTTAGAAACTTCACATTCTTAAATATATTATCAAATTTGATTAATGAAACAGGTTTCCACCACGTTTTTTGTGCCAAATTTTTCATTAATTAATACGAAACACGTTTAAAACTTCACATGCTTAAAATTTACGTACTGATTTAGATCTGTCAAAAGTATGCAAGTATTATACGTTTCTGAAAGATACGGAAAAATTCGTGTATAATACGAGTTTTATTCGGGTGATTGCTAACAAGGCGTAAGACTGCACGCGAATTAAATAAATGTTACATAGTCACTTTTTTAAAGGACGTTTTCAGAAGGACATTTTGTGTCCTGTATTGTAATTTTTACAACTTTGATGCTTTCAGAATGATTTTACTTGAAGTTTGATGCTATATATGCAATTTTCTATTTCTGGACATGCCAAAATTGCTAGGAATGTCTGTACGTAGTTATTTCATGTTCTTGGGCCTCCATTACAAGTTACAACAATGACTCGATGATCAATTTGAAAATTTTCAGGCGAGTTGGTTGCGAGGAATCATATCGTTGAGACTCCTAGAAGGTTAGTGATGACTATATATAGCCAATGTACGTACGTACGTACAAGTAATGGAGTAAGAATTTACTAATAGCAATAATTTTATTCTTCTTTCTTCCTATATAACGATCAGGTATGCAATGGTGAACAACGCAAGAACCGGACACGTCAATAACACGAACGGGCCGGCATGGGGCGGGAACGATCAGCACCAAACGAACGAACAGTACGGCGGCGGCGGCGGCGGCTCCCGCGAAGCAGCGCAGCTCGACTACTCCTACCAGAGCGTGGCCTCCTGCCCCAGCCCGTTCAGGAGGAGCGTGGACAGGCAGGTCAGCTACATCCCCAAGCCGTATCCGAACGTCGCGATCTCGCCGCATAACTATTCGTCTGCTTCGTCGGCTTCGACTGCCTCGAGCAGCAGCGAGCACGATTTCCTCGGCGAACAGGGATCGGAGGACTACGGGTTCGCTAGGACTGGCAACGGCGGCTATCTCTCTGGCTACAACAGATACTCGCCGCCTCCACAGCTGGAGCAGGAGCAAGGACGTTTCTCCAACCATTCAGCGGTACGTACATTTTTTTTGTTTTGTTAATTTATTACCTAAGTTTTACTTTTTTTTTTGTTTTAAAGGGTGTCTGAACTATATTTTATTTTTATTTTTTTTTGACAGAAATTATTAAAAATTGATATGTGATAGTCATGTCGGCTATAACTTCACAAAAGCTATCTGTTTATGTGGAATATCTTACCAATATTCTTAGTCGAAAAATAAAAACATGACAAAATACCTATTAAAAATAAAGCAATGACTATTACATATCCATTTTTATAGATTTTTATCCAAAAATACTAAGAAAATCTAGTTCAGACACTCTTCTTAGGTGCCAAATTAATCACACAAAATAAAGTTAGACCACCAAAATGGCAATCACTAAGTTTATTTTCATACACCATTTGAACAATTAACTCTATGTGTATAATCAACTTGAACTACCAAGTCATATATAATTAACCATTGCATTAATCATTACATTTTTCAAGGCACCATTTGAATAATCAACTCTATATTGATAATTTAACAGGAAGATATGGAATTGGAGTTGAGAAGGCTGAAGCTTGAATGGAAGTGCGCGGCAGATAAATATGAAGAGGTTAACACAGATTTTTTTTTTTAAAAAAAAAACTGAAGAATTTGACATTGAAAAACAAATGAAATATGTCGACTAACATGACACCTTGTGTCCGACACAGGCGTGCGATATGTCGGCGGACGCGGATCAGGTCTATGAGGAATCGAGGTTCTCTACGGAGAGAGCCTTCGACAGGGCGACGGAGAAGAAGAAGAAGTTCACGAACTCGCCGACGTCGTCCAGCTCGCAGAGCAACTCGCGCGAGAGCAGCACCACCAGCTATACCGAGGCGGTGGGCAAGGCGCCGGCGGTGGTCTCCGCGGAGAGGATAATTCTGCACCCGCTGGCGGAGGTGTTCTCCTCGGACGCCCGGTACAGGCGGTACAGCATCGAGGAGATCCAGCAGGCGACGGACAACTTCTCGGAGGAGCTGCGGATCGGGGAGGGGGGGTACGGGCCGGTGTTCAAGTGCTCGCTCGACCTGACCCCCGTCGCGGTGAAGATCCCCCGCGCCGACGTGGCGCAGGGGATGAAGCAGTTCCAGCAGGAGGTGGAGGTGCTCAGCTGCATCCGGCACCCGAACATGGTGCTGTTAATGGGCGCCTGCCCGGAGTACGGGTGCCTCGTGTACGAGTACATGGGCAACGGCAGCCTCGAGGACCGCCTCTTCTGCTGCGGCGGCACGCCCCCGCTTCCCTGGCAGCTCCGCTTCAAGATGGCGGCGGAGATCGCCACGGGCCTCCTCTTCCTGCACCAGACCAAGCCCGAGCCGATCGTGCACCGCGACCTCAAGCCCGCGAACATCCTCCTCGACGCGAACTTCGTCAGCAAGATCACGGACGTCGGCCTCGCGCGCCTCATCCCGTCCTCCACCGCGGCGTACTCGACCCGCTACGTCGCGACGGTGGCGGCGGGGACGTTCTGCTACATCGACCCGGAGTACCAGAAGACCGGGACGGTGGGCGTGAAGTCGGACACGTACGCGCTCGGCATCATCCTGCTGCAGATGGTCACCGCGAGGCCGCCGATGGGGCTGACGCACGCCGTGGAGAACGCCATCGAGGCGGGGAGGCTCGGGGACCTGCTGGACCCCAAGGTGCGCGACTGGCCGGTGGAGGAGACGGAGGGGCTCGCGAGGCTGGCGCTGGCCTGCGCGGAGCTGAGGCGGAAGGACCGACCCGACCTGGCCACTGTCGTGCTGCCGGAGCTGAACCGGCTGCGCGAGCTAGCCCACTCGGCTACTACGAGTTGGCACGGGGCTTGCAGCTAGCTAAGCCACTCCGATCGATTGTCCGGACAAAAAATGCATGGTTCGTTCGTTGCTTGTAGCTAGCTTGCTCATTCTTGTTGCGTCATTTAAAAGATTGAATTGAATTGAATGTAATCAATTGGTGTAACATTCCTCCTCTTTATACTCTTTCTTTCTTTTTCTTTTTCTTTCTAGATGTATATATATTAATTATTCGTGTTCGCTACTACGAGGATTCGAAGACTGCATATTCAGATTTTATGTCTCCATTTTAGCCATTTAAAGATGGCCAAAAGTGTGTTAGTGCTTTTAACATTTATCTTACTTAACTAAGCGCAAAACTTGGAACCTCAGTGGCCGGAGTTATGGGTTAGGTCTGGGACCAGCACCACCTAGGCCCGACACTACCCTAGGCCCAAGGTCCCCTTCGACCGTCAGACGAGAGAGAGTCATGGCCTGGCTATTCGCATATCACTGCTAACAGCTACAATTAAAAATAATTTCGGAAATTCGGAAAGCCATGATCCTTCGAGATCATATTTTAGTCGGATAATTTTACACACGAGGATAAACTTTGGTGTATTTACAAAAAAGAAAATAATTTTAGGAGAATAATGAAACAAAGGATGATGCGACGTTAGAGATGGCGCCTCATGTTTGGCTCCTCTTTGGTGACATTAGAGATGGCGCCAAGGCCGCCCCCCCCCCCCCCCCCCCCCCCCCCCCCCCGACGCCATCAGTAATGTCGTCCTATGCTCCCTTGCGTCATTTGTCTTGTCGCCTGAAACCAACCCTCCCCACCCCACCCCACCTTCCCCCCCCCCCCCCCCCAAGGCGCCATTTTCTTGTCGCCCGACCCCTTGCGCCAGCTTTTTTTCGCCTGAACACCCCACCCCCCTTTGTTTTCCTACTTGTCTGTTGTAGGAGTGATGTGAGCGTCTGTGTTGAGTATTGTTGGAGGACTGGCGGGCCCCAGATGCTTATTAATGAAGGAGGGGGCATTGGAGAGAACAGGGCACAGGGCAGCTCGGTAGCAGCTGGTGGTCCCCCCGGTCTTGTCTTCTGCAGCATTGAAAGATTATTGATCATCCTACCGCTTACAAATCAAATCAAGCAAGCAAATGGAATCGAGAGTCAGAGTTATTGATCCACTCACCAGGGGAGTTGGCGCAAGGGGGCATGGGGCGACATTACTGATGGCGTCAGGGTGCTGAGGGGCCCTTCGCGGCATCTATAATGTCGCCATGGAGCACATTCTTCTAAAGTTATCCCATTTTTCGCAAATATACCAAAGTTTATCCTCCTATGTAAAATTATCCGTATTTTAGTTGTCCCTACCTCTGTAGCCACACTCGAGAAATCAAACGGAGAGAAAAGTCAATAGATGGTAAATGCAAGATTCTTTTGTTGGTCACCGGTCTGTTGGCAAGAAATATAGGGAAGATTTATGAAATGCCCAAAAACTAAAAAAGTTTTATGTAAAATCCACCGCTAAAAAAACTTTCATCGCGTGCCCAGAATTAGAGAAACTTATCCAAAGCGGGTTCCAAATGACCCTTTTGCCATTCCTTTTAATTTATTGGAAACACCCACAAAACTGCTCTTAAAAAAACGTTTCAATACTCCATCTTCTTCCATACGCTGCTCACTTTCGAATCTAGGTTTTCTCCTCAAAAATCTTCAAAAACTCGTCGAAAAATTTCGGAATGACCGGGACGAACGACAAAAGTGCTAAAACGGAGGTCCAAACATCATTTTTTTGCGAATCTAAAATTTCGGAAGGCCGTCTAACTATGAAGCTGTTACTTTCAGTCTCCTCGACGATACGCTCATTTTGCGACAAACGGGACCTCGTTTCGACCTCCCAGTCAAAAGTTATGGCCCTCCAAAGTTTCAGCTAACCATAAAATGCAGGAGAATGGCATTCTCCGTCTTAATTTACACGGAGAATGACTATTCTCCGTCTTAATTAGGACGGAGAATGACATTCTCCGTCTTAATTTACACGGAGAATGGTCATTCCAGTGTTAAAACGCAGGAGAATGACCATTCTCCGTGTTAGAAACACGGAGAATGCCATTCTCCGTGTTAAATGAAACGGAGAATGTCATTCTCCGTGTTAAATAAAACGGAGAATGGCATTCTCCGTTCTAATTAAGACGGAGAATGGCCATTCTCCGTGCTAAATTAAACGGAGAATGACCATTCTCCGTCTTAATTAGAACGGAGAATGCCATTCTCCGTGTAATTTATCACGGAGAATGGTCATTCTAGTGTTAAAACGCAGGAGAATGACCATTCTCCGTATTAGAAACACGGAGAATGCCATTCTCCGTGTTAATTAGGACGGAGAATGCCATTCTCCGTCTTAAATAAAACGGAGAATGCCATTCTCCGTCCTAATTAAGACGGAGAATGACATTCTCGGTCCTAATTAAGACGGAAACGGAGAATGTCATTCTCCGTGTTAATTAGGACGGAGAATGACATTCTCCGTTTTATTTAAGACGGAGAATGGCCATTCTCCGTGCTAAATTAAACGGAGAATGACCATTCTCCGTCTTAATTAGGACGGAGAATGCCATTCTCCGTGTAATTTATCACGGAGAATGGTCATTCTAGTGTTAAAACGCAGGAGAATGACCATTCTCCGTGTTAGAAACACGGAGAATGGCATTCTCCGTCTTAATTAGGACGGAGAATGCCATTCTCCGTCTTAAATAAAACGGAGAATGCCATTCTCCGTCCTAATTAAGACGGAGAATGACATTCTCGGTCCTAATTAAGACGGAAACGGAGAATGTCATTCTCCGTGTTAATCATTCTCCGTCCTAATTAAGACGGAGAATGGTCATTTCCAGTGTTAAAACGTGTAATTTAGTTTTTTCAGGAATAAATAGTTTCGTTCTTCTTTCAAAGCGATGATAATTCTTATGGAAAAGAAGAAGAAAGATCTTCTCTCCACAATTGAAGATCTGAGTTCAAATGTCTCCACGATGAAGATGATGATGATGGTGATGATGATGACGAGCGATGATCTGAGTTCGACTGAAGAAAAACACACCGAACTACGAACGATCTTTGCGATCTCTGCTGAATATGAGAGCAATGGAATTCAGATTTCCCGTGAAGAAGAAGAAGACGAAAATCACAATCCAGATCTGAGTTTTTTGAATTCAAATACATATAGATGACCAATTCGCACGGAGGGGTAGTTTCGGTATTATAAAAATAGCAGTTTCTAGCGGGTGGCATCTAAAAGGGAATCTTGGATTATTTAACGTGAAAATACTTAATTCTGGGTATTTCATAAAACTTATCCAGCGGGTGGACATGTCATAAAAGCCCACCCCGAAATTGGTTTCTCAGCAATTTCCAGTTTTCATAAACTATTGTAAAATTGATCAATATTACTATTACTCACACCAGAAGCAATATCACCTGGAATATGTATGTAGATTTTAAGCATACTAATGAGATCTGAGTCGCATATCCGAAAAGTGTTACATTAAGTCAGTAACCAATTCATTCTCATTACACTGGTATATGCCCTTCGCGGGGCTGGATGCATCAGCTCTCTGCATTTGCATAAATTTCTAATCAAAGGGAGACCGCCCATCAAATTAAATCAACACAGGTTCGTGAGCATATAAAAGAGAAGATTATTATTCGCAGAAACAATATCTCAACAGCAAAAGGAAACCATGAAAAAACATTCAGGTTCCAGAACTGGATAAAATATATTAGTAAACCATGAAGACACCAAAATGTACTTTAAATAAAAAAGAAAATGTCCCCCAAATCTATAACTCATCCCTAGAAGCACTTGTCCGCATTTAGTATATGTATACATCTTCATACAATAATGACATGCAGGGGGGAAACAATTACACAGACTAATAATAGTTGCGATAGAATATTAAAGCTAGAAAAGTAAAAAAAGAAAAAAGTGGGTCTACAGCGCAGAGTCGCTAGTAATACATGAATTGCTGGGCTGCAGCAACATTCTGGTACCCACCATCATAGATTGCCTGGCTTGTTCCAGCACCCATTCCCAGGGAAGCTTGCTTGAGAGCGTGCTGACCTTGGGCTTGCATCAGAGCAGCCTGGCTGGCTCCCATCTTGCTCAAGGCGAGGGATCTCTCGTAGGCCAGGAGGTCATTGGTTGAGATACCAGGGTAGGAGACAGGAGGAGGTGCGGGAAGCGGAGTCGTGTTAGTTCCTGGTGGAGTGGGCTTGCTGCCCCAGGAGCACTGCAAGGAAAAAGAAGTCATTTTGATTGACAATCAAAAAGCAGAGAAAGCTCAACTTTTACTTATATATAAACCATTACCATGATGTACTCTGAGAAAGATTAGCAAATCTGTGGAAACAGATGAAGGTTAATTATCTCAAGGGAACGATGTTTTCATCATAAATTTCCGGTATAATTACAGTGCAAATTTTTCGATATGAATTCGAAAATGGCTGCAGCTTTAGAATAGCAGGAATAATTTGAGAAAGTAGCCTACTCAAATCAAATTAATGGCCTTCTTTGTTGTTTGTTTGCACAGCGGCTTATTAGTTGAAATTGGACCCGTTAAGAGTCATACCAACCCAAGTAGTTCAAGTTTCTGTGATACGTAACGTACAGTAACTTTGCACGCTTCCAAAGAAAGGTAGACCCAACCATCTTCCATACTTTGTTGAATTGAGTCGTGAGCCCAGCCATTCCCAGATAATCTTTCACTCAATATTAAGGGAGCACTAATTATCACCTTCCATTAGAGGGGTTAATTGGGCTGGCCGGCCGGCCAGCAGGCCCATTCAATTAACCCAAAACAAATTATGTAAATTATATTAACTGAGCCAGATGACGGCCAGAAATTCGTCCCGGGACCGGCCCGGTCAAACCCAGGCTGGGTTGACCCAGGCCCAGTCAAAGCACAGGCCCGGTCCGGCCCACAACTAATTTGGGTCGGGATGGGTTTAACAACACCACCCCCCCCCCCCAAAAAAAACACACACACAAGCCCGGACCGGTCGCTATAGCGTGTTGGGCCGCTTCCCACCACCCAACCCAGTCAAGGGCCCGTCCATAACTCGGCTCATATATGTACATATACATTAGAAAAACAAAACAAATAGGTTACGTGGGAATCAAACCATGAACGGATTGAATAAATCTCAATCCTTAGTCGCTACTAGCTAACCACAAATCCTAGACCAACTTGGTGTTATACCTACATTTCTATATTTATAGAATATATACATAAATTTAATATATTTTTGGTTAATTGAATGGGCCCGCTGGCTGGCCCAGACCCAGTCCGGTACGGGTCAGGTTTGGGGTTTTGTACTTCAGCCCAGCCCGCTCCGCTTCTCAAGGCTGGGCCAGGCTGAACCGGTCCAACCCAGACCCGATCAAACCCAGTCAACTTCGGGACAAAGTCCGCCCAGCCAGGCCCAATTAACACCTATATGTTCCATTATCAGTTTGTCACCAAGCCTATGTTCCAATTTCCTATCGTTCATATTTAAACTACAATGCCTATCTAATTAATTCTTCAAATGGGTCATGCAAAGCACACCCCCAAACTGTTCTCATGCAGTCTCAAACTCCACACCCTACCAGCCCCCACTAGCACCCCGAGCTCCAATTCTTACAGACTTGATAATTAGATTAGATAAAAAAAAAAGGACAGGTAATCTAATCTCATAATTGTAAGCAACGGTACAGGCTAACTCATTCAACTTAGGTACACAAAATAGCTCTTTTATAGCTGGTTAGCCTTTTTTAGGACGATAATTACTGAAACTGAATGTATACCTTGACTGGCTTCCCACAAAGAATCCGAGCATTCCCCAACTGAATAGCCATGGCAGCTTCCGAATGATTACTGTATCTCACAAAACCGAATCCCTTGTCACGCTGTATACGAACCTCTTCAATCACTCCAGCACCAAGATTATGGAAATGCCTGTGGAGATCAACTTGTGTAACCTGCCAAATAATCAATGTGGAACGATCATATAACAGAATCGAGCAGATATATAGAGAGTCGTCTAATAAATTTGCACACATCTCAAAAATTCTCATGAGCAGTATGCCGCATACACTACTACATTAAAGTAGACTTGTAAAAATGCCTGGATAAAGATGGACAAGAAACAAAATAACACATCCACTCACTGGCAGAAACAATTTTGTTACATCTTAATACTATCTCATGAACATGTAAATATTTCAAGAAGGAAAAAGATACAACAATTTGCTTTAAAACTTTAATGCGAAAAATAAGAGAAACTAGTTCGAGAAGGAAAAGTATCACTTGCCTCAGGTGACAGGTTTCCGACATAAACTGTTGTATATTGTGGATTATTTTCTGGCCCCTCATCATTTACATTGTCTCGACCACCTTCTGCATAAGTAGAATTTGAAATTGAAATAAACTAGTTTAAAAGGAGAAGAAATGCTAAAAGGAACCTGGGAGAATTTGACAAATGTCGGAAAACAGTCAGCCAGCCAGAAATAAAAATACACTGATAGATTTGCAAAAAGTAGAGTTAGCAACAAGTGATTTTCAGTCTCATGTAGTAGAACAGAATAAATTTAATTCTTATAAAAGCAGAACATTATCCAATTGAAGAAGCTCCTGAGGGAAGTGATCCCCAGGAACCTGACCGTTTGTCATATCTCATAATCTGAAAGGTAGAACTAACCCCAATTCACCACCAAATGTGAGCACTCAAAATGATGGAAAGGCAGTTGATCGATAATAAATCAATCTCCTTCATCCCAACAACTCCAAAATCAGATGCCATAGTCTCGGGCTAGTAAAGGAACCGTCTTTTATAAGACGTTAGGAATGCCCTTCTTCTCTTTCTTCGCTTGGTTCGACCGACAACACTCGCCTACTGAAGACCTAGCACTTTGGGCGTGGGTAGGCCGGGAATCCTATTCGCTTCAATCCATAAATTCAAGACTAATCACACAGCCACCTAATTAGAAAAGACACCTTATTCAACTATACAATCTTATTCCCCTTCACCTATAAACAATGTTCTAAAAATTGGCTTGATCGGCAGCCTAGGCACTGCGTAGGCACTAGGCGCCCCTAGGCCGAAGCAAAAACTCCCTATACATCGTATCATGCGGTTGTGTCTTTGTGTGGCCCTGTTCGGACCTATTCGGACATGTTCGGCTCCTTGTGCAGCTTGAATTGGAAGAATATGAAGAGGAAGAGTTTGATGCTTAGGAGTTATGATATTTTTTATGTTTTGTCATGTTATGTTTTACCATGTTATGTTTTGGATATGTTTGATGGGTCATGGATATATTTGGATATGGTTTGGATGTGTCTTATTGTTCATACAAAAGTAAAATGATGGTTTGATCCAATGTTTTCATTGTTGCAGCCTTGTAGAAGTGTTTGAACCCAGTAATAGATAACAAGTGACGCTTAGAGATGAAAGAAATAGTAAATAAAACCCAAATTAGTTAAAAAAAAATATATTGTATAAGTTGTTACAAGGAAGTAGGAGAAGAGAAAATTTTGGCGCCTAGGCGGTCTAGGTGCCCGATGTCCCTCCTGCACCGAACCCGCACAGCAAATTTTAGAAAACTGCCTATAAAGCTTCCCGGTTCTCGCTCATAAGATAAGACAGGTGCTTGCATATTATGAGAGGTTAACAAAAGCTTCTCAACGAGGATAGTTCCATTAAATTGTGTTTGGAGGATCCTTGGAGTTGTTCTGGATAATAAATGAAATATCTTCTTCAAGATGTGACATGGGTGAGGGGGGGAAAATAATCGCATAGGAAACTGAGATGATGTTGTTATCTGATGGGCAGGAATTCAAGCATGGTGAAAAATCAAGGGGCCAACCAATGATGAAAGATGCATGGACTATGGAGAGGATGGAAGAATCTATAGAGAAGTATGGGAGGTAATCAAAAGGTGGATAAATTTTCCAGCGTGCAGGTCAAAAAGGTGAATATATCTTTGAAATGTATATGGAACTCCCATATGTGCAAGGTCAACTGCAAATAGCTCTGATATTAAAAAAAAACATAATTATCTTATAGATCCCCTAAAATAGAGAGAGGAACGAGAAGATACATACATCTAAAATTGCATTTTAAGAAAATAAATATGCTTTATATAGATTACTCTTCTTGTCTTGGTATCATAGGTTCCTTGATTGATGCTTTATAAGGATTGTCCTTTTAATTTTTAGTATGCAAATTGCAACATACCCACCTAGAAACACATTTCCGTTTCCTATATTTGGTATAATATACTTATTACGGAAGATGTAACATTTTTGTATTTGGTACAACTTGCATATCCCATAGGAATGTGACATTTTGAGCATATTCCCTATGTTACTTGTTTCACTGAAGATCGAGCGCTACTATCTATTGCAGATTAAGTCACTGAATTTATGAATTGTTAACTGAATTTATGAATTATCAACATGTACAGTCTTCTAAACAAAGATCCGAGGGCCGTCGTCACTTCGCCTAGCCCAATTAAACCGATCTGATAGATGCACCTCGATCTGATACATGCACCTCCTTTGTGGTTACATATACCCTAGATATAGACA
Organism: Iris pallida; assembly: GCA_029216955.1. Lineage (NCBI taxonomy): Eukaryota > Viridiplantae > Streptophyta > Magnoliopsida > Asparagales > Iridaceae > Iris > Iris pallida. The sequence goes on along the minus strand of JANAVB010028196.1, from coordinate 29,181,632 downwards.
TTAGGTAGATATATAGTGATGGGTACGCTTAACAAAACCTACAGTTAACTCAAATGATGCACCTGATACTGCGTATTCCACTTCCAACATCTGTGATGTTCTTGCTTCTTGTCAGTACTGCATCTTACAACTCCGCCTCGGCAGAGAATCTCAATGACACTGGAGCATTCAACACAGACAAATACCTGTTATAAAATGTAGGTTTAGGTAGCTGCATAGGCAGCCCAGGCCCCAGGCATCTGGCCTAGGCTGCTAGGCATGACCCCATGTTTCTGGCAGCCCGTAAGATAGTGGGCCCTCTGCCTAGTCACCTGGGCACATACTTTGCACCTATTGAACAGGCTAGGAACCCGGATATCCCGCTTACAAGGCATGGCTGGTTGTAAGTCAAGCAGTTGTAGCCATTTCAAGTAAATCACCTAACACTAAATCCTAACCCTCGATTCAAATTGCCACTTCTGTTAACTTCTCTCAAGGGCATCCTCAAGCAGACCACCTCCAGCAACCTTCAATAATGCAACACTCTAGACAGCGCCACGCTTCTCTGGCAACAAATCTCTTTAATCCCTCCCTCATAAAACCTAAGAGGAGCAGTAGAGAACACATGGCGCTAGTTCTACAGCAGTAGTGGACCTAGTGGTGCTACTCCGACAAGCAAATGCTTAGAGTTTATGTAATCAAGGTATTTCTTGTTCTAAGTTTTTCAATTTCTTTCGATATCTATCCTTGTTCTTATTTTGCTTTCATTTTTTTTCCTATTAGGTAAATATTGTGTATCAAGAGCATTGACCAAAATGTATTAGGATAGTAACAGAAAATGATACTAAGGAGAACTGGAGGTGTAATTTTCACAAGCTATCTAAATAGAGCAACCTAGAAAGCTTAGTTTACATTCATAGTTAGTTCAAGGTTAGTCATATGGTTATTGTCGTTTTAAAATTTTGAAGTTCATCGTATTGATATTGTTATAAAATTTAAAATTTTGGAGTTCATGGTGCATTAAAAAAATAGAAAAGTGGTAGAACCTAATGATATCCCTACTGAGTTTTGAAATGCTTAGGGGATAAAGAATTGATGTGGCCTATTAATTTACTCAGCAAAAATATTAAGAAAATGTTGAATGGAGTATTATAGTACATTTCATAGTTACCTAGAACACAATACATCTTGGATCATGGTACGGGTTCGGGAAGTGGGTACGCTACTTGTTTTTATTTTCAATACAGATGGGGTAGGATAAGTTGGTTCACCAATTTGATTCGTGATACGTTTTAAAATTCTAGTTGGGACGATACTGATTACTTGTTCAAATTTGACTAAATAATTCTCATATACAAAGAAAACCTTATATAGAAGGTAAGAAAATTCAAGTCATTACTTCATTTCGTAAGCATACATCAATTTGGAACACAACATTCTGAATAAAATGATGAATGGTGCTAAATCGAAACATGTAAATAAACCATGAAATAAAATGGCATACGACATAGAACGTTCGTACAAAATAACATAAGCATCACAAAATCTTATAAGCTCATTATTTTCCTTTATTGAGCAACTTGCAGAAGAGAGTGCTTGCTCATAAGCAATAAAGAAACAATAATGACATCGAACTACAATGTCAAAAGTCAAATGTAGTGAAATTTAAAGAAAAAACAACTTTGTAGTAGTTATATTGAGACTCTTAAGGATATGTATGATATAATTAAGAAGATCGTGCAAACTAACTATTGGAGAAGATAGTAAATTGTTCCATATTCCCATTGACTTACATCAAGGATCAACATCGAGTCCTCACATGTTTGCTATAGTTATGGCTGAAATTACTAGGCATATCCATTGTGTGTGATGTTTGTTGATGATATTGTGTAGATTGATAAGAGTAATGCTAAAATAGGAGAGCTATTTTGGAATCTAAGGAATTTAGAATTAGTAAAACGAAACAAGAGTAAATGAAATGTAATTTCAACCCGAAGTCAAAGAGAAATGATGAAGAGTCTGTATAGATAGACATGAAATACCTAAGAATGATAGTTTTCGACATTTAGAATTAATCATTCATCGTGATAGAAGAGATTGAGAATGATGTGATGCACAGAATAAAAACATGAGGAATTGAGGAGTGCTTCTGGAGTACTTTTGAGATCGCAAGATACCTCTAGAGTTGGAAAAAAAAAAGTAAAAAAGAATGCAATAAGATCAGTCATGTTCTATGGATCAGTGTCAAGCAATTAAGAAATATGTCCAGAAAATTAGTGTAGCTAAAAAGAGAATGCTAACATGAATGAATGACAGGATAAGAAATGGGCATACCCGTGGAAAGTTTGAGGTGGCACCAATTGAGGACAACATGAGAAAAAATTGACTAAGGTGGTTTGGACATGTACAATATAGACCAATAGAAAATCATGTAAGGAGGAGCGATTGGAGCAGCTAGGACTAGAAGTATACCTAAACAAACATGGCTTTAAGTTGTAAAGAATGATATGAATTTTGTTAGCTTTAGACATGGCCCTTAAGCAGAGTCGAATGGAAGAAATGATTCAAACAAGCGACCCCAAAAATTTGTAATAAATGGGTTTTTGTTGTAAAGATTCTCTCTTTTCATGTTCAGTATTTACTTTGATTCATTGTACCATATATTACATAACAGTAGTTGTAAACTACTTTGTGCTATCTGGTGTCTACGATTTCACTTTAGGTACTCTGAAAATATTTCTACCTCTATTTGTTTTCACTTTACTTACTTTGAAAATATTTCTACCTCTATTTGTTTTAATTCAGAAAAAAAATTAGATCCACCTAGGCCAGTCTACTAATAGTTTTTTCCCCTTCTATTATAGGTTTACCCCTTTCACTGTGGGGGCTGTAATATCCCATTCCACCTTGAATCTTTTGACTCGACATTGTGCTTAGATTTGGGCTTGGCTCGAACATTGATTATTAAAGTTTGACTCTCGATCATGGTTTGTCCCTTGGAGTTTGGATTAAGTCTTGGCTGGTTAGACCCTTTGTGCTTTGTTGGATTTAGACCCAAGTATCCCTATGGGTTTGATTATGTTGGTTTATTGGTTTTGGATGATGACATCTTACTTAAGAGAGGAGTGGCTTAATGGTTTTGGTGTTGGATCAATATTGGATAAGTCGGGTGAGACCCACTTGGAGAAGAAATACCCATCAAGAAGATATTTTCATTTCATACTCAAATCAAGAATACCTTTTGGCTTCTTTTTGAAAAATTGAATTTCATTTAAACCTCTTAACCATTTCTAGTAAGATTTGATGATGTCTCCTAATTTAGAAAATTGTGAAATTGTGGCTATGTTCAATAAATTTAGAGATCTACAGTTGAGATTGATCTTACCTTCATTAACTTCGACCTGCGTTTAAGATTCATTAGGCTAGCCGTTGGAGTCTAAAAATAGAGAGACAACTTCTATCATTTCTCTTCACACCATTTTAGTTCACTCTTTTAAAGAGAGGGCTCTGCAGTAGCATTGCATAGTTGTTGAGACGAGGAAATTATGCGAGAAGGATGAATACGAGAAGGGCAAGCGTGAGGGAATCTCGTGAGGGAATCTCTTCAACGAAAAGTCTAAAGCATTTTGTCGAACAAGTGAGTAGCAACAACCCTTCTCTCCTCTTTCACTCCTCAATCTTTCACTTCTTAACGAAGATCTCTCTTTCATTCCTATTCCACATGATCGATACATAATCTAAAAAGAACCAAGATAAAAGAAAATCTTTTGTTGATCGTTTGTTTCATTTCTATGCATTTTTTCTTGCTTTTATTTTGGGATGGATGGACTACGAAAATCAAAGATAATTAGAACCTATCACAAATGATAGCGGAACTTAAGATTGAGATTCACTTCTTATAGTCGGTATGAAATTTGATTGTAAATAGAATTATACTTGTTGATACTTTTAGTGGTACGAGAACGGTAGTCTAAAAAAAGAACTTTGAAAGACCTTAAGGCAATGATGAATCAATTGTTAAAGAGGATTATAGATCACTAAATAAAGATAAAGAACAAGCATTGTGATGTTTCACCGGTACGCATTGATACGAAAGTCGAATGACTATAATCATGAATTCCAAGTGTTTGATTTATAATTGAGCCTCAAAATAATGTTGTAGGATATTGTGAAAACTGTTGTGGAAAATATTATGGATGGACCTTGAGTTTGGTTGTGCATTAAGGTACGAATTGTGAGTCGAGACTCTGGAGATACGATAAGGAATGGCGAGAGGGCAGTAGTATTGTTGGAACAAAGAAAAATAACTTAACATATTTTCATCACAATCTCATTCATTATTTTATTCATGTTTATAATATAGAAATTGCATAAAACATTGGTCATTAACAACTTGTGCACATGGAAGATTTCTCAAAGCAATGTCTGAGGCATCAAAATCGCATCGGCCTAGCGGAAATATATTTATTGTGAATTCTTTAGTGAGAAAGGATCGCACGGGTACTCAGGACCTTCGGTGGGGCTAGCTATCTACACGGAAGGGGCATTGACTATCACTTAGCCCAATTATGGTAGTCATTGACTCTCATATAGAGATGGGATGCATTACTAACGAAAATTATTTTGCATGATCCTACATAAATTGTTGTTATCCTTTATTTTTGCAGAGATAGACGGTCGCTCCTACAGTAAAATATGCAAAATCATATTTCATGCAACATATATCACATTTTGATAGTGTGACGCGTAAGCATTTTGTTTATTCGGCAATAAAAGAGGAAATTGTTTGGATGCTTCGGCTGGAAATACATTGGTTATAAGGATGGTTTAAAAAAAACCTAGAAAGAAGGATCACTAATGAAAATGTTAATGTCTCACACGATTAGTTTGACTGGTTTAGGTGAGTTTGGTTGTACTACTCACCACACCAGTGCATGCATTCTCATGTATTGGTCCTCGCCCTTACAGGAGTAGGAGCTGCATCAAGAACTCCGAGACAGTAAGGCCACGTTTGGTTCACGGAATCATAGCCTTGGGAAAGGAAAGTTATTCCTTTCCTACGTTTGGAGGCATGAAGAAAAGGGGGGGGGGGGGGGGGGGGGGGGGGAGGGGGGGGGGGGGGGAAGGAAAATGATTCCCAAAGAGGGGAAATAGGGGGGAAATGATTCCCCCACCCACCCAAGGATTCATTTTTCCACACTAAGGATTCACTTTACCTCTTAATTTCCTTGGACTTCCCAAACACCGGAAAGGAAAATAGATAGGAATAACGATTTCCCAAAGGAAAGAAGGTGACAAGGAATTGATTTCCTTTCCTTTCCTTTCCATTCCGTGAACCAAACGAGGCCTAAAAGCATTTGATTTTCCAATTCAACACACTTCATTTTTGTAGAAGGTGTTTACTTAATTTCGTTAGTATGGATATGATGTATGGAACTCTTAGTTGGAATAATTTATTGGTTTCGTAAGGTGTTTACTTAATTAAGTATGGATATGATTTTTCTTCTTAATTTCATAAGGTGTTTACTTAATTAAGTATGGATACGATGTATGGAACTCTTAGTTGGAATAATTTATTGATTGTAATCATGACGTTTTAGATGGATTAATCATCTTTGGAAGAACCTCAATTTCATTCCGCTGCAAATGTTATTCCAATTAGCTCTAAATGTTCATAATGTAATTCAATTTTTCTTCTTAATTTCGTAAGGTGTTTACTTAATTAAGTATGGATATGATGTATGGAACTCTTAGTTGGAATAATTTATTGATTGTAATCATGACGTTTTAGATGGATTAATCATCTTTGGAAGAACCTCAATTTCATTCCGCTGCAAATGTTATTCCAATTAGCTCTAAATGTTCATAATGTAATTCAATTTTTCTTCTTAATTTCATTGTTCGTATTGAGTTTGTACTATCGTTCAAAACTTGAAATTTGGCACTGTAGAAGTTCAATTTAGGCTTTTACGAGATCACGTCCCAAGAACTATAGATATCATAAACGAGGCGTTATAGCGGGGTCGCTTCCAATTTTTAAACATTGGCCAGCTTACCAATAGTATTTATGTTCTTCTTTTTCCACTTCTCCTTCCTCTTCTCTGCTGCAACCAACAACTGATGGTGAATGGTGGCAGCAATTGCTGTAGCCACCTACAGCTGGTGAAGGCCTCTATGGCCGCCCCTGGAAGCTGTAGTTGCTGTTGGTAGGATTGCAACAGCTAACACTGCAGGAGGAAGAAAGAGAAGAGAAGATAAAGGAATAGAAGCAAAAAGAAAAAGAAAAAACAGCTAACTGCTACGCTACATTATACCAGCGGGTGACTGCATTTATTTGGGCCGCTCAGAAACCATGAGCCCAACCTAGGTGTTTGCTTAAGTGGTAGGCACAACCAGCCACTTCGTCTAGTTTAGCAACTTTAAGACACCTACACGTTTCATACACTACAACTATATGACTAGCATGACCATCAAGACTTATTGTGGCAAATAGAAAGCACACTTGTATTCTCCATTTAAGAACAAGCAGAAGCAGTGGAACAATATTGCATTAGCATGTCCACAACTCAAGAACAATAAGAGCAACTTATAAATTACAAAAAAATAGATATAGTACTATGATATAATAACAGATCGGATCTAACTGTAATATAAATATAGGACAAATGATTTTTCCATCTATCACTATACATAGTATACATTATACTTCATTTTGTTTTTATCTTTTTTTTATTGCCACAGCTATATACTTTATGTATTATGTAGTTATTTGTATATGATACTTAGAAATGAGTATAGTAGATGACAAAGTTGTCACATTGCAACAAGATGAGAATCATATTCCCAAAGTGATGCTGGAAAAAATATAAGTGTTCTATTACTGGCAAGCTATGTTAAGACTTTCTCAGCCCTGCTTTACCTTCTTTTTAACCTAAAAATTTCAGCATTGCATCACCGGGCTCCTGTATACTGACAAGAAAACCTTCAAAAATGTCATCCCTTCCACAAGTTGCACCTAGCCGTTCTAGTTTGGCATATTCTCAAAACATGAACACTAAGATGTTCAAACATCTCCCATCAATCAGCAAACGCCACGGGCAGTGTTCCAACACAAAATTGAAGTTAGGTAAACATATAGAAACTTAGATTGAGAAAGGAAGTGTCAGCGTTGTACTAACAAAATGTTCTTTTTTTAAACCACAGTATAGTCTTCCCAAATCAGATGACAAATTCAGAACTGGAATTGACCCATATAGTAGTCTTTCACGATTCATGATTACTCTAATTTCTTCAAATAATAATAGATCATGATTCATGTCTTATGGTTTTTCAAGCAATGGGAGATACACATCTTCTATACCATCTATGACTGGGATACGAGTGTACGTTCGTGGTTAGCCAAGTACAATTAAGAAAACAAACTCAGTGATTCAACATCACATCATGGAAGTAGTCAACACTGAAAGTAATAAGAAATTTCTCATATATATCATCTTTGATAGAAACTTGACAAATCAAATGTACATGTACACAAAAATCCATGTAATATATATATATATATATAGTAGCAAACTGCACCTACCTGTTAGATCATTTGCTAGTTCTGCTACACTCTTAGGTTCCAAGTTTTGTTTGTCCTCATTACCAGCACCTTTTGTTGCCCAGTTGCAACGAATCTGGCGACTGCCAAGCCACTTACCTGAACAGCAAAAGAACTATTCGGTGAAACTCACATTTGCCACAATCTCAAAAATGGACAGATATATATATGATGTTATGAACTTCTATGCAAAGATGATGGAACATAAATTCTTTTTCTTACATTCTTAACATGCTGCTCATATCAAACATAAATAGATGAAGAGGAAAAAATCATATAAACCATGTAATTGATCTTACAACTATGAAATTGCAAATATAAACGAGTAACCAATATTCTAAATATCTTTCAACACAAATATGAAGCTGTCAAACAACTACAGTAGAATCTAATCAGATCTAACCACATAAGAGAACAAATTGGAGATAAAGAGGAACTTGATATCCTTGATTAGAAAATCTACAGAGGTAGAATCCTGAGAGTGCTTAAATGAATTAGAACTACATAGGAACTTACCAGTTACGTCATTTATTGCACTTTGTGCATCCTGCAAACAAGATATGCATGATCAAAGAATCATAAGTGGTTTATAGGAAATATCAAGTAGATCAAATAGCTTATTTACTAAACCTGTTGGTTCCGGAAAGAAACAAAGCCAAAACCCCTTGAACGTCCAGTCTTTTGATCCCACATGACCCTTGCATCCCTGCACAAAATATTTGTTAAAGGGCCTCATTGTTAGCGAAAGACAGATATTTTCAGGTACAAAGAAAAGGTAATAGTAAATAACCCTCAGCCACAAACGTGCTCTTATTTCATCTCTAAGCATGTCTTTCTATTCATCAAACAAATGTTCCATGGTAAGGTAGTATAACAAACAATAAAGATCAAATGAAACTTACGAGCAGCTGGAATATACAGAAAAACAAGCAAACAATGTGGCATCTGTGACCTCAGGGCTAAGATCTCCAACAAAAATGTTATAGTGTCCTAAAGATAAAAATAGTGGCATCTCAGCCATTAGTATCAATACTCGTGGAAAATCCCTGCTAAGATGAAACTAAAAACCGCTGGTGTATAGGAGCAACTATATTTGGAACCTGATGTGTCCTCCCTCTGCCCACTGGCGTATGCCCAATTAACCTTTATCGGCTGCCCAAACCTGAAAATTTTCAACTAAAAAGTTGATAAGCATGAACAAGAAAACAAGACTAGACAGCATTTTACTTACAATTGCCTCCCATTGAGACTCATAATGGCAAGTGCAGCAGATCTGCGATCAAAGTAGTCAATAAAACCAAAGGATGACTGCAAAATAACAAGTGAAAAATGTAAACATTATGAGAAAAGCAATTTGACATTATAAACAAGCACTTGGAAGAAAAAGAAATAAGAGCCATTGACCATTAAAATGCACAAAAATACAATATCAGTTATCATAGTAATCCTAATTATGCAACAAATATGAAACTGGATGAGGATCAAAAGCCTAGAATTGTAAGGGGCTAAGAGAGAAAAAAATCATGACAGCCAAAGAACTAACTGCTCAGATTTACTGGCCTTTCATTATGCTAACATAAAGGGTAAGAGGTAGGCAACAAATCAATCTGGACTGAACTAGAGGATATTTTTTATCTTCTACATTGATGATTGTTGTATTGTGGGGAAACCAGCCTTCTTTGGGGGGCATCCCCTACTTCTCAAGTGAAAGCATAAACATCCTTGTAGTGCACAACAAAGGAAGACATAATGATATGATGCAAAAAAACAAATACATAACTGCACCAAAAGATAACAAAAACAAAATATGGCAGTGTACTTAGATCTGAAGACCATCGAGAATCAAGAGGGCGTGGGTTGTTGAGAAACTTCATCTGTGATGATGTTAATGTAGTCCTACTTTGGATAGTTAAAAACAAATGGTGTAAATTATGAATCAAAATATATTTGACCCAAAACCTACTAAAGGTCTCAGGTCTACGTGGGTTCCAAATCATTATTCAGGTCTCAAAACCCAACCCCTGAATGCACCATTGAAACCCTTACATTTTAAGGCCAACGAAATTCAACATGAAGCCCAACCTTGATTTGGTTAGCCACTGCATGGGGGACCCAGGGTTAGTGCAGAGATCAAAGTTTGGCTTGAAGATATATGGTATATCCCCTAGACGAATCTCAACGAGAGATTGTTGAGAACGACAAGTGTGAACTAGACTCACACATGATGGACAAAGGTTTAGTTAAAGGATAACATGAGTTAGACCCAAGAGTTAACTTAAGCATCATGACCTCCCTAGGTTGCACGGAAACAGGAAAATGGTGTCTGTATCCATACCCGTCCATATCCGTGCAACATAGGCAACTACATTTTACCTATTTGAAAAAGATTTGTATCCCATTAACGTATCATGTCCTTATCCGGATGTGCATCCTTATTTGTGCAACAGAGTGAGATCCCAACCCATAATCAACTAGCTTAGAATTTCGGGTAATTAAGAGATCCATACCAAAGTTCCAAAATTTGGTCACTACCTATACGCATCAGCCATTTTGGATAGGGTTTGGGCATATCAGATAGAAACATGCAGAAAAAAAACTGGTATTGGCCGATTATGATCAAAATTGGGCCTTGTGCTCATAGTTCCGGACGGTATTGGACGGAGTCGAATCAAGCAGAAACGGTGAATTTCCAACATCATGACCCACAGAAAATAAACAGAGAGAGACCGGGAGAAAAACGAGGAAAGAGGTAGTCACCTGTCTGATATTGCTTGGCTTGTAAATTAACAGTTTTCTCAATTTCAGTAACTGCAAGACAGGGATTATCTATCATTGCAAGCCACACCAGCCTGTGATATTCTATTGGCCACCATTGTGACTTGTTCTATCATTGCAAGCCAAGAGTCCAAGACCCCTCCGATGTCCCTACCAAATGAGAACCTCTAACATAAAGGGAAAAAATTGGCACTGTTTGTGCGTGCGCACTCCAACCCGAATTTACCGATACAGATACTCATACAGAGAGTCCGATACCGCCTCGCACTCCAACTTCCCATGTTATTCTACTCCCAACATGGGTTTCATTTCAATTTAATAATTGAATCTTACTGGTTGTTTCGTCATATCGATTTTTAGACGTATTCAACTAGGAAGGAGTTCAAAGCTCTAGGTCCCGACCATTTCAGCCCCCTTTCCCTTTGTTTTCCCCACAACAAGGTGAAAGAAAGTTGAATGCATCCATCAACTGCATAAAAGAATTCGTAGTAAATTTACTATGAAGGTTAAACATAACCTTGTCTTTCCGTATGAGCTTGCATCCTTCAACAAGACCTGTACTTTGGAAAACCTCCTGCAGAAGTTCTTCTGTAACTTGGCTATGGATGTTTCCCACATACCTGCATTAATCAATAGTACACATTGAACACCGCATTAGCATCACATAAATAAATCATAAAAATTGAGGATAACTATTTTAATGAAAAATATTGTGCAAACATGCAGGCGTATTAAAATTTGAACATTTGGAATTGTAAATAAAAAAACTGATTACTAGAACAAAGTAACAAAAAAATAGATACTACACATTAGAAAACTCAGGCCAATTTAACTTCTTTGAATGGTTAAAATATGCAAATTAACAGAAAGCATCCAGTAAGAAAAGGGTTTCTTGATGAGATGAAAGGAAACTTGCATCACAACAGTCTACATCATCCACATCAAAACATGACAAATTCAGTAACATACAAAACATGTAAAAGATATAAACAGACATCTGGCTTCAGAAAGAAGGAAACAAAAAATATGAATATATTCCCTAGATCACTCACACGCTGCGGCATGTACTTGAATCAAAGCCGGGAGGCAGATTTCCACTTGGGATCGGCTCAATCTGCAAAATAAGTGTGAAAAAAAAAGGAGTAAAATACCATCCAGATATTGGAAGATGAAAAGTAACCTCGTAAAACTACAAAGCTACCAAGCCTACTACGCAGCGAAAGTACATCCATGTTTGTACCATTAGGAAAAAATACATTCATGTCTCTACAGTGACATTAAAAGAGAAGAAAAAGTGTTGTAGCGTTGATCAACAGTTCTTCCATCCAAATTTCTTACCAAAAGCTACAAAAAAATTAACGATCAAGTATGAAACTTCCCGAACATGAAATAGAAATGCGATCCAAGAGAATTTAAAAGGAAAACACCCAGAGAGAAGGAATAGGGAACCAGACAAAGAGGCAAGTAGAAAAGCTTGAGACTAATATAAGATAGAATTGTATAGTGCCACTGTTTAGACAATCCAAAGGAGGTGAATAGGGTAAGATGTTTATGCTTAAATAAATTTTCATGATAACATCACAAGCCATAAAACACAATAATAACAAGAAAGGACTACATAATAAATGTCGAATTGAAGCATTTCTCCCTCTTTGTAACAATAATGTGGGTCATTGTTTTTCTTTTAGATAGAATGTGTAATTGGGAGTACAAGAATACTTATTAATGAGTCTACAAGGTGTCTTGGATTGGATATATCAGATAGCCGCTATAGAGCCATTATGCCCTTAACTTATTAAACTAACAAACAAAAAACTAAAATGTCCCCCACCCCCACTTTCAAAAACACAGAGTCAAAATATGCATGCACCATCCAAAAGCTAACACTTGAACAAGATCCTTAAAATAATGTAAAGTTATGACAGCAAAAAATTGCTAAAACAAGACAAATAACAGACGAGGCACAAGCACTACAAAAACCAAAAGAAAGCTACATTGAAGCATTCTGCAAAAGCAGCAAGTAGGAAAAAAAATCCTGTAACAAATAAGGCGTCACATTTTTTATTTGATTTAGCCCACTTTTACAGAACGTAGAGCTCCAAAAGAAATGGTAATATGGCCAGTACAATTGCCGCCAAACTATGGGACTGTTATAGGGTAGACAAAATAACAAAACACAGGGATTCAGCAATACTATTTATTGAAAAAGTCATGTGAACCAGTCAAGAGGAAATAACTACAAAGTAGGCAGGAAGACTTCGAAAAGCTAACAATTTCACTGAACTCTGAAATTCTCAACAACAGCTATATATAGCCTGTACTAAACAATTACTAACCCTAACACACACTATCACCCAAAAACCACCAACCCGTCAACGTCTACACCTGATTCCGGATTAGACATGTTGACTCTTGGTCAGACTTATGTCAAACTGTCACACGTAACTTGGGCAGCAAATCCAACAGTCACCCAGTTCAGCAGTCTAAACAATTGTACTTGCAAAATGAACACTGGGTTTGGTACGATCAAAACTAGGTTTTGTCGGAAACCTAGCAGAATTTAGGCACATGTTGCGCTCTTCTCCACCCTTGCTCTTGTATTTTGTGCCTTTTTTACACTTCCCAATGCCTCATGGCAGTGCAAGCTTCACCTTGATAATCCGCTTGAGCGAAAACACACAGACAACCTGATTTGCATCATACGTGATTTTGATACAGATCTTGTTATTGCGAAATGAATTATCTTCATTTTATGCAGTGTTGTCAAAGGCGCGCCCCAGGCGCGCCTAAGGTGCCCCTTGGCTCCAGGCGCAGGGACAGCGCCTTAACAGGGTCGAGGCGAGGCGCAGTTAGACAGGCGCGACAAAGGCGCGCCTTTTGCCCAGGCGCAGGTTGTGCTTAAGGCGCGCTTAGGCACGCCTCGATGATTTTGTTGTTTGCTTGTATAAATGTGCAAGAAAAAAATAGCCCACAACAGGCCCACAGGAAAACAAATCCAGCCCGCTCCAGTTGAAGACTCTAGTTGAAGAAAACTGAAGAAAGTTGACAAAAAAACAGAAGGAAAGAGAAAGAAGATAAAAAAAAAAACCACACATACAGTCGAGAACCCTACTTCCCTGGGCGCGGCACGACGGTGGCTCACTTTGGCTGACGGTGGAGGCATCTTTAGGTTAGCTGCCGTTTCCCCCTCCTCTCTCTCTCTCTCATCTCTCCCTCTCTCTCTCGATCTCTCTTGTCTCTCCTCTCTCTCTCGATCTCTCTCTCTCTCCGACGCATTTTTTTCTTCTTTTTTTTTCTTTTCTTTTTCACTTTTCCTTTCTCTCTCTCTCTCTCTTGTATTTGTTTTATTGTTCCTTTCTCTCTCACTCTTGTATTTGTTTTAGTGAAGATTACTGAAGTAGTGCCTTTTTTATTGTTCATTTTTGTTTTCTTTTTACTGTATATTGATGACTTGAATACTTTGGCACCAATTCGTTCCTTTTTTTGTTCCTGCAAATTTTTTGCAGAATGCTTCTCACTGTATTTTGTTATTGTACTGAAAAATATTACTACACTACTGCAATAACTGAAAAATATTGCTAGACAATGCTGCTAGATGCAGTCAGTCTTTTTATTATTGTTTGTGCAAAATTTTTACAGTATATGTATTTTTTCCACAGAATAAATGAGTCAATGTAAATTGTGAATTAAGACTAGAGAGGTGCACAGGTTTATATATATATATATATATATATATATATATATGCGCCTCGTATCGCTCGGGCGCGCGCCTTAAGTGCGCCTTGCGCCTCGGACGATATGTACTCTTTGCGCCTTGCGTGCGCCTTGCGCCTTTGACAACCTTGATTTTATGTAACTGCTCCCGTTTGTTGTGACAAAATAAACCGTGACAAATGGTTCTTTGTTGTAACTGCTCCCATTTTATGTAACTGCTCCTGTTTGGTTGCCTACTATAATAAAAAATGCAGCACAACAACAGCTACAGAGGCACCTGAAGTAAGTGTTGCTACACTGCAGCTGTTTCGTTCCCACGGTAGTAGTTGCAACAACCAAATAACTCTAATTGTTGAAAGGAGAGTTGGTCAAGAATCAGAAATTACTTGGTGGATCAGTGCACGAGGTGACAAACTAAATGGTGGAAATGGAATGAAAGATTAATGGCATGCTTAGATAGGTTTTCTATTTATTTATTTACTTTGAAATGAGGCCAGTCATTAATGATTGTCCATGTACTGCAGCTGCAGCTGTTTCGTTCCCACTGTAGTAGTTGCATCAACCAAATAACTCTAATTGTTGAAAGGAGAGTTGGTCAAGAATCAGAAATTACTTGGTGGATCAGTGCACGAGGTCACAAACTAAATGGTGGAAATGGAATGAAAGATTAATGGCGTGCTTAGCTAGGTTTTCTATTTATTTATTTACTTTGAGATGAGGCCAGTCATTAATGATTGTCCATGGACTGAGCTAGTAGCACCAAGAGGTCCAAGACCCCATCCCATTTGATTAAAAAATTTGCCCGAACTGGGATCCAAACCCACGCCACTTCTCCCCTCCCATACCAGAGCTACAACTGGACCACCCCCTCGGTGGTAAACAGCCTACAAGTAATGTTGCAGTCTAACAAGGAACGATAGACTAATGGCGTACTTAGCAAGGTTGTAGGTGGCTAACAGACAAGAAGTAATGTTGCAGTCAATATTAATGCAACTTTACTTGCATGAAATTATATATATATATACACACACACACACACACACACATATATATATATATGAGTGTGTTCTAGTCAAACTACAACTACAGTGATGCAAAAAAAATACTAGCACCTAGCAGTCAACCAAATACGCCTTTAAAGAAACTAAAAGTGCAGTCCACATAGTTGTATTTCCAGTTATAACAGTAGAGAACCAGTAATTTTGATGAATATAAAGCATAGTTGCATTAAATATATAGCTTATGTATTATATGTTTATGTATTAGTCCAATAATTTTAATTGCTTCGACTGTATTGTAACTTATGGCATGTTTGGTTGGCTGCTTGCAACAGCCTGCCTCGTCTTTCCCGTGCTTAGAATGTTACAGTTTTACTTGTAGATGAGAAACTTTGTTGCAAGATAGCCTGCAAGCAAAAGTGTAACAAGCGGGCTGCAACTTTGCTTGTGCATTGTAGCATCCTACAACTTGGTTAAGCGCATCATTTTCCCATTCCGAATCTGTCACGTGAACAATCCACCAACTAATCTAGTTGCACCAACTTACCTCTCCTCCAACGCTTAATTTTAAGCAACAACTAATCATTATACCTTCCCATAAGTAACAATTGTCGGAAAGACGAACCCTAAAGAGGTTTAGGCTCTTTACAAATAAAAAGACATATTTCTAAGCTTAAAACAAAGTAAGACACGAATCCCTTCTAATCCGGCATATAGAAATACTAAAGAAACTAACTTGTTAATAACAAGTTGTTGTTATAAGCAGTAAAACCTTCAATTTTACACAAGGCAAAATATTAAAGCCAAAACCCTAATACTCAAAATCCCTAATTTTGATCACGGTTCGATCACGGTCCACTCGTTCCCAGCAAAACAAAAGAAAACCCCCCAATTTCCCCCAAACCAAAGAGAGGAGGGATCCTTAGCAAATAAAAACGAATAAAAATGAGGAAAAGAACACCTGAGGAGCAGCGAGAAGTCCCGGGTGGGGATAGAGCGACTGCTGCTGTTGTTGGAGGAGCATCAGCGCTTGCTGCTGTTGCTGCTGCAGCTGTTTCAGCCTCTGCTGCTGCTGCTGCTGCTGCTGCTGCTGCATCATGGTCAGAAACCCTAACTAGTTATAGTTAGGCTTAGGGTTTCGATGCGATAGGATCAAATTAGGGTTAGGGTTTATGGAAAAGAGAGGCCCTCGAGATCGAGGGAAATGAAAAGGGAGAGAGGAAAGGGAAAGTAAAATTACAGAAGAGGGGCCATTTTATGATGGTTTTTTTAGGGGCACCTCCACAATTACTAAGGGGCAACCCAAAAAATTTTCCAAAAAATTACAAATTTGCCATTAGATTTTTTTACTAGGGGGCAGCCCAAAAAACACTATATAAGCCAAGTTCATTTTAGATTTCATCTCTCTCTTTCTTCCTCCCTCCACTACTTCTCTTCCTCCACTCTTTTTTTCTTCTCCTCATATAAACTTATAATTAACCCTAGCTAGGTGAAATTGTCCCCCAACCTAAAATTTTTGGTAGAATACAGTGTCAATCACTTCTCCCATTAATTTGTAAGTCGTCGAATTTATTTTTGTGTAATATTTTAAGTTTTAACCTAAATTTTACATATAAAAGTTGAATTTTGCGTTTAATGTAGAAAAAAATAGAAAATGGAACAACCCGGACCATCAAATGCTGGATACTCTCCTCCTACAACTTTCGAAGAACACTTTGAAGCATCGGAAACCCTCGTGGTAACGACACTTGAACTTTACTTCGGTTCAAAAATTAGACTTGGACACAGAGGACTGCCACAAATGTAGCAGTCCCTCACATATATAGGACTGCCAGAGATGTGGCAGTCCTCTATATGTGAAGGACTGCCACATCTGTGGCAGTCCTATATATGTGAGGGACTGCCACATTTGTGGCAGTCCTCTGTGTCCAAGGAAATGTGACAAAGAAATATGAAAAAATGACTTGCAACGAAAGGATTTACAACAGAGAATATGTAAAACATCAAAGAGAACACCTAGTAATCAAGCATGTTCATTGCAACGAAAGGATTTACAGTTAAAATTGACTTCTTCGTTTATATCTTCCAATCCCATGCTAACACATGATCTTCCATTGAACTATTACAAAACTTTCAAAGTTAAATTCTCACTTTTCACTCACTAGGTTGAAAAGTAAAAACATAGCAACAGAACCAACCATATAATACTACGTTAACATTTTTTTATATCTAAAATTGAAACTGATTGTAAGCTTAATGTAAAATTAAGCAAGAATTTCACTATTTATGGGTTCACCACCGTTTGTGTCTGGGCATTATGATGTTAGTTTCAAGTAGCAACTATATTACATTTATAACTAAATTTTAGAGAACTAAGGATTATATGTTGCAGACAGATACGCTTGAAGTGTCTCAACTTGTGACCAAGTACAGACTCCTCTATAAGTAATAATACGTTTTATGTAGTTGTTTAGTTTTGACTTTTAACTTATATTGTAGGACTTGCGATCTTCCGAGGTTGCGGTACATGCTCCAATTGCAATCGATGTAGGGCATTTATTTTGGACCGATCTTTCGTTTCAATCAAGCGACGATGCGGTACAATGGTGTCGAGAAGTCGGACGGGAAAACAAGTTGGTTCTAGTGATATCCAGATCGGCCCGAAATCGCCCAGGACGACAAAGTCTGATGGTTGGCTGTAAACGAGGTGGTGTGTTCAGATCGCACAAGAAAGACACAGTTATCCAAAATAAAGTTCCAAGAAAGAAATCTGGAACGAGGAAATGTGGTTGTCCATTCAAGATCCAGATTAGAAAAGAAGAAGAAGGGAAGTGGTCAGTACAAGTAAAGAATGGAACCCACAATCATGAGATTTCCGAGACACTATTGGGTCATCCGTATGTCGGACGGTTGAACCCTACGGAGAAGAAGATAGCCGAAGACTTGTCCATTTCCGGTGTTGCACCGAGACAAATATATTCAGTCATATGGCATGAAGATGAGAAGAACTTGTCTACGATGAGGTCAATATACAACGCCCTATCTTCTTCGAACGCTGTCCGGACCAAATCAAGAATGGCGATACAAGAAGTGCTGAAGTTGCTTGCCGATAATCATTACGTTGAGTTCCATAGAACACATCCCCAGAGTAAGGAAGTAATTTCAATCTTTTGGGCTCATCCAGATTGCACAAGTCTGGCCAGGTTATTTGCCGATGTGTTAGCCCTTGATTGCACGTACAAGACCAACAAGTTCAAGATGCCTCTCCTTCATATTGTCGGATTTACCTCTACTCGAAAAACATTCTCGGTGGCATTTTGCTTCATGAAGAGTGAAAACTTGAAGACTACACATGGGCATTGGAGAAACTGAAAACACTCTACAGCGGTCATACAGAGTCGTCAGTTCTTGTGACCGACAGAGAGTATGCCCTAATTAATGCTATTCGCATTGTTTTTCCTCAAGCGGATACATTGCTATGCACTTGGCATGTCAATCGTAATATTGAAGCCCAATGTAAGTTGAAGTTTTAGAAGGAGGAAGGTAAAATTGACATGCAAAATTTTCAAGAATTCTCCAATGACTGGAATTGTGTGTGGCGAGCCTCTATGATTGACAGTTACGATGTCGCATGGTATATGTTCAAGGAAAAGTGGGAGGCGAGGGAGCCGGCATGCATTTCATACATCAAAGATACATGGCTTGAACCGCACAAAGAACACTTCATCTTAGCATGGACGAATTTGGTGAAGCATTACGGCACGACAACTATCAACCGTGTCGAAGGAGCACACTCTGTAGTGAAGAGACAACTAAAATCATCTCTCGGCAACTTTGTCTCTGTTTGGCAAGCTATACATCTTATGGTAGACCGGACGGTGAATAAAATTAAGGCATCATTTGAGATGAGCTTAGTCAAGCATGAGCATAGAAAGAATGTACTGTTAGATGCTTTAGTTCGCGTGGTATCACACACGGCATTGACATTAATATGTGATGAGATTGAAAGGTCGAAGGATGTCGGGTTTGATCCCCAAGTTTGCGGGTGTGTATATCGACATACACTGGGCCTCCCTTGTGCACATCAGATTAATGAATATCGCCGTGAATCCATTCCTATTCCAGTAGAAGCAGTCGATCAACGTTGGAGGCAGTTGTCTATGATGCCTGTGGTGAAGACGGACGATGATTTCTTCTCTTTGCCACAACTGAAACTTCTCCACGCAAGGTGGTTAGCCTCAGTAGCAGCGGAGCGGCAGTCCATTGAGCTTAAAATGCAAGAAATTGCATGTTCGGTCACTACTACAATGCATGAGCCGACCGTTGTTTCCAATCCTAAAGGCAGGCCTCAAACAAGACTGACTATTTCACAGAAGAGAAGGCTGGAGTCAACCAGGAGAGATCCATCGCACTTTGAGCATGTTGAACGAAGCTTACAGCAAGCTCCGCCCGCACGGAAGGGCAAGCTTGTCATTCGCCGAAAAATGGATAAAATGGACCGCCCAAGAGAAGATACCGTTGCAAGCCAAACACTGAGTTTGTATATTGATAAATTCCAACCTGAGCTTCGCCGATACATTTGGTCTATTGTCGATGTCCCCGGTGATGGCCATTGTGGATTCCATGTGCTTGCAAGACATCTTGGTTATGATGTCAAAGACGGATGGAGACGGGTGAGGCAGGAGCTGTACGAGGAGTTAGAGACTCGTCTTCCATTCTACTCCCGTCTCCTAAGCGAAGAAACGGTTGCAAGTTTGTTGTTAAGTATCCCTTGCACCGACAGTGTTACCGGGACAGACCACTACATGTCAGTCCCGTCTGCCAGCTATTTATTTGCCAATAGGTACATGATACCTCTCGTAATTTTCTCGATGGGTATTAGAGAAACATTCTTTCCGATGTGCGCACCTCCGCCGGACCACGGACATTCTAACCTATGTACTATAGGTCACATCGGTGACCACTTTGTCATACTAAAGATGATCGGTCATTCTCCGATTCCTCCATCTTCAACAGTTTGGTACAAAAGAGCACCGGTCGAAGCCAGAGCTTGGACCACACCTTTCGATCATCAAATCGACCATTGTAAGAAGCTGTTGAAGTTTGAGGAGCCAAGAGACTTACCTGCAGACCACTGTGACGTCGAAATCGACTGAGTATCAATGTGTTATATGGAGGACCACTTTTGTATACTTTTTGGCATTTTGGTTATAGAGTACCACTTTTGTATACATTAAACTATGAAATATGAAGTCCAATATATGTTTCTTAATTTTATCCAGGTGTTATATGTCTTCTATCTGGGTGTTATACATGTGTGTTTTGTGTGTTATACAAGTGTGTTTTGTGTGTTTTTGGGTGGATATGTTTTCCCAATTTATTACCTCTTCCGGTACCAAATTGTCAAGTACTTCACGAATGGAAGCCAGGATTTGCCAATCTTTGGTTTCCACCTGGGCCGGCCTCCATCGAGCCACTCTAGGAAGGTGTTCAAAATAGATTGGGTTCTGGTCACCCCGCCTGAGCATCGGAAAGTGCTCATATATCCATGCATATTCAATTACTAAGTTAATAGTCACAAAATATAAACAACAAAATGAAGTATACGAGATTAAATCGTTGAAGTTTTCTTACATGTAGCAGAGTCTGGCATCCAGCAATTGTCTTAGTCCCGACACGGGATGCGATGCCGAGCTCGCGGTAAAGATAGGCGAGAATACCGCTACCCCACGATATATCGATGAAGTCATCCACGGACAATAAATTGAGCATGTACCTCGCATGTATCGAGGTTCCAGACTTGTCCGAAATGCCCACCGTTCCAAGGACGAACAACATGTAAGCACGGGCCATCGCGTCGACCAACTCATCATCATCCTCATCCAATTCCATATTCCTGAAGTGCTCCACCAGAAATGAAAGAGGAATTCCATATGATTTCTTGAAGCCCGGGAGAGTTGTAAAACTAGTTTCCTCAAGTCCAAGGTTACTTGAGACAAACTTGACGATCTTTGAGTACCATTTTGTCGATTTTTCATCTCTGTAATGTTCTTTGGTCATGACGCGACCGGTAACTGGTAGCTCCAGTATCTGGTACACGTCGTCAAGTGTAATGGTCATCTCCCCGTATGGGAGATGAAACGTATTGGTCTCCGGGTGCCATCTCTCCACAAAGGCGGATATCAGGGTACTATCCATTGTCCTATAGGCATAATCAGCCAAATTATGTAAACCGCTCGGTACGATTTTCTCCTGGACGGCCTCCGGTAAGCTTCTAAACGGCCAAGACACGGTTTTCTTCCCGTGACTCACAGCCCTAAGCATACGATATGTCCTCTGTATATCAAACAACATATAAAAACATAAAACATATGAAATACATATAGATATCATATACTAAACTGCTAGCTTACAAAAGTAATGTACATACCGGGTCCTTCCATATTGCATATGCAATATGGTTCTCAAATGAAGCCAACATTGAGCAACCTGGCGGGCGGACAGGCGGCTCAGAAGGACCGGCCTCCTCAGATGGAGCAGAACCAGCTTGACGGGGTGGCAGGAGTTGGCTAATGGGCACGTCGTCGTCATCACTGGAAGAAGGAGAAGGAGTACGAGCTCGTTGCTTCGACCGAGCTTGTGCAACCGGTGGGGATCTCCGTGTCCCGGCCCGACCTTGGCGCTCCGGTTCAGAAATTGTAATCGGACGCTCAAGAGGACGTTCCGCGCGTTCCTTCCGCTTTGACGCGGTGGGGCGTATTCTTTTTGGTACGTCGGGAGGACTGTTACCCCTATAGAACATTGGATTGTTCGACCATACAATTAATAACTAATGCAAACTAAAATAGAACTCTTACTCCCTATCCTCCACCCCCAGAACTGAGTACAGTAGGACTGCCAAGCATGTGGCAGTCCTCATATAAACAAGGACTGCCACAGCCCTGGCAGTCCTTTATTGAAAGAGGACTGCCAGGCCTGTGGCAGTCCTTGTTTACATGGGGACTGCCACATGCTTGGCAGTCCTACTGTACTCGGCCAACAGACAAACGACTCACTAGTTTGTCGTTTTCTAGGGTTAGGGTTTTAGGAGAAATTATGGCTTTGTCGTGTTCGAAAATGGCAATCATAAACCCTAAAGACATTCTAAACCTAAATTATCAAAAGTTTTTAGACAATTAAAACTATTCTAGGGTTTCGAATAAAATGTAGAAAATTATAGAAGAAATTAGGGAAGAACGTACCGAGAATCCGATTTCTTCGACTTGCGTGCCATCTCGTCGAATGTGGGAGTGTTCTTCAAAGAAATTTGGTGGAGGAATTAGGATTAGAGTAGTGGATGAGAATTTTCTAGGGTTTAGGGAGAGGAAGGGAGAGCTCTTCTTCTTTTTCTTTTGGAGGAGAGAGAGAGGAAATGATGAAATGAATAGAAAATTTGAGTTTGGGGGGTTGGGGTGCCCCCTAGTAAAATTTGGGCTGCCCCCTAGTAGAATCTCCACCAAATGGGCTGCCCCCTAAGTAAGGGCTGCCCCTTAGTAATTGTGGAGGTGCCCCTAAAAAAAACCTTTTATGATTGGAAGAGCTATTTACATATACCCCCTTTCAAATATGTAATTTACCATCATTTTTTTATGGTGCCCGACGTAAGATGACTTTTGTGCACAATACATTTTATATTTTTTTATGGCATGATATCCTAATTAAAATATATTTTTTTAGCTTTTTATATGGTGCATGAGGTATGCGTTTTCATTCGATCTATTGATCTTATGTCATCTAGCAAAATAAAAATTATGCCTCTCCACTGACCCCAAAGGTCTCTCGAATTGACATTTAGCATCATATATATTAGAAAGAAAATAATAAATATAATAGTAACTTACAATATAAATATCACATATGGATTTACTAATATTAAAATTGTACATATTTTATTTATTAGCTCCTGAGAAGAAAGAATCAAGATATCATAATATATGTATGTAATCCAATGATTGTTAATGGACGAATTTTAAAAATTAATAACTCATGAGTTCTTAAAAATAATTTTTTATTATAAAATAATAAAATTAATTATAAAATTAGGTACTAAAAAATAATTATGCAAACTTTCCTTTTGAACATTATACTCGTTTTTTCATAGATATTTGCAATTTATTTATAAGATGTATGAATCATGTACTCTAAGAAATGTCAAATCTCGTGTAAGCATTTTATGTTGCGCAATCTCCTACCATTGCAGCATAGTGGAATTGATCGGGTTTGTACCAGATATGCAAAGGATTAATTTTGACTCAAACTTAAAGAATTAGTCATGTAAGATTATTTAGATTGCTTAAAAATTTATAAATACAACAAAATGGACATGTTAAACTAATAATTATATTTATACTCATATCATTTATCTAGATTATATACAAGGATGGAATTATTTTGTGGGCTCAGGTAGACTCCATCATGTCCCCATTTTCTTTCTTTTTTCCTACGAGGTAGCCTACACTGAGTCCACCCGTAATAATATATGATTATATAAATATAAAGTATAAGAGTTCATGGTACTAAATTTCCCTTTTAGTTACTTTATAAACATTTTGTAGGGAAATTCTTTCAGTTTCCGTTTATACTTAGTTAAATTTGTTTCAACATTGTCTTTCACTTATATAATGTGGCTTAAAAACGGCTCAAAATTGAACCATCTGGTTATTTGTAAAATACTCCTTCAATTATTTAACTATTTAATATGATTTAATTGTAAATAAACAACCCTAACTCAAGTGGTTAAGGTAAAACAGTATTTATACTAAATTCGTATTCAGTTTTTTTTTTTAAAAAAAATTATGCCCCTGCACGTTACTAGAATATAATAATGGGATGAAGATTATGATATATGTCTAATCTTGTGCCATATTTATTGATTTGTTCATTTTGGTTCTGAATATTTGCCTGGTTTCATAAGTGTTCTTAGAGAATTCAGCCTTATAATTATCATAGAAGCGGCCCCACTTCCACACTCATATAGGTGACTTCCTAATAAGAGTATCCTGCTACACTTCACTTGAATTTCAAGTCATAGGAATCATTAAAAACAATGCTTACTCTAATTTTTCCTTGCAGGTGACAATATTATTTGTCATCCTAGAGAATGGAATGAGTATTTAAATACTCCTAAGTGTCATTTAAGAATCTCACATAATTAGGTTGTCCCTTTGAACCTAAATCTTGGGATCTCCACCAACTAGGTTGGGTTTTCCTTTATGGAATTTCTTTTATCATAGGCTTCAAGCCCATCAGGGCCGACCCACGACGATGGGTTGTCCTAGCAGGAACAAACTTTGGTTGCCCCTTATTACAAGGAGTGACACTACATAAAAAATGTGGTTATTACCTTGTTAAGATGGTAGATAATCTAATTGTTGGACTCACTAAATTTGGAACTAAGACTGTTTAGTTCACTAGTACCAAATTGTCACGTCTCGATCCGAAAAATCGCTCGTCCTCGCTAGATTTTACCCGAATCATCGTCCTCGCTTGTCATGACCCGCACCCGCTTTTCGGATACGAGACGTGTCCAAGCCAGCCTACGCCGCAAAGTCGGCGGTAGAACGCTGTCAAGTCCGCAAGAAATAAATGCTCAAAAATCACATTTGCTGCTCATTCACATTTCTAAGTTTATTACAACATTTACAAGATTTATAATTAAAGAAAATACAAGATTTTATAATTAATGAAATTGAATACATCTGCTATCTATTTCTAGGTCGGCCTCAGCATACCCATGCCTTCCTAGTGCTAAGAGTGATCGCGACTAAACCTGAAAAATATTAATTTCCATTCAGGAATGGAACAAGTACACAAACCGACGGCAATGCGAAAATATAATAGAATTAACAAGACATGAAAATAACATATGAGAGATAAAAACTGGAAGATAACTGATGACATGGTACGATGGAGAAAAAAGGAAACATAAATAAAAGACATCTATCTATGTGGTGTAAAATATCCTTTTTGACATGTGAACGGCTAGGGGTAAATCCGGCACACTGCACGTGTCGTGTGCAGCTGCTATCATGCAAGAATAGACATTTTGGAAATATTTCTGGGTAGTCCATATGTTTACTAAGATATTTCTCCTCCTGACTACTCCGTGTGATGAGCGTGTCAACAAGCAGCAAGATATATGTATAAACATGAAATGAGAAAACTACTATGAATCGAAAGCAATCAGAAAGTATACTTGCCTGAGGTCCTTAGCTGGAGAAACCAATAATACTATACCACTTAATGAGCCACAATCAGTCAACACATGCAGAAGTCTCCAGATGCTGAAATAAACAGTACCAACGTTCTCAGAATAGTCAAATTAGCTAAAATTGCCTGTCCTTAAGTCCAATTATGGACACAGGGGAAAAACGGTAATTTTTGACAAAAACGATATCCGCCGTTGGACCCGTTTTGCACCGAAAAGCGTGTCAAAGTCAACGATCTCTAAAGTCGTCAAACTATATGTCAACAGGTCCGGTTTTCTGATACGAACCCAATCGTATGTCCAAAGTTAGATTTCGGCGGGCCGTGCACAAAATCGCCCGTTAAGTCGGACCGTGGGACCCGCAAAACGACGTCCGATTCAACTGTCTCAGAATTGGACCAAACTTGGCATACAGGACCAAAAAAATGATACGGTCCTGCTGGCATAAGTTTCGTCTCGATCTAACAAGCATGCACAAAGTAATTGAGAAATTTACACAGAGGCCGATACGGGAAATTTTGACGGATACACATCAAATTCGTCGCGCACACGCGACCAATTTGAATTCTGTCAAAGTCCACACGACCACGAAGCCGTTACGCAGCTTTCGATGCTTTCGGTTCGCGACCACGTCGCCCGGATTGGCGGAACGCACGTCGTGTGGAAGGCTTTTCTAGATTTCCAAACTGTTTTCGCCAGGTTTTTCTTGGTTTTCAAACTGATTTATCTTTTTATACAAATAACTAAAATAAAAAGTAACAGTAGGGTTTTGATCCTGGTCATGTTGTCTTTAAAATCGTTCAAGTAGTTTTCTAAACTACTCATTGGATCGGCGATTGATCGCCTTCCAAAGTAGGGTCCATGCAATAGTTTCGGACTGTTAAGAACGAGATTTTTATCGATATTTGAGAGGGTTTTTCGTACTGATTAATGCAATATAAAGGAAAGTAATTAAAGGTATTAGAAGGTGTATAGGTTAGCTACGCAGCGGATCTTTCGGTTCGAAAAATTGGCAAACGACGAGGGAGAAAAGAGGCACGGAAGAAGGTACCTGGGCTGCTACTTGCGGCTGTCTCCGTTCAGTCGCGCGCATGGGTGTCGGCGCTCCTTTGCGCGGTTGCCGCACCCGACCGGCCGGCCGCCATGGGGCACGCGTGCGGTTGTCGCGCCTGCTCCGGCGGTGGCACGATTCTCAGGGTCGGGGTTAGGGTTTGATGATTGATTGAAATCTTCTCCCCTCACGTTTGATCCTTTGCATTTATAGGCGCTGCTGTAATAAGGAGATCGGCCTCGGTTGTATTTAGTTCCAAGGGGTTCGAGCCTGTGCTTGGCTCAACTTGGGCTGCTTGGCCTGTGCGGGTGTGGGCTTAGGCCTATGGGGGAAAGTTTAGTTCCTTCTTCTATTTATATAGAACTATTGTATATATATATGTTTATATACATACACATATATGTATACATACGTATATATATTTATATATATACACATGCACACATACATTTATATATCTACA
The DNA here is from genome assembly GCA_029216955.1 of Iris pallida. Taxonomy (NCBI): domain Eukaryota; kingdom Viridiplantae; phylum Streptophyta; class Magnoliopsida; order Asparagales; family Iridaceae; genus Iris; species Iris pallida. The sequence goes on along the minus strand of JANAVB010028196.1, from coordinate 29,154,806 downwards.
AATACACACACACACACACACACACACACGCACACACACACACACACACACACACACACACACACACACACACGCACGCACACACACACACACACCACACACACACACACACACACACACACACACACACACATATATATATATATATGTACATACACATTTTCACGTATATCTATATACACATTTATACGCATATACATAATATATAGTATATATTTATATATAAATACACATATACAATATTTATATATACATACACATGCACATATATATATATATATATATATATATATATATATATATATATATATATATATATATATATATATATATATATATATATATATATATGTATGTATGTATATATATTAATAAGTTATAAATATAATTACAAATCAATATATATATATATATATAATATATATATATATATATCTATATATATATATATATATATATATATATATATATATATATATATATTATATATATATATAAAATATATTCTGGGGTTTATACATATTATATATATATAACTATACCACACTTTCTATACAGGCAATACAGTATATAAATCAAAAATATAATAATAATAAAAATTTCAAAATTTCGGGAAGGGGAGCTACAAATCTACCCACCTTAAAAATAATTTCGTCCTCGAAATTCTAACTCATAACTATTCCTTAAAATTCAAAGTCTACCATTACCTTCAACTCCTCATATTTAATTCCTCAAAATCTTTTATGTCTTTCTTTTGTCATTTTATAACTCCAAACACTTGAGGACTTCTACCCACCTTTGGTCACATTACTCCTCATAATACGGTCACTAACATCTTATAATCTACTAACTACTGGCTAATAGTCCTTCCAACAGACATCTAGGGCATACGACATCTATAATCCCTCATCTCTACGAATAACCCAAAATTTAACAAGCAACAAATTTACACAAGTGGCTAGAAAATATTGATAAATCCTAATGGGCATGACCATTCGTCGCTCTGAAATAAGAAGGACTGGAAGACAAGGAAGAATAATCGAGAGCAATTATAAAGTTTCAAGAGCGGTAGAGAGTTTCCAATGATACAGATAGAAAGAAAGTCTATGAACCACTGACTTATTTGCTAGATTGGGCTACTCTAGTCTAGTCACTTGCTAAATCGAAGGACTCTTCGTTTTCTAGAGGGCTTGCAATTCATACAATACATAAATTTCGTTCTCAAAATTTTATCTGAACAAGATTTCATAATGGAACGGAATTTGAGAAATCAAGGTTGTGATTCTTTTCGTGGTTAATTAAACGCGCGAGCAAGGGGTATAAATACAATACAAGATCGTATCTCGACTTCCAGGTAGATGGAATAAGGGTTACGAATGACTTTACACTCTAAGAGGTGGAGACTACATTATGGGTATAGAGACCTATTTCCAGTAGTTCGATTTTATAGTCTAAATACGGTGGTATACATGGATGGACTTTAATGAGTTTTAATGGGTTCACTATCTGGACATCACCCATTGGTTGGATGAACCTTGGGTTTCAATTTATATGGACTGAACAAGATCCCAAGATAAAACTATGTCTACTAGGTTAGGATAACCTAGATTAGGCTTTAACTCAAATGGTTGAGCTAGTTGCCAGTCAGATTGGTTAGCTAAGTTTCTAAAGTCCAAAACGCGCCTTCGGTGACTTTTGTGTTTAAGTAGCACAATAGGCCTTATCAAGTGGCACACTAGTGGCGTGTGCATAGTGGGCTTCGAGTAGAGCACCACCACATATTGGGTCGAAGGAATTGAGTCAAGGTTGAGGCTCTAGTGGAAGTCGGGAAGTATACCGGTATTGTGGTAAGGGTTATAGCTAGTCCTTTTAACCTGAAAGTCGTAGCACAAAAATAGAGTACAAGGGGACGGTTCTGAGCGGGACATGATATACCTAGGTGAAGGTGGACTCGTCTAGATCTTGCATATAAAATTCGTTGGAAGGTAACAGCTGGTCTCGTGCTCCGAATATTAATGACACGGCCGGAGACACGAAATGATCTAAATGGAAAGTGGGAGTCCATGGGCACTAATTATCATCCTAATGGAAATTATTTCGATCAATCAGTAATCTTCATATATCCCAAAATTTTAGGGCTTACAATCTACCCACCTTAGAAGCTAGGATATGGTTTTAGGAATAATGAGGTTAGAAGGATTCTGATAGTAGCTTGAGGGTCGAGAGAAGAACGAGTAACTCCAGGCAAGGTTCCAGACACAGGGTTGGCCGATGGTAGCTACACTTGCGTATACCACTATCATAGCCATGGGGGATAATCTATATCTATCTATTAATTACGAGCTTTCGTCTTTCCAATCAGTGAAAGACAAAAACGATAAAGACTTCAAGAGAGATGCCACTGAATACAATTACGTGATTCAAAGGCGAATGTATAATTCAAGAGGAATTGTCAATGCAGTCGCGGATGAGTATCCTAGAGGCATCTACATCTCAATCCACGTAGGATAGTGAAAATAAAAAGTGAACCAAATGCATCATGGTTGATCAGGCCGTAATACAATGATTCTAATTAGACAATATGTTAGCGGGCGTCCCCAATAAACATGTGTCTTGAATCAAGCTTGATAAAAAAGTAAGCTTGCAAAACTAGGCTGTAATAGCAGCATTGGTCAAGAGAGTCAAAATATAAATATGCGAGATTTTTGAAAGGAGGAATAAGTAGTTCGAGTTTTGAGAGAATCAAAGCCTTACCTGGTGTCCTTATTTATAGGCATCCTACCATCTTCTATCCATAAGGCCTTGGTCGACTAATAGGTTATAGACTTCTGAATTCTATTTTCCAAGTAAACCTATTAGTGTCAGTCAATTACCTCGTCGATAGATCACAAGGACCACGAAATGCTAGGTTGAGGGGCATGCTATCGCTTACAGAGCTTCCACTAGTATTGGCATTGGGTCTTAAGGGACATACAGGGCATTTTTTATCCTCTATAGTATCCTAAACTGACAATCACGCCTGAAGTCATTTTACCTAGAATTTTGCCTTGCCCGTATACTCTGGCTGGGGTAAACCCTTGGTTCCGTGATTCAAATGTGATAGGCTATCGGGTACTCTACCTTATATTGACACAAGTGTATCTAAGATCTAAAGAGGCCAACGAAGGTATAGTCTTAGCAATGTTCTATAACCTATAATCCTCGAAATAATTTTAATTCTATGGGTTGTGCCTCGCCAGTGCGCTGCTGGCTGCAGTGAATCCACACTCTCCGCTCTCAGGTAATTGGCGACAGTGCGTTGTGTAAGCCCCCTGAATTTCAGGGTTTATTTTTATTTTTATGAATGAATTATTTTCGATAAATGTTTTATTATTTAATTATTTTGATCATTATTGTACCTTTTCGTAACTTTGACTTCTGGAGCGTCAGGGATGCCAATCTCTGGAAACTCTCTTCACGAGTTTTGAAGTAGACAAGATTATCTTCTTTTTGATATATCATGTCCCACTTGAACTCGTTCCCTTGTGCTCTTTTTGTATCGCGCAACTTCGGGTCAACTTAGACCAATTAATCATTGAATAATTATTCCCACTTTTATTTTTTATCATCGTTTGTACGTTACCGTTGCTTTTAATTTAGGAGCACCAGATCAGCCATTTTCTCGAAACCAACTTCTCATGGATGATCTACTCGAGACGCTCTTCACCCATGACCTTCGTGTCCCACTCAGACACTCCATTTTGTGCTTCATTTCCTTCGTACAACTTTCGGTTCAATTTAGGCCAATTAATTATCTACCGTAAAACCTGATTTATTTTCTAATTTAATTTCAGGACCCGACATCGATCCAGCCTGTCAACCCGAAGTATGGACGTGGCCCACTTGAAGCCTACTACCCACATGAAACTTGTGTCCCATTTATTGGAGTCTCCGCATGTTATTTATTTACCCATGATTATAAATCCCTATTTTTAATTTAATTATTGCACCTGGTCCGATTTTGACCCGACCCGGCTCGACCGAACCCGAACCTAAGCTTCACGTTGCCCTCTCATGACTGCCCAAATACCCTACACAATATTTCTCTTTTTCCTATTTTGGAAATATCTCTTCCTCCCTCTACTTTATTTAAATATCTTAAAATATCTTATATATATATATATATATACATATATATATATATATATCACTTTCTCTCTCTTCTCTTTAAACACACACACCACAACCCATCCCATCTCCTTTACAGCACCCCCCCAACAACAGTGGACCGACTTCCTTTTCTCTCTCTCTCTATTATATCAACTCTCTCTCTCACCCTCTTTTAATATACACACACGCTTATACACATACATCACTCTCCCTCTCTCCCCTAACATAACACACATCACACCCCCCCCTCGGGTGGTCGAGCATCACCACCACCCTCACCATACTTCTCCCCTCCCCTCCTTCTTCCTCATCATCTTCATCATACCATCCCCATTACCATCATCCTCATCTTCCCACCACCACCATTGTCATTAACCATCTCCACCAACACCACCATGCACCACCACCTCCACCACCCGCACGGCCACCACCTCCGGCCGCCGTGCTCGGCGAGCCCGCCCCCGTACGCGTGAGCAGCAGCAGCAGCGCAGCAAAGAGCAGTAGCAGCGACAGCGCGCGCACGCCACCCGCGCGCAAGCATGGGCGCGTGGCGCGCGCCACCGCGGCCGCTACCGGCCACCGGCGACCCCCCCCACAGGCGCGCAACCCCAGGCGACCTCCCTCGTTCCACCACCGTCCTCCCCGATGCGCCGAATAGGCTATTCGTGCGTTTTGAACGGAATCCCGTCGACGCGCGCGAGTTTGGAACTTCAGAATTCGCGTCCCGTCGCAGCAACTTTGCGCAGATTTTTTGGTCAATCCGACCGTTGGATCGGCAATTTCTTCGCTCCGTCTAAATCTCGGAATATCCATCTTCACTCCTATCAATTTTCGTCCGTTAATTATGTCGTTTGATACCTCAAAACCGGCCACCAAGTTGACGTTTTAAATTAAACTATTTTTGGACAGTTTCGTGGAGCCGACTTCGTCAGCTCGTAACTTCGCCGTCGCAGCTCCGTTTTGCACACAGTCAGTTCCGGTGCACAGCTGGTATAACCATCTTCCTGTCTCCTTTATATTTCGTTTCATTTTAAGCACGTTTGGTTGGTTGAATTCGACGCTAAAGTTGGCCGTCCGAATTCTTTAATTTGCACTTGTAAAATTCCATTTTTGAACCCGGGACTCCGGATTCAATTTCTGACACCACCAGTAGACTCGTGGCGTCGTTCTGGCATGTTTTCATATAAAATTTGCTTGATTTGGAGAACGTGGACCCTGGCACGCATTTCGGTGCAAAGCGGGTCCCACTTTTCGAGTCAACGGGTCACTTTGAGTTCGGCTCATCGGAATCCACTTCCGGATATACCGTTGAGTTCGTATCGTCATTCTGGACTCGTTGACATATAATTTGCTTAGTTTTGAAAACATTTGCTTCGGCACGCATTTCGGTGCAAACCGGATACCAAGTGTCGCGTCAACGTATCATTTTGAGATCGGCACATCGGAATTCCATTTTGGACATACCGTTGGGTTCGTATCATCATTCTGGATTCATAGACATATAATTTGCTAGGTTTTGTAGACTTCTATCCTGACACGCTTTTCGGTGCAAAGTGTGTCCAACGACGGACATCATTTTAACCCGAAATTATCGTTTTTCCCCTGTGTCTAAATTGGACTTATGGGTAGGCTATCCTAGCTGATTTGACCGTTCTGGACACGTTGGTGATATTTATTTTATCATCCGACAACATCTGTAGATTTTGATTATGTATTATCCTTAATTTATAATTAATTATTTTTCTAGATATTGTTACTTTCTGGTTTTGAATTTTTATATATATTTTAATTGCTGTAAAAATCTTGAAAAAATGGTATTTAAATATTATGTTAATTTAGCTAATTTATTATAATTTTTCTAGCATTTAATAAGTACTTTTGGTATTTTATAAAAATAGGAAAACAGAACTCATTTTCAGTATATTTATGTTTGCTGATTTTTAATAAATATTTATGAGGGTTTATAAATTCCAAAAAAAATAGTATAAATTTCTATAATTAACAAGGATTATTTTGGTACTTTATTTTATATATAATTTAGCTTTTTGTCTATCTCAAAAATTGTTAGAACTTAGTGTACAGTTTGATTTAATTATTGAATAATTATGACTTGTAATGTTTTGTGTTCTTTTGAGTTATTGTAGTATTGAACCACCCCCTACACTAGTGTATAGATCCTAGGAAGTTAGTTTGTGTATAGTGGCACTTCACATTAGACTTTTATGCTAGGTCCCCACTTGGCTAGTATCCAGACAGGAGTCGTATCACACCACTAGTGTATTATTGAACATAGCTTAGAACTGAGTTTGTATATCATTATTGACAGGACACCGGACATCTATATCTTCGTACTAGTATTTTTGCTTTGCTTGAGGCAAGTACATCTACACACTCATTTACTGTCTTTTAATGCTAGAACATGTATTAACCCTGGTAAAATACTGCTTTCTGAATAACTGCAAGATAAATCTTCACATGTTACATTAATTTGGTCCCTACCATGCTTAGGACAGTTCTTATATCTTCACATGTTTCATACTGGTTCTCGGTACATGTTTTACTATGCTTTATACTGCTCTAAGTATTCACGAGTTTTATACTGCTCCCAGTACCTGCCATGCTTATACTGCTCCCAATATTTTCCACATGTTTTACTGTTCTCGTATCTCTCACATGTTAGAATATGGGTTATAGGGAAACTGACAGTTGAGTACGTGATCATGCCCCTATCTGCGACCTTGATGCCGTGTAAGGACGACATTATGCATGTAGACCTTGCCATAGGCCCAAAATCTCGCGGACTTGTACGTGTGTACATTTAGGCATGTACGGAAGTACATATTGTTCTTACTGGTGGCACTCCACCCTCATCACCTATTGACCGATCACGTACTTGCTCCAGTTTTAAATACTAGATATACATGTGTCATCTTGACAAATGTATTTTACCGTGATTCCAGTCATACCATGATTCCAGATATGCCATGTTCCTTATGTTACCATGATACTGTGATCCCAGTTGTACCATGAGGCCATGTTTTCCAGTATTTCCTGTTTTATAGACTTATCACACCATGTTTCTTGTTGTACATCTCTTTCATTATATGTTCAGTACTTTAGTTGTAGAGGTTGTACTTGCTCCCGTCCTGACAGGATAACGTTGTAGGTATACTTTTCGAGGAGAAAAACGCTATATTACATATTATGGTACTGCATTGAGGACCTGGCCTTAGCTCCAGAAGAGGCCCCAGCGGGGAACCTTGCTTAGTTATTTCCATATGTTTTGAGACTGAGACTTTGGTATGTTCTTATATTTGGATACTGGACTTTGTCTCCAGTTAGATACTTTGGAAGTGTATTATTTAGTCTACTTGTTTACCTTCGCTTATCGATGCTGTGTTGTGATGAACCTTTAAATATGATTTTAGAACTGTTAGCAGCTTAGATCCTTTATTGTTTATTCTAGAACAGCTTACTGCGCTTTAACCAAGCGTAGGCTGGACATGGCTCGGCCCGGCCCAACAATTTGGGTAACGGGTCATGACACGTTGCTGTCTAGTCATCGCAGTCGTTTAATTACTCTAACTATATTCCTAAGAACGTCAAAGAGCTGCTAGGGATTCGACTTAGTTGACTATGGTAGAAAGCGTAAACGCCTGCCTGTAAGTCTCAACCCTTAAAGTAAAAGGTTGACTGAAGGAATTAACTGACGACAAGGAAAATAAGGACATCCTAATATTTATCTCAAATATATTCCAAATAGTTGAGGGAAAACGTTGAATCAAATCTAACTCGGAATTCATACAGAAATAACAGAATCAGAAAATTTAAACTAATTCCCTACGGCAACATAGAATTTAAAACAGGCAATTCTAACTTATGATATAAGATTTATATCTAAATGAGGAAATTTAACAGTTTATCAAAATTAACGCCTTAATTCTAGGCAAGTCTAACATACCAAGCGATAGTATAACCATATTGTATAACCTTAACTACCTAACGATCAATTTGAACAAGGGACTCCTAGTCCTAGTTATTCCCCTAAATTATTTTAATCCTAATTGTGAATGAGCATTTCTTGGGCACAGGCTCGCAATAGTACATTAATGTACCATCACGAGTTCGTAATCTTTTACGAAGACGGACCTGCATGGGCCACCACAAAAACTTGTCACGACTCGCACCCGCTTTTCGTATGCGAGACGTGTCCAAGCCAGCCTACGCCGCAGAGTCGACGGTAGAACGCTGTCAAGTCCGCAAGAAATAAATGCTCAAAAATCACATTTGCTGCTCATTCATATTTCTAAGTTTATTACAACATTTGTAAGATTTATAATTAAAGAAAATACAAGATTTTACAATTAATGAAATTGAATACACCTGCTATCTATTTCTAGGTCTGCCTCAGCATACCCATGTCTTCCCAGTGCTAAGAGTAATCGTGGCTAAACCTAAAAAATGTTGGTTTCCAGTCAGGAGTGGAACAAGTACACAAACCGATGGCAATGCGAAAACACAATAGAATTAACAAGACATGAAAATAACATATGAGAGATAAAAACTGGAAGATAACTGATGACATGGCACGATGGAGAAAAAAAGGAAAATAAATAAAAGACATCTATCTATGTGGTATGAAATATCCTTTTCGACATGTGAACGGCTAGGGGGTAAATCCGGCACACTGCACGTGTCGTGTGCAGCTGCTATCATGCAAGAATAGACATTTTGGGAATATTTCTGGGTAGTCCACATGTTTACTAAGATATTTTTCCTTCCGACTACTCCGTGTGACGAGCGTGTCAACAAGCAGCAAGATATATGTACAAACATGAAATGAGAAAACTATTATGAATCGAAAGCAATCAGAAAGTGCACTTGCCTGAGGTCCTTAGCTGGAGAAACCAATAATACTATACCACTTAATGAGCCACAATCAGTCAACACATGCAGAAGTCTCCAGATGCTAAAATAAACAGTACCAACGTTCTCAGAATAGTCAAATTAGCTAAAATTGCCTGTCCTTAAGTCCAATTCTGGATACAGGGGCAAAACGGTAATTTCGGGCAAAAATGATGTCCGCCGTTGGACCCGCTTTGCACGAAAAAGTGTGCCAAACTCAACGGTCTCTAAAGTAGTTAAACTATATGTCAACAGGTCCAATTTTCTGATACGAACCCAACCGTATGTTCGGAGTTGGATTTCGGCGGGTCGTGCACAAAATCGCCCGTTGAGTTGGACCATGGGGCCCGCAAAATAGCGTCTGATTCAACTATCTCAGAATTGGACCAAATTTGGCATACAGGACCAGAAAAACGATACGGTCCTGCTGGCACAAGTTTCGTCTCGATCTGACGAGCGTGCACAAAGTAATTGAGAAATTTGCACAGAGGCCGATACGGAGAATTTTGACGGATACGCATCAAATTCATCGCACACACGCGACCAATTTGAATTCGTCAAAGCCCACATGACGATGAAGCCGTTACACAGTTTTTAATGCTTTCGGTTCGCGACTACGTCGCCCGGATTGGCGGGACGCACGTCGTGTGGAAGGTTTTTCTAGATTTCCAAACTATTTTCGCCAGGTTTTTCTTGGTTTTCAAACTGATTTATCTTTTTATACAAATAACCAAAATTAAAAGTAACAATAGGGTTTTGATCCTGGTCATGTTGTCTTTAAAATCGTTCAAGTAGTTTTCTAAACTACTCATTGGATCGACGATTGATCGCCTTCCAAAGTAGGGTCCATGCAATAGTTTCGGACTGTTAAGAACGAGATTTTTATCGATATTTGAGAGGGTTTTTCGTACTGGTTAATGCAATCTAAAGGAAAGTAATTGAAGGTATTAGAAGGTGTATAGGTTAGCTATGTAGTGGATCTTTCGGTTCAAAAAATCGGCGAACGACGAGGAAGAAAAGAGGCACGGAAGAAGGTACCTGGGCTGCTACTGCGGCTGTCTCCGTTCAGTCGCGCGCATGGGTGTCGGCGCTCCTGTGCGCGGTTGTCGCACCCGACCGGTCGGTCGCCATGGGGCACGCACGCGGTTGTCGCGCCTGCTCCAGCGGTGGCACGATTCTCAGGGTCGGGGTTAGGGTTTTGATGATTGATCGAAATCTTCTCCCCTCACATTTGATCCTTTACATTTATAGGCGTTGCTGTGATAAGGAGATCGACCTCGGTTGGATTTAGTTCCAAGGGGTTCGGGCCTGTGCTTAGCTCAACTTGGGCTGCTTGGCCTGTGCGGGTGTGAGCTTAGGCCTATGGGGGAAAGTTTAGTTCCTTCTTCTATTTATATAGAACTATTGTATATATATATGTTTATATACATACACATATATGTATACATACGTATATATATTTATATATATACACACGCACACATACATTTATATATCTACAAATACACACATAACGTATACATTTTATTATATATATATATATATATATATATATATATATATATATATATATATATATATACACACACATTTATACGTATACATAATATATAATATATATTTATATATAAATACACATATACAATATTTATATATACATACACATGCACACACACACACACACACACACACACACACACACATATATATATATATATATATATATATATATATATATATATATATATATATATATATATATATATATATATATATATATATATATATGAGGTGGTCGTCGGCTGCCTCTGGAGCCTTCTCCGTGCGATCGGCGAGAATCACGATCCAAGAGAACGGGCCAGACCTATTCATTTCGCGTTATTGGCACTCTTGTATCTCTAAGAAATGGTCCTTCCTCCTGTGGAGAGTCATGAAAAAAAAACTGCCTACCGACGACAACCTTAACTCTATCGGATTCAGCCTGGCGTCAGCTTATAATTGCTGCACTGAGCGCCAGACGGAAACTATTGACCACATCTTCCAGGAGGGGAGCCTCCCTGACCAAATCTGGAGCACCCTCAACCGCAACTACAACACCTCTCCAGGAGACGGGCGCTTTATCGATCTTCTGGCATACTGGGGATCTGCCTCCCACGGCCACCAGATCGTTGCAGCGGCAGCCACCTGGACAATCTGGAAAAATTGCAACAAAGCGAGGTACGAGGGACACCAATACTCAGCCGATCAGCTTATCCGGGAAATTCACCGGCAATGTCGTAAACGGAGTTCACTCTGCTCCCACATATCTCCGGCATTCGGGCACCGCACATCCCTTAGTGTCGGCGGCTGCGACCGTCCTTCTCCCCTGTCTTTTCTTTTGTGGTATACTTTTTCCTTGTATACGTGTCAGGCTTCAGTATTTTGAGCCTTGATCAATAAAATGAGGGGGTTTCATAATATATATATATATATATATATATATATATATATATATATTCTGGGGTTTATACATATTATATATATATAACTATACCACAATTTCTATACAGGCAATACAGTATTTAAATCAAAAATATAATAATAATAATAATTTCAAAAATTTCGGGAAGGAGAGCTACATCGCTGGGGCGTGATGTCGCACGAGCCTGGAGTTGCGCTCGTGCAAGGCAGGATAACAGGTTCACATAGTGTTTATCTCAAATTGATAACATAAGCAGCGAAAGGAAACGGATGTATGTAATAAGAATCTCTTTTATTAATAATGAATTGAAGCTTACAAGGCCTTGAATAGCCCAACTGAATATGCCAACTGGCTACAATGCTCATGATCTCTCTAGCTCACAAAGTATTACATTATTCCATACATTATGCCTCTTTATAGCCAACAAGTAGTCTTGGGTCGAATATCTCCATGTTGCAAGTTCGAACGCCAATACGGTAGCTCGCCTCGAGACGCTAAGGAGTCCATGCCTCGGCGCATTCAAACTAAGTCCCGCCCCGAGCCAAACATATCCTGAACTTGTAAGCAAACTAGTAGAGGATTAATGCTTTCGTCCTTGCTGCACTGATCAAGACCCACTCGTACCCAAACCAACACTAAGTATATTTAGTGAAACATGCATCTTAATTTGGTGATCTTTCTATTTAGCCTTAGAATCAGTTTCATGGCAATATTCAAGCATAGAAACTGAATATAAATGTGTCCAATACCATGTCCCTGCAACATATACAGTTAGACACAATATGAACATAAGCATAGTAATCATGCATGTTTTCGTCTCGTTTTGCTTAGCTTGCAATCGTCAAAAATTTACATAACCAATCATACAAATTACGTAACCAACCAAGCAAACTTAACGTAAACATAAGGGTGGCAGGCACTGCGCCCGCACCCAATGCTAGTCTTAGCCTACCAGCCCTATCTATATGAAGGTTACGGTGTTTCGCACCGTAATGGACTTGGCATCTTTTTGTGTAAGCCTATGATCACTCCAGTACGGGTTGCTAGCCCAGTATCCGAAGGATCCCAAACTTACCAATATCATAGCTTATCACAATACTGGCCGGTCGTAACCCGTTCTAATCAAGTGCACCATAAATACCAAACATCATTTCCTCCTAGGATGAACGGTCCCGGTGCCCTGGTCATAACCGTTCGAGGGAAGCCGCACCCGTGCACAGGCCATCCGAGTCCATTGAACATATAATATGCGCAAGCAAACAAGTCATATCATTCTAACCAATCCTACGCTCCATAAACATATTCCATCATCTTTATCTCAAGTTACATCGGCATTATGCCCCAACACATCCGTATTGATCCACGACGTCCAACGGCTTAACACTTCTCGTTCCTATACTCAACGCGTTCCATTCATAAGTTGTTCGTATAACGGCAGTTCCGTAGCAATTGTGCCACAACTTGCCCTATTTTGCTTACTTAGTCATTTCGTAGCTTTCGTACGCAAGGCACGCTTAACGCCATAATCAGTGTTCTAGGCCTAGTCACTACCAAAATATGGCAGATTTGCGACGAATTTAGCGACTCCATAAATGGACGTCACTAATTTTTGGGCATTTAGCGACGTGGGAATGTGCCATCACTATTCGGCGCCGTTGGCGACTAATAGCGACGAATAACGACATTTATTTAGTAAATGGGAATCTTCGTCGCAATCTCGTCTCTAGACGTCGCTAATTATTGAAATATAGCGACGCGTAGCGACGACTGTTATAGAACGTCGCCGTATATTACTAATCAGCGACGTTTAGCGACGTCACTTGCTGACGTCGCTAAATGTTTCATATAGGGCATGAGGGTTTTTTTTGATTCATTCCCCAAATTTTTTCTTCCCCCCAATTTTCTCGCTCTTCCTCCTCCGGCGCTCTCACCCTCCTCCGGCCTCCTCCTCCTCCTCCCTTCTCCTCAGGTAGCCCCCCACTCTCTCTTCCTGATCTCTCTCATGTATGACACAGACATGAACTCGACACAGACATGAACTCGACACAGCAATTTTCGATCATTCCCCTGCTTTCAAGTGGCCAAGGCCAAGCCTATGCAAGGCCACCCCCAAATCCTCTTACAGTGGGGCTAAGCCCTCTGCACATAGGGAGTGGAACTCCCTATCTCCTCTAATGGTTGCTGTAACATGCAAGCAAGCTTGCTGCATTTCATCTCCCCCAAATATGAGCATATTGAGATAGCTTTTCCGATATTAAAATTACACCTTTAATCTCATTGTGTGGATGCTTCAGTTTTGCATGTTATCTGGAGGGATTTATTGTAAAACCCCCAAATTTTGTGAATTTTTTATTATTATTTTGGCTTAAATTGAATTTTACTTTTTTTTATGAAATGTAAATTTATTTGTGTTTTTATTTTTATAATATTAATGATAGATTTTTACATGAAAATTTCCATCCTACAAATATTTGCGAGATATTCATTTATGTATATATTATGAGGGTTAGAGATTATTTGGTCAAAGATTTTTATTGAATTAATATAAAGGATATTTCTTATATAATAAATACAAAAATTTTCTTGGTATATAATATATGCCTATAATATTTTTAAAAAATTATTTTAATATTTTTATACTAGAATGTTTATGATTAATATTAATATAAAAATGTATTAATATTTTAATAGGAATATTTTTATATGTTGACTCGTATTTTAGATATGTAGATATGTGCATATATAAGCATATATCAAATATAGTTAGTAAATGTAGATATTTTTGTATATTTTTTAAAATATTTTTGACATATTATAAAGCTACTTTGGGCATTTATTAGTTTATATATATATATATATATATATATATATATATATATATATATATATATATATATATTTTATATATATATATATATATATATATATATATATATATATATATATATATATATATATATATATATATATATATATATTAATGGAAAAAAAAGAAGAAGAAGAATCCTGGTGGTCGGCCCAAGGATCGACCACAGCACCTATGGTTGCAAAACCATCAACCCATTTGCTAAGTAAAAAAAAATCAGCGGTGAACAGTGCAACAAGGGGGCACTGTAGCTCTTCCAAGAGCCCGAGTCGCGCCCCCTCTGTTAACAAATTTTTTTTTTAATTTTCAGATTTTAAAACCCAACCCAATCCTTAACCAAATCTTCCCAAATCTTTTTCTTATAATCCCTAATCAAATTCTCCTCTAGATAGCAATGAATCCAAGCTAAAATCAAATCCAGATTTTGCTAGAAATCAGATTGAACATAGGAACAACGTAGGTATATATATATATAAAATCATCGAATTCTTGGTTATTCTTCCAAAACTCGGAAACTCCCGACCCCAGTTGAATCCTGAGATACCTGCGCACCCCTTCGAGTCATCCTCAGCCGCCTGTCGTCGCCAGTGATCGCCGGGGAACCACTGGAACAGAGAAGCTCCTCTGTTTCACAGCGCATCAGGTACCCGACTTTCCTTCTATGTTTCTCCTTCCTCAATGAAATTACGATCTAAAAATTCCTGCTTAGAGCCTTCATAACCCTCTCGAAGTCCCCACTACTAAGTTCTGAGGTTAGTCGATCCATCCTAAAAGTCGATATAAAAAGCCCGAGAAAACTGTTCAAACTGGGAATAGTAAAACAACCCAACCACCTATATTAGAAGTCGTATTCTGACCAACCATGTAAGATATTTTCAAAAAAAATTGAACAGACCTTTAGAAAACATATAGGACTTCCCATGCCTTTTTGTAGATTGTGAATTGATAGACTATGCATGGAGAAATCGGTGCGTGAAATTTGAGAAAAACTTGGAAATTCTGTTTTTAAAAAATTAGAGAAATGGTCGACACGACGTGCGTCCCACCAATTCGGGCGACGTGGTCGCAAACCGTAAGCATCAGAAGGTGCGTAACGACTTCGCGGACGTGTGGGCTTTGACGGAATTCAATTTGGTTGCGTGTGCGCGACGAATTTGACCCGTATCCGTCGAAGAACGTCGTATCGGCCTATATCAGAATTTTCTAATTACTTTGTGCACACTCGTCAGACAGCGACGAAACTTGCATCATTGGACTCAAAATATTTTTCTGGTCCTGTATGCCAAGTTTGGTTCGATTCTGAGAAGGTTGATCGGAACGCCAAATTTGGCGGGCCCGCGACCAATTCAACGGGTGATTTTGTGCACGGCTCATCGGAATCCAAAATTGGATATACCGTTGAGTTCGTCTCGCCAAAAAAAATCTGTAGACATGTAGTTTGACGACTTTAGAAACTGTAGGTTCTGGCACGCGTTTCGGTGCAAAGTGGGTCCAACGGCGGACATCGTTTTGACCAAAAATTACGATTTTGTCCTTGTTCCGGAATTGGACTTTTGGACAGGCGTTTCCTAGGTATATCTTCTTCACCGAGAACGTTTTTGATGTTTTTTTCAGCGCCCGGGAACGTTTGTGGAGGTTCCACTCTTGTAGCTTATTCTCACTTGCCGATTTCATCTACTGGACGTCGTCAAAACACCTTCCAATCACCAGGCAAGTATACTTTGCTATATTTACTGTCATATTATTTATTTCAGCATTTATTTACTTTGTTTCATATTTTTATAAACTGTGCGTCCAAATCACACTTGAGTGCAAGCGACTTTATCAGTCGTTTCTTTGTTTTATTTTTATTTGTTGCATGTCGACTTAGTTGTAGTGGACTACCTTCCTATCGTGGGATATTCTTATATCTCCATTGGCCATGACACTCGCACTACACGATTTGAGACATGTTGCTAGGGGCACGGCTTGCATATTGACTGGCCATCTTTATGTAAGAAGTCGTGTGACGGATAGATGATCGTAACTGCTATGACTAGAGTTTTAGAGACTCAAGCAGTTACAAAACTGGGCGAGCCATAGGCATGACTTGGACAGTGGGAAACATTGGGGAAGGACAGTCGCTAGTGCGTATGGGAATCCAAACAGGTAAACCACAGTCTCCGGATGTAACTGTGGCGATTATATTGTAGATACCCTCTGACATTTTGGACGGCCGGATACAGATGACTGGATGCCAGTTACGTACACATAGCCTAAAATCCCACCCATGCGCATGAAAGTTGTCCTCTAAATTGCACAATAGATGGTTAGAATTCCCTTGGCATATTGGTGTCTAGGAGAGTCTTGCATATTATTATTATTATTCTGACAGTTCATATTAGCATGTTCTTCCTGTATCTTATTACGTCCCTCTGAGGACCTGGTGATCTCTCCAGGTATAGATGACGAGCAGTATCCCGAGGAGTACGGTTCTGGACTAGAGTCTCCATTTGCAGCTGAGGAGGTCTCGCCTTTGGAGCCTATTTGATTCTATTCTTAGTTGATGGACTTATGTAGTTGATACTCTTTTTCATATTCATTTCAGTTGATTTCTTTTCAGTAGCTCGGTAGTGGATTTGTTTCCGCCCGACAGATATTTCTTTTTATTTGAGTTGAGACATTTGGTTTGTTATTTCTCTTATTTATCATTGTGGATGAGATATAGATACTGCCTGTGACCATGATATATTGTTATGAGCTGGAGCTCTTTTATTACAGCTTATGTGTGTACACGTAGATTCCATATATTGGAGTAATCTGTGTATGCATACAGCTGGCATGTACGTATTTCCTAGTCCTACGTATATTAGGACTGGGGCGTTACATTTATTTTCGTACAAACGTTATTTGTTTTTGTATAAAACCCTTTGTAATGTATAAAACTCTATTTGTTTTTGCATGTTATCTGGATGTTTGAATAATTACTGCATATAACAATGCGACATGATCTTTTATGCATTTCTATATTTATCTATTTATTGTCATTTTGTACTCGCGTCTATTTGTGGGTAAGTGTTTATCATAATCAATGTATGATAATGTAAACTGGAGCAAAAATATGAAAGCATGTCTGACCTAAGCCTTTTCTTCAAATTTTCTTCTTTAGCTGGGAGCAAATATTTGACCCGTCGCTCTTTACAGTTTGATCTAGAGGAGAGGTGTAAAACCCCTAAATTTTCTACTATTATTTTTTTATTAAATTAGTACTGATTTAAAATTTTGTATTGTACGTCGCGTAGTCGTATTGTACGTCGCGCACGAAATTATTTTTCTTGCTCGTCGAGTGCGAATATGTGCGAGCGTACATATTTTTGAAAAATATTATTTTTAATATTTTATAGTTTCAAAGTAATATAGAAGAAAATTATTTCTAGCGATTATTTTCAAGTTTATGACTATTATGAAAAGCCTTTCATTTATATAGTTATAATAGTAAATAAATTTTCTTATAAAATGGTAAATTAGAAAAGTATATCTATGTAAATATTATTTGTACAAACATATAGTTTTTGTAATTATTTTTTTGTTTATTTTAATTAATAATGTAATTTTTGAAATTATTTATTATTTGTATTTTTGAAGAATATATTTCGAAATCATTGAGGAGATTTAAATCTTGATTTGAAACTGTGGATTTATTTAATTATTTAATATTTGAAAATTGAGTTATTCCATTTGATTTTAAAACTAGGAAATTTAATTTAAATTAGATTTGGATTTGGATTTGGATTTGGATTTGATTGCTTTAAATTAAACTAGGAATTATCTAAATTGGGTTTTAAGGGATCCTAATTCTTATCTAATTGGGAATTCCCACATCCTATAAATAGGCAGGTACTCCTCCAATTTTTATCATTCACCAAATTGTCTCCACAAATATTTTCCACCGAGATGTGTATCGTGTCCGTGTCCCCTTGCCATCCACTATAATTCGATTTTATTACAAATACAGTGATTCCAGTGTCAACAGACCCGACACAATCAAATATTCGAAACCCAAAATCCTAAACTCTAAATTCCGTCCCGGCTCGCGTCCACCACCCGGACTCCTGAAACCCCGCCATGCCCGGTCTCCTCCTTTCTTTCACTAGGACAACCACCCCCGTTCACCACCACCCAACACCACCCGGCTACTGCAACCACGCCACAGCCCCGGCCTCGTCCCAAGGACGGCCAAACCAATACCGCCACCATCACCATCGACTACATCACCACAAAATTTGGCCATCGCCCGCGACCACCCTGTCGTCACCCCGACCACCACCGTGGTCACCATCCGAAACACCACCGCCGCCACAACAGAAGAAAACCCAGAACGGAAACAAAACTGGAATAAGGAAAACCCTAATTTTACTCACCTCCGCCGGAGGACGGCGAGCCACGGCCGCCTTGTCTCCAGCCGCTCGTCCCACATCCTCCGCCTTCGTCGGCCTTCGCGACCGGAGCGCAGCCCACTCCGGTGAGATCGTCACCTCCGCCCCGCTCGTAAACCGTCGGCGCCGCCCAGATCTCCCTCTCCGTCCAGCCCTAACCCCCTTCTTCCCTTCCTTTCCTCGTCCTCCGCCCGCCGCGACCACCTCCGCGGGGCTGCTGTGCCGGCGAACCGCCATCCGCAGCGCGCCGCCACCCTCTTCCTCTCCGCAGCGTACCGCCGTCCCCGAGTGGTCGTCCCCCGTCGCCGGACCGCCTCCCTCCACGAGTGTCCGCCTCCCTCCGTCGGCACCGCTTCCCTTGCCGAGTCCCATCCCGATCTCCCGCTTCCTCTCTCCTCCCGACCTCTCTTCTCCTCTCTCTCACTCTCTCGCTCCCCTCTTTCTGTCCCTTTCTCCATTGCTTTTTATTTTCTTTATTTTTTTTAAATGAGTTCTCCTCGAAAGAGGAGAACTGTGGTGTTCAACATTGGATTTTTTTTTCTTCTTTTGAAATTTTTGTTTTCTGTGGTTGTTTTGACAAGAGAAGAATTATTATTATTATTATTATTATTATTATTATTATCATTATTACTATTATTATTATTATTATTGTTATTATTGTTATTTTATATATTTTTTCTATAAGTACAAATTCTATTGTATGAATATAATTGCTATATTACTATCATTATTAATATTATTTTGATATTAGTTAAGAATATTTGTTAGCTTACTTAAATTAGTTTTGTTAATTATTATTAATATACAGCGAAATATTTTTGAACTATATTAGCATATTAGTTTTGATGATTCAAATATTTCCTACCTAGTTGAATTATAGCTTTAATATAAGAAAATAGTTTTATGACTTTTAGTTATTTATTTAGAATATTTGGAATAAAAGAAAAACATAGAATTTTTGTCTTAATCGTTATTTCCAAATTTTTGTGTGTTTATCAAATATTAATTTTACTAATAAAAATATAGCTCCTATCTAATATCTAATTTTTGACGAACTTAGTATTTTTATCCAAAAATGATTTTTCTTGACTGTGAGTGTTTTTCTTATACTTATTTTGATTTATGAAAACTAGTTTTAGGAATTATAAATATTTTCTAAAAACTCGTATATATATAAATATTTACTTATCCATTATTTCTTTAATTTCTCTCATGTCCGTATCCAAGCCCTATTGTTCCTATTCCTTCGTCTGTCCGTGACTACCCCATATCGACCCTAACTAATTCGACCCTTCTGGACCCAATGGAACTGTCCGTACCACCATCAGAGGTCACCTTGCATAGTTGTTACACCGAAGTTGCAGTTCGTGCCACATTGATTATCGCAGCACACCAGACGTCCTACCAGGCAAGACACCTTGCCATTAGCTGTTTATTTATTTTAGCTCATATTTCATGCATTGTTCATTATTTTCTTTATACAAAATAAACTGTAATACATGGCAATAACTGTTAGAACTTACTGTTCATTTTTCCTGCTATGTATTATTTTTCTCACATTAAACCTAGATTTAAGGGACCACCTTGTGTGTTGCATTCATTGGCCTTGACACGTTGTAAACACGAAGTTGTGTGTCGCATGTAGAACACGGAAGTGCGTAATTGGCTGGCCACCAGTACGTACAAGCCGTGCGATAGGAATAACCGCTAATAGAGGTGGTATGCTAGTTTGACTTAGCGGTTATAGTAGTTTGTGTTGTGGATACAATACAGTAGGCATTGGGCGGGGAGGATAATTCCTTAGCGTATGGGCTTCGATACACTTTCCTTGTGACCCGGACTCTCCGCTGGAGATACGGGGTTGATGACCCATGATTACTGACGGCCACTGACGATTCTGCGGAACGTCATGCTCTTCCTGATGGGGCCTCTGGTGCCCAAAGGGGGACCACGTCGATCCTATTTAGCCAGGGCCCATGCGTAGGAAGGATTGTTCTTAACTATATTTCACTTAGAACGGTAGGCTACCCTATCCGTTAGGTACGAGTACTTTTGGTTTGGGTACTTGTATCTGACCGTGGCTTGGAACAATAACTTGTCGCGGATTAGTTCGTCACATCTTGTCATTGTTTGGTTGTAGGTGTGACTTACTACTTCGATGAGAAGGTATTGAACCTTGTTGGGGTCCGGATACCATATTGGATTATTAGCATGGAAAGATACGTTACCGTGAATTAGTTTACCATCGCCTGTCCTTGTTTGGTTGGGGAGATGGTACGCTCGTTCAGTAGGTGCGTATTGGAACATGTTATAATTCGATTTACTTATTTATTTGAGCAACATTTATTCAATTTATATGGCATGATATTATGTATCTTGTTACGTCCCTCTGAGGACCTGGTTGTCTTGCCAGGTGTGTGCTATTGTCTTTCGCAGGTGCTTTAGCTCTAGCCGTGTTCGTTGCTATTTCTCGAGGATGATTGCACTTGGATCGTCTTCGCTTCGCTCGCCAAAATTTATTATCTTTTCTCATGTACTTTTCTTTATTTTGTTGGTAGTGGATTTGTCTCCGCCCAGCATATTGTATCAAGACAAATTCATAGTTGAATATATGATATCTTTTATTCTTGTGGATGAGATTAGTTATGGTTCTACTGCATTTTACAGCTTATGTATTTATACGAGGCTTCCATATATTGGACTATACTTCGTATGAATACAGCTTGCATGTCTACGTTCCTAGTCCTACGTATTTTGGGACTGGGGCGTTACAAGAGGGAAGTATCAGTGAGCAATTGTATGCCCATCATATATATTCAAGCAAGTGAGTAATATTGACTTATCACTATTAGGGGGCTAGTATTATTCAGTTTTTGACCGAGAACCGAATTAAATCGGATAAGAGATTCATTTTAGTTTGGAAAAAAAATTGGATTTGTGAAAATACTAAAATTATTTATTCTATTCTGGATTCGATTTTGGGTTTCGGTTCAAATCTTGAACCTAGCTGTAACTAAGCCAAGACTACTATGTAGGGTTTGAACCCCAAGCTACAGGCCATGAGTATAAGCCTATCTACTGATACTAGTATCTCCAACACAACTGATACTTGTATCCTATATGTACTAATACATGATCCCCTATGACTGATACTATAACCTCTCAACTATTTCATACTATTCCTATCTAATTGCTACAGCCCGACCCCTATCTTACCTACAATTATCTGTAGATACTCTAAACAGTCCACTATATCCCTTCACAACTTCCCACATTGCTCGAGCATCCTCTACTACTATCAGTTAACTGCTACCATTGGCTTTCCAACCCGAGCCTCTATCTCCTCTAACACATAACAGCTATGTGGACCCCCTTCTTAATCTACTGTCCCTGCAGCCATTCGACTGGCGAGGCAGAAATTTATGTATGACATTTGCTATAAGGAATTTGCATTAATCTACGGTACGACATGGTGATCAGGACATAGTTCCTGCAGCCATTCGACTGGCGAGGCAGAAACTATGTAGCCGTAGATAAAGTTGACTGTCCTCTGACCCCCATCCCTCGGCAATGATGATACGACAACCTATCACTATATCTTTTTGTAGTAGATGATGTCTTAGTATTACATTATGTGGGTTCATTTTGATTCTGTTACATCCTTTAGATACTAGATTCGATAAGAACATATACTACACCATATGTACAGAACATAGATGATTCAAACTAATGTATGCTAGAATGAATTTTGGGTTGTGTTCTGAGCCATTCGTCCCCATACTTGGCAATTAAGCATGTGAAATATATCGTTGAAGAACATAAAACTTGTGGTCGTTACTACATAAATTGCAGACCGACATGAACTGACGCACGAAAAGGAGGGGATCAAAGCTGTAACAAGTAAAGTTATGTTTTGGATGTTCTACTCTCGTAAGCTCTTTATTCACAAAGCAAGATATAATCAATACAGAACAAGTATCGAGTTTATAACTCTTGTAAGCTCTATATTTGAGTTACGAACTCGATACTTGTTCTGTATTCTTTAATTAGAGCTTGCTTTATGAACAAAGAGTTTACAAGAGTTCTTTTTTGAAAATGTGTTCTGAGCCATCCGTTCTCACACTTGTTTCTTTTCTGGAATTACAAAACATATATGAATTATACATTGAGTGTCAATCTTTGCAGAATTATCTTAAAATGGATATGAATTACTATCTGCGGAACCGTTTGTGGATGTACAATCGTCATCCTGATGACATGTGTGGTGTGCAGGATGAATATATACAGGGTGTGCAACTGTTCCTGTAGTTTGCCAAGGCGTTCCCTCAGTACATGGACCGTACAAAAATTAAGTATCTATGTGTGAGATGTCGCAACTTCAAATATCATTCGAAAGTGGATGTGACATATCATTTGTATTCGAGGGGTTTCATGCCAAATTATTATCAGTGGACCGCACACGGCGAACTTGCACCTTTAGCATCCGAGCCGGAGCCTTATGTAGATGTCCACGAGCATGCTGATTACGACCACTACTAAAATAAGGCAAATTAGCGACGTCATTATACGTCGCTAATAATGGAAAATATGTCGCTAATCATCATTAGTGACGACTTTAGCGACGGAAAATGAAGGCCACTTTTAAGCTAGTCGCAGATGGCACATTCGTCGCCCTACGTTGCTGTTTGCGACGTGACCGCCGTGTCGCTGGGTCGTCGCCAATTTAGCGACGGCAAGCGACGAAAACATGACGTCGCAAAAGTAGCGACGTAGTGCGACTACCTAGCGACGTTGAATTCTATTTACGTGATGACGTGGCATGCCTGCTACGTCAGCAAGGTGGCGACGTACAACAACGTAACGCCGCTAATTAGCGACGTATAGCGACGTTCTGTATCCGTCGTTAGACGTCGCTATCCGTCGCTATCCGTGGCAGAATACTGAAAAAAATTAAAAAATATAATGTGTATTTTTGTTATGCTGTGTGTCTGTATTTACAGTGTGTGTGAAGTACAGTGTTCGAACCATCGACAGTTTCGCTTACTGTTCTATGTTTTATCTTGGATAGAAAGAGCAACAGTTCAGGATGCACTTCTCAGAGCTTTCTCTTCACGTCCTTCACCTTCTCGGGATCCTGTACGACGTCCCGAGAGAGTGAAGGATGTGATAATGAAGCTCTCAGAAGTACACCCTGAACAGTTGCTCTTTCTGTCCAAGATAAAACATACAACAGTAATCGAAACTATCGATGGTTCCGAACACTACATTTTACATACACTGTAAACACAGACACACATCATCACAAAAATATACATTATATTTTTTTTTAAAATTTGGGCAGCACCTCCTTTGTATATCAGATCATCGCTTATAATCCAGCGTAGGTATATTTGTCTTTCCCGTCACAGATATCATCATAATTAACAGTCTTCCATCATAACAGTCTACAACTAATAGATGAATAACAGTCTCCCATCATAACAGTCTACAACTAAATATCATATATGTACTCAATGAAAATAACAACAAATTAAATATCACAAACATACATGTCCAACAGAGTCAAATAATAATAAAAATCAGTGTACAGAACGGTCAATGGGCCCATAGGGCCAATACATACAAAGATGATAAAAAATCTACTGGATCACTGAGGACCCCTGTCGCACATCTGGGATAGCATGTACTCATACTGCTCCTGGGTGAGCTGCACCGTAGGGGCAGTAGGAGGCAGTACAATGTCTGGAGTCGACAACGTCGATGGACCGGAAGGACGTATCTACTCCAGCTCTCGCAGTCGCTCACCGTGCGTAGCAAGGGTACTCACCATCCTCTGAGTACTCTCCTCAATCGAAGCCGATACCTGAGTGAGTGAGGCAGACATGGTCCTCTGCGATCCCTCCAGCTCGACCTGTCTACGCTCTGTGCGTTGCGTAGACTCGGCGAGCGTGTACAATCTGGCAGCTGTAGCCTGCTGCAGACTCATCAGCTCCTATATACTGTGCTCGATCGCATCAAATCGTCCGATGATCATCGGAGGGTCGGATCGTCGCTCTGCGGTAAGGTGATTAGAAATCTGCTGCTGCAACTTGCAACACAGCTCGTTGATCTGATGACGAATATCCTGAGCTCGGGACGACGCCTGTGAAGCCGGAGACTGCGCACTGACAGAGGGGGCCCTGGATGACTCCGAAGCCAAATACGCGCCGTAGGATCCCGTACCGTAGTACGTACCCTTCTGAAGACCGCCAACGGTGGTCATCCAGAGGTCGTCCGGTGATGGAGCTGTAGACGGCTGGAAGGAAGTACCAGCCCCTCCCTCTGCTGATGCACTAGCCGCAACAGCCGCCTCCTCTTGTAGCCGAACAAACTCGGCCTAGAATAAATGTTTGCTAACGTGTAAGTGTTTGCTAAAGTCTATATTGATATCTATTTTTCTGTTTTTTAAATTATAGTAAATTTATATAAAGAATAAAACGTACATATGCATGCGTCGTCCTCTCGTCAATGAACTCCCCAGTCCTCCGATGGGTGACCAGGAAGACGGTCACCATGTTCGGGTCCTCACCCTTTTTTACCTGTTAAAATATATTATCTATTATTAGTATTAAACATTCTATCGAACTATATATAAATTAATGTCCGTCATAGGAAACGTACCAGACGACAAAAATGCTCCGTCATCGGAATGGAGCCACCACACCACTTACTGGCGCTTGACCGCGCCACCTTGGCCTTGTCAGACCGCTCCTGGTACCTAACCTCGGCAAATCTAGCCTTCATCGCAGTCCACTGCTCTGGCGTGATCCAACCATAGATCGGCTTTCTGGAGCGATCACGAGACTTCTGGTCGTGGATCGCATCACGGATGAGCTTGCCTGCGACGACAGAAATTTGGGCCTCGATCTTCGCCGCCCGCTGTGGTGGATAGAAATAGGTCCTCTACAAGAAGTAAAATAGAAAAGTTATATAATATACACAAATGATTATTAAAATTTAAAAATAAACAAATTTTTTACCTTGAAGTGGGCCAACCAAAAGGCCTTCCTATCTGCGGAAGCATCTGAGTAGTTAATCCAAGGCCTACCATAGTTCTGCCTCAGAAATAACCCCAGCTGTCTCTGTACTGCAGGAGGCCGATATCTATACAATAATAATTTTCATGAATATATATGTGCATATAATCATTTGAGAAATATATATTAACTAATTAACTTACTTCATAGGCCCGTCCGTGCAAATCTCCATAAGCGTCTTGTCCGGGGGAGCGCATGGAGGGTCGCTCTCACCTCCTGCCTGGACAGGATCAGTCTGATCGCCGTCCTCCATATGCTCGGCGTCGACTTCCTCTATGGAGCCGTCGGCAGGAGGAATGTTGGACACGGGATCAGGAATGCTGGACGCAGGATCAGGAATGCTGGATGCGGGATCAGGAACGCTGGATGACGAGGGAGGAGTCGCCAACCTGCTGGAACTGCCCTGTCCCGGTAATGGACCGGGAACAGAACGGTACAATGGCGTACTCGGAGATGAAGATGAGGGTACGGAATCTCTATCCCCAGCCCGAGGCTGACAGGACTGCCTAATATAAAATTCTCCGCGTCGTCCATATGGTCTAGTCATACCTGATAATAACATATGACAATAAAACAAAAATACATATTTATATGATAGACATCACAGATTTTTAAAAAAAATATAGTCACAGATAAAAGTGTCACTAAAGTGTCACCGATTTATATGATAAAAGTGTCACTAAAGTGTCAAATATGATGATAAAATAAACATACAGATTTAATCCTCTTCTGAAAATTCATCTAGTTCGTTTAGCTCTTCTTTTTCTTCTTATTCTTCTTATTATTATTCTTCTTCTTCTTCTTCTTCTTCTTCTTCCTCCTCTACATCTTCACTTTTATCTGCATCTTCCTCTTCAGATAATTCTACTTCTTCTACACAATTAGACGTGTAATGAGGAACTTCCGTCGTGTCCACTTCTATAATATTTGTTACAAGAGGTAGTTCATCCTCTTGATATGCTATATCGTCAACCTCAAAAGTATTTCTAGCTTTGGACTTACATACTGTCCACCAGTCCGACCTTGTTGTTCTCCGTTTAGGATAACTTGTGAAGTATACGAGCTGAGCCTGACTTGATAGGATAAATGGTTCATAGGCTTGATATCGACGCCGATAGTTTATATCAACAAGACCGTGCTTGTCTACATTCCAACCTTGACCTTCAATCGGATCGAACCAATCACACATGAATAACACAATCTTAGCAGGCTCTATTCCATAACTATATGTCACCACCACGATCTTCCGTAGCACGCCATAGAAATTGTTGCCCGTATCAACATCTTTGTAGTTCGAAGATCTGATACACAAACATCTGTTTTTGGTGGAGTCGACATCCACAAAGTTGTCTCTGATCGGACAAGTTGTTGACTTGAATCTAAACCTATTAACACAGTAGCTTGGCCATATTTTTGCAGCATAAATTGGTCCCTTGGCTAGCGTACTAATAGTCTCATTCTCAAGTCTTGCATATGGACGATCGACCTAAATACCACGAAAGAAAAAATTAAGCTCATTCTCAATCAAGTGCATATACAGAAAGGTAATTACAGAGTTCTCAAGTCTTACATATGCACTCAACCATGATAAAAAATAACACCTTATTTCTTGTTCTAGTTCTTCTTCTGTTATGTGTGCCTACCTGACCTCACATCATCATTAAATATGCTGAAAACAATATAATTCAATTAATATAATAGTATAATAATCAACACTATTAAAATAATGTAGACGTATTAATTACTTATCCCTCCAGTTTCTCTACTTTCTCATCGTCGCAGTTGAGTAATACATACACCTGAGCATCCCTTAGCTCATCATCGTTCAGATATCTCTTCTTCATTTTATCCGATGGCTTTCCTAGAGCAATTGTAGGCCTTTAAAAATGACAGTCACGCTGAGTTGGCCTTTAAAAATGACAGTCACGCTAAGTTGATCAGGACAGAGTCAAAAGTCACGCTCAGTTGATCAGGACAATATTTACAAATCACGCTGAGGAGACAACTCATCATTTGTCAGAGAGTAATTATGACTGACAGCACAACAGTCGAAGAATGTCTCTTCGTATGCCACGTATGCACAGAATTCGAGAGATCACAGCCGTCTATTGCGTGATTTTCGAAATCTTCTTCAGCAAGACTCAACCTTCGTCAAGTTGGCGTACCAAAAGAGCTTCTTGTCATTTAATGCGACTAACAAAAGCAATCACTATCAGAGATTTTGTGTCAGTCAAGGCACGCTGAATCAAGACAGCTGGCAGTCCTATCTCAAGTCTGCGTGTATTTTGAGCTTTCCCTCAAATCTGCGTGGATTCTGAAGTTTTCTTCCTCAAATCTGCATGGATTCTGAAGTTTTTTCACCAAATCTGCGTGGATTCTGAAGCTTCCTGTCCCAAGTTTGCGTGGATTTTGAAGCTTTCTACCCCGAATCTGCATGGATTTCGTCTTCAACAAGTCTGCATGGATTTCATCAAATTGGAGTACGTGGCAGCCATGCCACTGATCTCTCGCCTGCGTGTCCTGTAACTTGCACACGATTCATGCATGATTGCCATGTGTCTAACAGTTACAGGCCACGTCCAGTAACTGCTCACAACCTTGCGTATGTTAAATCCTGCATGATTTTCAACTAAGCACAGGCTGTAAAGACAGTTATCTTTTCAGTTATTATTTTTGACTCTATAAATAGAGTTATTTTTCTCATTCATTGTACAGATACATAGTTATCTACTGTCAAAATTTTGAAAGCTTTTCTTCTTCGTATAGTCCAAGGGATAAAGTGATCGTCTTCTAGATCAGATTCCCACAGTTGTAATTTTCCCAGATACACAATAAATAAAGGAATTTATTTATGGAAAATAAATTGGCGACTCTGCTGGGGAAAACCATCTCCTCTTCTGAGATGGCAACAACTCAATGCGACACTTCGTCAATCGGCTCGACGAAGAAGGTGATGACGATCCAATTCGATCAACTCGCCTATGAAGAAATGCAGCGGGCTAAGAGTGGTAAGCCCACTACAGCCTCCATCATCACTGCCAAGTCGAAGGGATACTCTGTCTATGTCCCTAAGAATCAATTGGCAGCCAATGGTGAAGTCTCTGCCACAGTGTCTACTCCTAACACTGGTAAGAACTCTACTGCAAGCACGCACACTCTTGTGCACTCGAAGATGACAGCAATCAAAGATCACGCTAACAGTACTGGCTCCTTAGCCAAATCTGTTCCAGTGTGTGTCTCCAAAATTAAAAGTCACGCTGACAGTACTGGCTTCTTAGCCAAATCTGTTCCAGCGTGCAATTTCAACCCCAAAAGTCACGCTGACAGTACTGGCTCCTTAGCCAAATCTGTTCCAGCGTGCAATTTCAACGCCAAAAGTCACGCTGATAGCACTGGTTCCTTAGCCAAGTCTGTTCCAGTGTGTAATTCTAAAATCAACAATCACGCTGACAGCACTGGTTCCTTAGCCAAATCTGTTCCAGCGTGTATTTCCAAAATCAAAAGTCACGCCAACAGCACTGGTTCTTTAACCAAGCCTGTTTCAGCGTGTATTTCATTTAAGAAGAATAGCTCTTTAGCTATCTCTTCTTCTTTGCCAAGTTCTACTAGAACTGGGAGTGGTCTTCCACACAAAGTCCCTTCGAAAAGGAATAACTCTTTAGTTGTTTCTTCTGCTCCTGTAGTTTTTACTTCAGGAACAGCTTTGACTGACAATTTTGTTAGTCAAAGAAAAGGAGATGGTCTTTTGACTACTCTTCCTTCTGGACATTCTATGTCTCAAAACTTGAATGAGTCTAAGAAGAAACATTCCTTAATGTCTTCTTCTATGACTTCTTCGAATTGGGCACAGAATTTGTCTAGAAAAGGTCTGTTACCAACTCCTAATCAAGGGGGTGGTTCAACTTTTCCTTCTCTGCAAATATCCAGATCAATGGAAGGAAAACTCCATGTTTCCAAAACTAATGTGTTACCTCCAACTGATCTAAGAACAAAACTAAACACTTCTAGTGTTAAGAAACCATACCAGTTGGAAACAAGGATAAGAGATCCAGATGCAGAGTATGCAAGAAACTATGTGGCTCATATTAATCATTCTCTATATAATCAAGAGCCATCAAGACCCAAGAACAGGAAATATACTCCTCAATCTTCACAAATAGATTTACGAGAACATCTTCAACAGAAGAGAAGGAGTAATTCAGTGACAAAGGACCATGCTGAATGTGACTTCTATCCAAGAGTCATAATTCAATGCAGATGTCAATCAATGGCTCATGACCATGTTGATCATGAATGTGACTTCCAGCCAAGAGTCACAATACAATGCAGATGTCAAACTAAACGACAATCTGTCTTCAATCGGATTCAGTGTGAACCTATGCCTGATGAAGATGAGCCTTTGTTTGCTTCTGTCAATATGACCTCTCGGGATGCTGGGGGTAGAGTTGATAGTCCAGATGGAGTATATAGAAATACCAGAGCAAGAGCCTTAGCTTCTAGTCAAAGAAATTTGATCTCTGAAGATGATTCTGAATTCCTTGGAGAATCTAACTTCCCACCTCTTCCTACTGGGGGTAGTTCTCCTATAATTGACTTTGATGCACAAAGCAATGATTCAGAACAAACAACATCTACCAGTTCATCAATAATCCCTCGTACAGTCACAACTTATATGGTTGATGGGAATACTGATGAACCTTCTTCTTCCTTCACTCCTCAAGATCGAAGAATTGCTTCTTTGGAACAACAAATGAAGTCTATGGCTGATACTATGAAGTTGATGTATGAACTCATGGCAACACAGATGCAAAATCGACAGACTGTACCAGATGCCATACCAACTGACACTGATATGAGTCCAGTACAAGTTCCTCCAGCAGTACAATCCAATACTCCTGGACAAGCTCAACCAAATCCTAGTCTCTCTGGAGCTGGGGGTAGTGCTTACAATGCTGTTCCTCCTCCCAACTATTCTCTACAAGTTACAACTCCACAATCTTCCGGAGTTGTTAATGAAGAATTGAGGAATCTCAAAACTCAATTCGAGGCATTCAAACAGAAGGATGGTTTATAAAGGTTAGGCATCAAACAACCTTATCCGATAGAATGGAAGCAAGTATCGTATCCTCCTAAATACAAGCCTCCCACTATCTCATTCTATGATGAAACCACTTCTCCAAGTCAGTTTATTAATCACTTTGAAGTGATGACTGATCAACTGCAACCAAGCGATGCCCTCCTTACTCGGGTGTTTGTTGGATGTCTCAAGGGAACGGCTTATGAATGGTATAGAAGTCTCCCAGATGGGAGCATTACCTCATTTGCCGATTTCAAACAGATGTTTCTTGAACGGTTCTATGAAGGGCTCAATGACATGACTATGTCTGCTCTTATTAGAATCAAGCAGAAAAATAATAAAACTACAGAAGAGTACATTGAACGGTTTCGAAGAGAAGCTCTGAAGATGCCTCTTGGAATCCCTGATGCTGTCACCATCGACACATGCAAATCAAACTTGTTGCTAATCATCAGCATGTGGACAGGATCCACCCAATTCTAAGACTGGCCTTCTTTCATAGTTAGTGCCAAGGCCGCAGAAATTAGTGCTGAAACCTTCAAAGGTTTAGGAGTGCAGATGACTCCTAAAGAAACAGGTCAAGGTACTAACAATAAAAACAATGCTCGCAAGGGAAAAGAAACTCTTGAAGTTAATCTTCAGAGCAAAGATGCATCAACTGTTCAAACTCCTACAACTCAACAACCAAGAACACCTCGCCCTAAAGAAGAATACTCTTTCGATGACGACGATGTCCTTGGTATCTTTGAATGTCTGCTGAAAGGTAATAAGATACAATTACCTGAGATCAAGAAACCTGATGAAGCTGGTAAAACAGATCATCCCAAATACTGCCCATATCACAGAATGCTGGGTCATACAATTCGTACATGTTATGTACTGAAAGGAAAGATCCAAGAAATGATTAAATATGGAGCTATCTCTCTTACTCCAAAAGAGAAGACCGTCCCCTCCAACGTCGTCTCTATGCAATTCGGAGATTTTCCTCCTCAACTCCTTGAAAGTGGGATTGTCCCTATTCCCAAGGTAATTCTTGAAATAGTGAATATTCCTCCTCCGCAATCTGAAGGATTAGTGCCACAATCTGAAGGATTAGTGCCAGTCACTTTGGAAACAGGGAAAATCATGTGGATTCATCCTGATCTAGTGGCAGATTTTGAATCTCCTCAAAAGACTGCTTCTCGAAAGTCCAAGAAGGCTGGTAAGATTAAGTCATGTCATATGACATCTCTTGGGTCTACCTCTGACACAGAGCCAAAAGAGAAAGAAGAAGCACTTGTTAGTGCCACTCGAACGGGGAAACCTTATCTAAAGGATTATTCCAAGAATCCTGAGGATACTCCTGATATCCCTCCAGCTGATAAAGATGCTCCTAATGTTCCTCCTGAAGAAGAATCATCCACTGTACCTGTTCCTTCAACTACACCGGTTGAACCTGTTCCTCCCAAGCCTACAACTCTAGAGAAAGGCAAACAACAGGCTCGGTTCGATAAGCCAATCAAGAAGTCCTCTCCTCTTGGACTTCAGAAGCCTTATAATTTCGACATTTTAGTTCAGCTTGCTAATACTCCAGCTAGAATGTCCCTCTTTGAACTTCTACGTCTTTCCAAAGAGACTCGGGAGACGTTAAGTGAAGCACTTCTACAGGCTGACTCTTGTCTTGTACAATTGAAGAAGCCAGATGTGGAACCTGCCACTTGCTTACATTGCAACAGTGTACTGGAGATTATCCCAAATATCACTTTTACACAAGACGACATGCTACTGGAGGATAATCGACATGATCGGCCTCTCTACTATACCGGTTATATCGATACAATGAAGATAGATCGTATCCTCATTGATCCAGGGTCTGCTATAAGCATCATGCCAAAGAGTTTATTGGATGAACTAAAAATCTCTCTTCACAAACTCTCCAAGATGGTTACTACTATCCTGGGATTCAATCAAAGCCGAAGCGAACCTTTGGGAAAGATTCATCTGAAGCTTCAAATAGGTGATTTCAGATCCAAAGTCACTTTCTATGTGATCGAGATCGTCGGATCCTATAATCTTCTTCTGGGGAGGCCCTTTCTTCATGAAAATAATGTGGTGCCTTCTACTCTTCATCAGTGTTTTAAATACATTGATAGCAATGGAAGAGTACAAAAAGAAGTTGCTGACATAAATCCCTTCCATGGGGTTGAAGCCTATTTCAATGATTCCCGAATGTACAAAGAAGAGTATACAAGGGTCATACAAGCTATGGAGAAAGAGGATGCACAAAGTGAGACCTTAATAATTCCAGTTAAAGGTCGAACTACTCAGCAACAATCTTCCAAACTCTCTGAAGAAGGTTCTTTCATCATTCCGGTGACTGGACGAATTTCTCTGTTACCTCAGTCGTTTGCTCAAAACACAATGATTATTCCTGTCAGTGGGCGTACTGCAATTCCTGCATCTCCACATGTGAAACAGGATACTCTGCTAATTCCAGTTGGAGGGCGGATTATTCTTCCATCTCAAGCTTCAAGGGAGCTCACATCTTCTGAGCCATTTGTTATCGATCTTAATCGAAACAACGCTTCTTCTCGTTCTACTTCTCCCCCTTTAGTCATTGACTTGGCTAAAATCTTTAAGGCTCAGCCTTCTCCCAATGTAAATACTGCTGCTTTTACATTTAATGAAAAGTCTCCATCTTTGCAGTATGTTAATGTGTGTAATTATGTTCATAGTTATTTATATTTGTTAGATGACTTGAACACAATAACCATAGGGGTTGTACAGACTGTTCATACAGATGTATCCCTAGAACCTGTACAATCTTCATACTTTCTAGTTCCCAGCAGAAAGCCAGGAGACATTCCAATATTCTTCTACAAAGGGCTCCAAAGTCCTTCTGATTTAGAAGATGAAGACAAAAATGATGATACTGGAAGATTACAACTACGTCGTTATAGTCAGCAATCTAAAGACATCATCAAAAATATGGGCTATGACTTCAGGACTGGCCTCAATAGTGGAAAAGGAAGAAAAATGCCTGTTCGTATTCCTCCTCTGAAATATGGAAGAACGAAATGCGGATTGGGCTATACAGCTCCTACTCCTTTTATCAATATTATCCATGAAGATCCCGAGTCTGACGAAGATAAGAGATCTGATTCTTCTAGTACCACTTCTTGGGATTCCGATACGAGTATCGGTGACTTCTACTGCAACCTTCTGTCTTCCAATATGGTTTCCATTATCCATTCTGAAGAAAGCGATGAAGACGAAGAAGAGTTTGAAATCTCACCTGAATCAGAACAATGGGCCCAAAGATTAGATAATCAATGGGAGTTCCGTTTCGAGCAAAAAGAACCTCCGACTGAAGACAAACTTGTTCAAATAGATGTTGGTGAAGAGGGATCTTCCAAACCAATATTCATCAGTGAAAGTCTTTCTGAAACTGATAAGCAAGACATGATCAAACTCATTCGTGACTACATTGATGTCTTCGCTTGGAGTTATGAAGATATGCCAGGACTCGATCCACAAATTGCAACTTACAAGCTCAATATCTTGCCGAATGCTAAACCGGTCAAACAACAACAGCGACAATTTCGTCCAGACATTATGGATGCAATTGAAGCTGAAGTCAATAAACTCATAACCTTCGGGTTTATTAGAGAGGAACAACATCCTGATTGGGTGGCTAACATAGTTCTTGTCCTTAAAAAGACTGGCAAGATCAGAGTATGCATAGACTTTCGCGATCTCAATGCGGCATGCCCTAAAGACGAATTCCCTCTACCAATCACAGATGTCATGATTGATAATACCTGTGGATTTGAACGGATGTCATTCATGGACGGGTATTCTGGGTACAATCAGATTAAAATGTTTCCAGACGACGAGAAGCACACTTCTTTCAGAACGCCGATCGGTACATACTGTTATACAGTTATGCCATTCGGTCTCAAGAATACAGGAGCAACTTATCAACGAGCTATGAGCACTATATTCTGTGAACATTTACGGAAAACAGTCGAATGCTATGTTGATGATATTGCAGTCAAAAGTCGACAAAAGGAGGATCATATCCAAGATTTGAAGACTATATGTGATCTAATGCGTAAGCATCAATTAAAGATGAACCCTACTAAGTCCTTCTTAGGCGTCTCTAGTGGTAAATTTCTCGGCTTCGTCATTACCTCTAAAGGTATACACGTGGATCCCGAGAAGATCAAAGCCATCCAAGAGATGTGTCCTCCACGCACCTTAAAAGAGCTACGAGGATTTCAAGGAAGGATCGCTTATATCAGGAGATTCATCTCTAATTTATCAGGACGCTGCAGACCATTCAACAAACTTATGAAGAAAGGTATTTCTTTTGTCTGGAATGATGAATGTCAGAAAGCATTCGATGATATAAAACAATATCTGATGAGCCCTCCAGTATTGGTACCTCCCATTTCAGGAATTCCATTTCTCCTATATACTCGAGCAATGAGTCATTCATTGGGTGCATTACTCGCTCAAAAGAATCAAAATGGTCATGAACAAGCCATTTACTATCTCAGTCGTACTATGACCGGAGCTAAACCTCGATATTCATCGGTCGAAAAAGAATGTCTAGCCTTGATGTTCGCTGTTCAAAAGACACGACATTATATCATTGGCCAGACTATTCATGTCATCTCCAGGATCAATCCTATACGGATCATGATGAAGAAACCCAGTGTTTTGAATTCTCGATTAGCTAACTGGGGAATCCTACTTGCTCAGTATGACATGCATTATATTCCTCAGAAGTCAGTCAAATGACAAGCTTTAGCTAATTTTCTGGCTGCTCATTCAATTCCAGAAGATTCAAAACTCTATGACGAAATTCCAGATGAAGTCCTAGATTCAAACCAAATTGCTGAAGAAGATCCTACTTGGCGTCTATTCTTTGACGGAGCTTCAAGGATAGGTCCTAATGGTGATATTGTCGCTGGAGTTGGAATCGTTCTTGTATCGCCAGAAGGTCTTGCTATCCAAAGAGCTTATTCTCTCAATCAGCCGTGTTCGAACAATGTAGCTGAGTACAATACATTACTCATTGGTCTTCAACTCGCTAAACATCTGAATATTCAATATTTGGAGGCGTACGGAGACTCTAAACTCATTGTCAATCAGATAAGGGGTACTTATAAAGTCCGCCATCAAGATCTGGTTCCTTATCATAGATCAGCTATAACTATGGCTTCTTCGTTTGAAGAATTCTTCATTGAACATGTTAGGCGAGCATGTAACACAGAAGCTGATGCTCTAGCTAATCTTGCAGCAGTGTTGGCTATCCCAATTAGACGACAACAAATGGTTATTGTTCGCAATCGAGAATTATTTCATCTTGAAAATAACCCGACCCTAGGACTTCCAGTTGACATTGAAGAATCAACATCTCATGACGTCAACACAACAAGAGGATTTGGATTTAGTCGTAAGTCTTTATCATCTTCATCTGATTCCAGCATGGAATTCATCTTCAATAATTCGGCCGAGAATCAAAATACGGATACGGATTGGAGACTTCCTTTCTTAGATTTCGTATTGTATGATATTCTTCCGGATGATCCGAGTGAGGCAGCATCTATCAGACGATGATCACTCCGATTCTATTATAATCATACAACAAAGACCTTATATCGTCGAGCCTATGATGGTTTACTTCTTCGATGTGTTGCCGGTGACGAGGCTCAACAAATTATTCGCGAAGCACATGATGGAATTTGTGGAGCACATCAGCCTGGACCAAAACTTCAAGACCGTATTCGACGTATGGGTTATTATTGGCCCACTATGGTATCAGACGCCATCGAATATGCAAAGAAGTGTAAAGCTTGTCAAATCCATGCGGATTTTATTCATCAACCTTCGGAATTTCTACATCCGACGGCAGCATCATGGCCCTTTGAAGCTTGGGGCATGGACATTATTGGTCCGATCAATCCGCCGTCATCAAAAGGTCATCGGTTTATTCTCGCAATAACCGATTACTTCTCCAAATGGGCCGAAGCCATTCCTTTGTCTAAAGTTAAGACGTCCAATGTCATTAGCTTTATTAAGCACCACGTCATCTACAGATTTGGTGTTCCTCGACACATTATTCATGATAACGGACCACAGTTCGTTAGTCAGAAGTTTACTCGATTCTGTGACGATCATCGGATCAACAATGTGGCTTCTACCGCATATAATCTGGCAGCTAACGGATTAGCAGAAGCTTTCAACAAGACCATCATCAAACTCTTAAAGAAGTTTGTCTCTACTAACAAACGTAATTGGAGTGAGAAGCTCGGTGAATGTTTGTGGGCTTATCGTACTACAGTTCGTAATGCTACTAAATGTACACCCTTCTCTCTGGTGTATGGTTGCGAAGCTGTTCTTCCATTAGAGATTCAAATTCCTTCTTTAAGGATAGCAATCGCTAATGAACTCACTGCAGAAAATAATGATCGTCTTCGACTTCAAGAATTAGAAGCTCTGGATGAAAAGCGATTATCTGCTCAACAGAATATTGAATTCTATCAAGCTAGAATTTCAAGAGCTTTTAATAAGAAAGTCAGAGTTCGATCGTATCAAACAGGAGAACTTGTTCTAACAGTCAGACGTCCTATGACTATGACTCATATGAGCAAGGGCAAATTTGACGCAAAATGGGAAGGACCCTATATCGTGAGCAGAGTTTTCTCAAATGGAGCTTATCAACTCTCAGAATTGGATGGTCGAAAAGTTTTGATGCCTATTAATGGCAAATTCCTTAAAAAGTATTATGCATAAATGTAAATGCTTGTAATCATCAGACAGTTTCATGTTTAGAAATAAAATTTTTATTTTATTTTTATCATGAATGATGATACATGATATTAAAGAAGATCACTATCATCCTTTTCTACATTTGGACGTGGGCCACTGCCGTCCTTCTCGAAGACGCGATCAGCAAAAGAACTGAGAACCTCTTTGCTGGAACCCACGAGAAACTTACAAGCAGCCATTCTCATGGCTTCTTCTTCTTCAGTCTTTCCTGGTTCGAGCAGAAAGTCCAGAATATCCCTTGGTGGCTTGGGTACAGACGAACCTTCGCCGGCTACCGCCTTCTTCAATTGAATTAGATCAGCAGGGCATTCTCCAGTGCCTTTCTGAATCTTCATGGCAATTCCAGCTTTCTTGGATGCTTCTTCAGACGACATTTTTATGTTTGAAAGTAGAAGCGTTCGTTCTTGTCAGATTTCTGCTATATTTATAGGCAGAAGTTCCTCAAATAATGAAGCGTCACATTCATCCGACGATTCATACGTTCATTAATACTTGACGGTTCAACCGTTCATTTATTACATTCATTCGACGGTTCATCCGTTCATCATTTCCTAAACGGTTCGTCCGTTCATAATCTTCTATCAATTTATTAAGTGGGATTCGTTATTGATCACGTTTTCATAACCTCTGAATCAATTCCGAATCTACTTGCTCATTTGTCATTTTTGACCTCTGCATAGAAATCAATCTATTTTCTTTTGAGTTCATACATATTATCACGTCCATAATACCTCTGATAATATCATATACTCTAAAACAGAAAAGAAGATTTTATTATCTATCATGTCCACAATTCATCCACAAATACAAATCTTTGAGCATAGAAGAATTATCATTTCCATTCTCATTTCACCACAAAAAGTCTATTACATTTTCTTAGACTTTCTTACAAATCATAATGGAAATCTACTACAAATCTTGGATTTTCATTCTATACCACAACAATAACCTAATAGAGATCTATCTTCTTCTTTGGATCTTCTCCGTCGGACCTTCTCCGTCAGGTTCGTTGTTGGTGGCAGTTCCTGACTGTCTGGGTCCCAGTCACGACCAGATCAGCAGGAATTAAACTCTGGTCTTCTCTCTCAGACGAGAGGAGAACCACAGAGTATGGCAGCCCGAAGTCGTGGTGCTGCCAATACAACTGGTGGATTGGGGGTAACCTCTCAAGGAAGACAGGAATGTATCCAAACCTTGGGATATAATTCCTAGTTCTGCCTTGAAAGGAACTCTACTACCCGATTTCTCGGGGTAGAGTTGACTCCACCATCAAACTCTCGTGTATAAAGGCTCTTCCTACCATCTGAGGAAGACCCTTCTATCCCACGAAGAGTTCTGAGTTGTCTGATGTACGCGTCAAAAGCGTATGAGCTCCCTGATGTAGGTGTCAGCAGGATATTCTCCACAGCATCTACATCACCAATGCCAGTTCTGAAGAAAATTTTCAACCGAGCTTCTGCAGAGAACAGCAAGGAAAAAGAGAATTAATCAACAGAAATGTCATTTGGCACGCATAGGCTAGTCAAGCGTACATTTTTCAGTCAGAAGCATAAAAGCCTATCTTCAACAGCAACAAAAATGGTATACGGACTTACCATCAAGTTTGGTGCTAAGGATTGGTAAACCCATGTTTGATACAGTGTGCAGAAATCGAACATTAGAAATCATTGCTTTCCTGTTTGAGAATGAAATCTCCCAAAAATTTCATTCTCAGAGAAAAAGAAGAAGAATGAGAGATGAGTATCTTTGAAACTCAGCTATCTATTTAAAGGACAAAGTACAAGCTTATTCTTAGAAAAGATCCGCGTAAATAGCGCTCGTAAACCATAGAATGAATGACACGTGTGCTTTGGAAGACATCGCAACATTGGAAACAGTCAAAGAGTGCTAATTAACATTCTTCATTAATGTACGCTGTTCAAACACAAAAGTTGTACTACATTCTTCAAGACAGGCACTGATGGCCTTACAAAAGACAAAAGAAGAAGTGCAACATTTTCAAAAGAAGACAAAAGCATAAAAGACACGCTCTATTTAGCAGAGCGACTGAGCTTAGTGCCCAGTTCTTCTACGCTCTTGACCCCCATACGGTGTAACAGAGCCTTCAACATTTCACGCTGCTCTGTAAGGCTACGTCCATCAGAAGAAGACGAGCCATCCAAGCCAAAATAGCTCAAGAAATTCTTGGCTAATTACATGGGATCGTCTTTGAACTCGAAAACCAGAGGCTCCGGTTCTTTACCCTCAAAAGTGGGATCACCATGGGAACAAAAGCCCAACTTGCGTGCTTCTTCCTCAGCTTTCTCCTTTGGTGTCATGTTGACGTAAGATGAAGATTAAATGAATCCTCTCCCTGTTTATATAACAGAGCTCGCCGGCGGTTCATATTCCACCATGAATTGGATGCAATCAGTCTCGGAGAACGAAGAGTCATTATAACATTTAATAAGTTCATTTGGATGTTTTCAAAGAACTTCGAAGTCTTTTCGACTTCCGAAAAATTTGAAGTCATCTCAGCGTGACTGATTTCATTTTATCATCTTATTTTCAAAGTATTTCGAAAATTTTGAAGTCTTTTCAATTTTTCGAAAACTTTGAAGGGGGTCTTGTAGGCCTTTAAAAATGACAGTCACGCTGAGTTGGCCTTTAAAAATGACAGTCACGCTGAGTTGATCAGGACAGAGTCAAAAGTCACGCTCAGTTGATCATGACAATATTTACAAATCACGCTGAGGAGACAACTCATCATTTGTCAGAGAGTAATTATGACTGACAGCACAACAGTCGAAGAATGTCTCTTCGTATGCCACATATGCACAGAATTCGAGAGATCACAGCCGTCTATTGCATGATTTTCGAAATCTTCTTCAGCAAGACTCAACCTTCGTCAAGTTGGCATACCAAAAGAGCTTCTTGTCATTTAATGCGACTGATAAAAGCAATCACTATCAGAGATTTTGTGTCAGTCGAGGCACGCTGAATCAAGACAGCTGGCAGTCCTATCTCAAGTCTGCGTGTATTTTGAGCTTTTCCTCAAATCTGCGTAGATTCTGAAGTTTTCTTCCTCAAATCTGCGTGGATTCTGAAGTTTTCTTCACCAAATTTGTGTGGATTCTGAAGCTTCCTGCCCCAAGTTTGCGTGGATTTTGAAGCTTTCTACCCCGAGTCTGCGTGGATTTCGTCTTCAACAAGTCTGCGTGGATTTCATCAAATTGGAGTACGTGACAGCCATGCCACTGATCTCTCGCCTGCGTGTCCTGTAACTTGCACACGATTCATGCATGATTGCCATGTGTCCAACAGTTACAGGCCACGTCCAGTAACTGCTCACAACCTTGCGTATGTTAAATCCTGCATGATTTTCAACTAAGCACAGGCTGTGAAGACAGTTATCTTTTCAGTTATTATTTTTGACTCTATAAATAGAGTTCTTTTTCTCATTCATTGTACAGATACATAGTTATCTACTGTCAAAATTTCGAGAGCTTTTCTTCTTCGCATAGTCCAAGGGATAAAGTGGTCGTCTTCTAGATCAGATTCCCACAGTTGTAATTTTCCCAGATACACAATAAATAAAGGAATTTATTTATGGAAAACAACAATGAATACCTTCAGTATTGTATCATTACATTCATGATCTCCGTCGTCATTTCTGGAAGCTGTCGTTCTATTAGTTGTAACATGAGGCCTGAAATATATCGAACAAAAGTTTGTAATCTCCTCGAGAATATAGGCTTCACAAATAGAACCCTCGATCCGTGCCTTATTTTTTACCTTTCTTTTTAGGTGATTCAAATGTCGCTCGAACGGGTACATCCATCGATATTCGACGGGTCCACCAACACGTGTCTCATAGGATAGATGAATCGGCAAATGCTCCATAGAGTCGAAGAATCCAGGAGGAAACACCCTCTCTAGCTTGTACAGTGTTACCGCAATATCCTTTTCTTGCTTTTCTAGACGATCAACGAGCAATTTCTTAGAACAAAGATCCCGGAAGAATATGCTAAGCTCCGTCAATGGATCCTAAACTGTCTGCGGTAAGAATTCCCGAAATGCAATCGGAATTAACCTCTCCATGAATACGTGACAGTCGTGGCTCTTCATACCCGTCAATTTATTTTCCTTCGGATCGACACATCTTCTCATATTTGACACATATCCGTCTGGAAATTTTAGGTCCTGGATCCACCGATAAAGTCTCACTTTATCCTCCTTGTCCAGCGAGAAAATTGACTTCGGCAGGAACTGTTTTTTATTATGCTCTATCAAATGCAATGCAGGGCGTTTGTATATTTCTTCTAAGTCCAACCTGACCTTGGGATTGTCTTTCGTTTTTTTCTTTACGTCCATCACAGTATTAATTATGTTATCAAACATATTCTTCTCAATATGCATGACATCAAGATTATGTCTGATCAGATTGGCACTCCAGTATGGCAGATCCCAGAATATGCTCATCTTTATCCAGTTATGATCTCTACCAAATCCATCGCACTTGTACCCAGTTGTAGGATCTTCGATAACACTTGGAAAATCTCTAACCTCCTTCTATATCATGGCTCTGTACCACCTTGGCGGTAGATCACCCTTCTCTACAACGCCGGTACGGAATGCATTCCTGTTCCTTCTGAACGGATGATCTTTTGGCAGAAATTGCCGATGACAATCAAAGAAGCACAGTTTTCTTCCGTATTTCAAGCGAAAAGCCTTAATACGGTCTATGCAATACGGACATGAGAGACGGCCATGAGTGCTCCATCCAGATAACATTCTATAGGCCGGAAAGTCGTTGATGGTCCACATAAGGGTTGCCTTCATCTGAAAATTCTGCTTCCTGGAAATTGTAGGTCCTAAATAATTAAGTTGCACACATCAACAAAGTCATGAAGATCAAGAAATGCATCTTTCAAATGAACTACGCATACATCAGATTACGCATCATACAGATTGCGTGCACTAGACTGCGCATACTCTCAAGCGCGCAGGCTGACGTGGCAAATAATCATCATTACCTGACACAATCAAATCTTCTAACAGCTGACAGCGTGGAGAATGAGGCGATTGTTTGTTTAATCGTATAGCACGATGCTCGAGGACAGCTGGCAGCGCAATCGGCCAGCCTATTTGATGCACAATCCATATTGGCGCAATCCATGCCTGCGCAGTCCATTCCTGCGCAATCCAAAGCCAGCGCAAATCAGGTTGCGCGCTCTATCAACACAACTGACAACATATACGTGGTATTCATGCCATCAATTGCTCATTACGTGGCAACCATCTATGCACGATCATGCGCATTTCAATCAAATGATGCCATGTGTCCAAGACAGTTGGCCCATGATCAGACAACTGCCTGCGCAGTCTACTGTTGCACAATCCAATTCATGCGCAATCCATCATGCGCAGTCTAGAATAACTAAAAGTTAGTTATTTCTAGAACTCTATAAATAGATTTTCAAATCTCCATTCAAGGGGATGACAGATTAGAAATCAGAGATCAGATAGAGGGATCAGACATAAAAGTTCAGAGAGTTCAGGAGTTCTTGCCCAAGTGCTGCTGCATTCTTTCGAGGCTTTTGCCTTCAATTCTCCGAGGCTTTTGCCTTCAAGTCAACTTCAGAGGCTACCGTCTTCAAAGTTCACATCGTCCAAGGGATAAAGCAATCGTCTTCTAGATTGGATTTCTACAGTTGTACTTTTCCAGAATTCTTGTAATCTTTACAAAGTTTGTATCAATAAAGTTTCATACTTTTGTTTTTGCAAACAAAATAACGACTCTGCTGGGGACGACTTTCTGCTCCGACGAGGAAGTGACAACTCAATGTGACGTAGCGTCTATCGGAAAGACGCAGAAGACTCTGGTTGTGAAGGTTAACCAGACAGCCTATGAAGCCATGATCAACTCTAAGACCACTCCTCGTACTACAACCACTTCTGCCACGAGCAAAGTGCGCCCAGTGTGGGTCTCCAAGACTGATGCGCAGACCATTAACTCTGCCAGCAAGACTGCTGCACAGTCTGCCAAGAAGCCTCCTGCGTAATCTACTGCACAGTCTACAGTTGCTGCCACTAAGACTGTTGCACAATCTGTCTCAACTACTCATGCGCAAGCTGCTGTTGTCAGTGCACAGAAGACTTCTTATGCTGCCTTGTCAAAGTATAAGACTCCTCTGCCTCTGGCGCAGTTGGCTGCCAATCTTCCTGTGCAAACCAATACTCTAGCAACTAGAGTGCATTCTAAACACTCTGTGGCCAGAACTCCTGATGCGCAAACCACAGTGTCTGTGGCCAGAACCAAAAAGTTCTCTGTTAAGGACTCTCCTGCGCAACCTGCCAGTGCGCCATCCACCCATGCGCAAGCCATGTCTGCGTAATCCAAGAGAGACAGCCCTTTGGCTAATCTCTCTTCTTCTCACAACAAGGA
Source organism: Iris pallida (assembly GCA_029216955.1). NCBI lineage: Eukaryota > Viridiplantae > Streptophyta > Magnoliopsida > Asparagales > Iridaceae > Iris > Iris pallida. The sequence continues at coordinate 29,110,611 of JANAVB010028196.1, read as the reverse complement.
GAAAAGCTCTACTCCTCTCCAGCACCCTGCTGCTCCTGTGCAATCCACTGGGGGTAGTCTTTTGGCTATTCCTCCTCCCCACAATAAAGGAAAAGGCCCTTTGGTCTTTTCTCAAACTTCCTTGTCCCATGACTTGGAAGGCGACAGAGGGAAACGCTCTTTAGCTAACCCTTCTTTCCAAAACAAAGGAAAAGACCCTTTGGTCTTTTCTCAATCTTCTTCAGTTTTTACCGTTGAAGATCAATCTGAATGTGCTCCGGCATCAGTCAGTACAAGGACCCTTTCTCACAAGGATTCTTCTTCTTTCCTTGCCAAAGGGAAGTGTGCTGATCAGAGAGGTATTCTGCCTACTCCGGTAGCAAAGTTCCAAGATCTCCCAACCCTCAAGATCTCCCGTTCAAGACAGGGAAAATTGCCGGTGTCTCAAACAAAAACCCCTGGGGGTGAGTTTGCTAATCTAAGAACTTATCTCAACAGGCCAACTTCGGTAAAACGTAAACAGCCAATGCCGAAGACCAAACATCATCAGAAGCAGACTTCCAGGATCAAGAATTCGGACACCTATGCTAATGAAATGAGCACTTCCCTGTACACTCAAGGGACAAAACATTTGAAGAACCGGAACCATGTTCCGAATGTTATTAAAGAACATATCCCTCGAACTTTTCCTCGTCCCGTTGTTGTTTCCGATCTCCGAGAACACCTCAAACAAAGGCGGGACAACACTTCAATACTTCCAATTCAACCAAGTGATCATCATCATTGTAATCATAAGGTTGTTATCAAGTGTTGTTGTCAAACAACTAGACGATCTGTCTTCGATCGTTTGAACTTTTCTAACTCTGAATCTATGTCGGAAGATGAAGATGAAGTTCTGTACGCTTCCGTCAACATGACTTCCAGAGACACTGGGGGTAAGAAGTGCTCTAAGCACGGGAAGCCTCGCAAGCTAAGCCAACGGTATTTGGATTTACTCCAAGAATCCTCTGAAGGAGTATTCCAACATACCAGATCCCAAAGCCGAGACACAATCGGTCAAAGGAATCTTCAAGATCATTCTGAACGTCTTCTTCCTTCTCACTCAGGAGATGATTCTTTCTCCGACTATGATGCATACAGCGAAAGCTCAGAACAGACAGTGTCTTCCATTGTATCCAGAGAAGTGACAGCTTACGTTGTCAATGAAGATCCTGATGCTTCCAGTTCAGCTAGTCAATAACAAAGAATAGCTGTACTAGAAGATAAGTTGAAAACAATGGCGGAAATGGTTGCAAATATGCATTCCATCATTGTGGCTCAGCACACAGTACCACCGACCGTACCGCCTACAAATCCCGAAATCATAGCATCGTCGGTGCCTGCTAATGCAGGGCTGGGGGTAGCATCTCTTCCAGTACCTCCTGTACAAGTCCAACCTACACCTAGTCAATCAGGTGCTGGGGGTAGTGCTTATCATATTGTTCCTCCTCCTAACACTGTGGTTCAGCCTGCTCCTTCTACATCAGCGAAAGATGCCAATGAAGCTGTGAAGCTCCTGCGAACTCAGTTTGAAGCTTTCAAGGAGAAGGATAATTTGCAAAGATTGGGGATCAAGCAACCTTACCCAGTTGAATGGAAAGAAGTTCCGTTTCCTTCAAAGTACAAGATTCCAACTATCTCGCTGTTTGATGGCAGCACATCTCCCAGTCAGTTCATCAACCACTTTGAGGTTATGACTGTTCAACTTCAACCAAATGACGCTCTTCTTATCAGAGTATTCGTCGGCTGTTTAGCTGGTGTAGCATACGATTGCTATAGAAGCTTGCCCGATGGTTGTATCACCTCCTTCTCTGGCTTAAAGCAAATCTTCTTGGAACGATTTTATGAGGGGATCAATGACATGACTATGTCAGCCCTCAATAAAATCAAACAAAGGCATAATGAAACTGCTGAAAGTTTCATCGAAAGATTCCGTCGGGAAGCTTTGAAAATACCACCGGGAACTCCGGCTGCTGTCACCATAGACACCTGCAAGACAAATCTATTGCCTATCATCAGCATGTGGACGGGGTCTACTCAATTCCAAGAATGGCCATCCTTTATTGTCAACGCTAAAGCAGCTGAAGTTAGCGCCGACAAATTCAAGCAGCTAGGGGTACAAATGTCTAACCCCGACCGGGATGAACATCAAACATCAGGTGGTGGCAATCGCCAGAACAACCGCAAACCAAAAGAAACTTTGAACATCAATTTGAATAAGAACAAAGAATCTTTGGCGGTCAACGTAGCTCCTCCTACGTCCACTTCTACCCCTTCAGCACCTCCTCCAAGGGAACCTCGGCCTAAAGTAGAGTATTCCTTTGACAAGAATGACACTGCTAGCATCTTTGATTGCTTAATCAAAAGCAATAAGATCCGACTTCCAGATCCAAAGAAACCCGATGAAGTCGGTAAGACTGATCATCCCAAGTATTGTGTCTATCACAGGTTCATCGGACATCCCACTCGAGCATGTTATGTGCTCAAAGGCAAAATTCAGGAGCTGGTCAATGCTGGCATCGTCACTCTGCAACAAGATGAGAAGACTGTTACTGCAAACGTGGTATCAGTTCAGTTCGGTGACTTTCCGTCCCAGATGGTGCAGCATGGCATCATTTCTATCCCCAAAGCTACTCTTGAGATTGAGAATCTTCCTCCTCCACGAAGTGAAGGTCTCGTCCCCTTGTCTCTTGACAATGGCGAGATTATGTGGATTCATCCGGATCTTGCTTCAGAGTTCGAACTTCCCTCTTTCCCCAAGAAGAAAGATCGCTCCAAAGGCAAGACAAAAATTTGCAATATGGTATCTTTTGACCCCATAGTTGATGAAGAAATCCTGTTGGGCACTAGGTCAGGGAAAGCTTATCTAAAGGACTATCCTGAAGCCCAAGAGAATCCTGCTTCTTCCTCTGAACCTGCTCCGGTGCCGCCTGCTTCTACTGAGGATATTCCTACTGCTTTCTCACCGGTGGTGATACCCATTCCTCCCAAGCCGACGGTCGCTGATAAATGCAAATAGCAAGTCCGCTTCGATAAACCCTTGAAGAAGACATCTCCTTCTGGACTTGAAAAGCCTTACAACTTTGACATCTTGGCTCAGTTAGCCAATACACCGGCCCGGTTGTCAATTTTCGAGCTCTTACGTCTTTCCAAAGAGACTAGAGAAACTCTGAGCGAAGCTCTCATGCAAGCTGAAACTTGTCTAGCCCTTCTGAAAAAGCCTACAGTAGAGCCTGTCTCTTGCCTCCATTGTCATAGCGTGTTGGAGTTAATTCCAAACATAACTTTTACACAAGATGACTTGTTGATGGAAGACAACAGACATGACCGTCCTCTCTACTATACAGGATATGTCGACTCGATGAAAGTCGATCGTATTCTGATAGACCCAGGGTCTGCCCTTAGCATCATGCCGAAAACAATGTTGGATGCGTTGAAGATCCCTGTACATAATCTTTCCAGTACAATCACCACCATCCTTGGATTCAATCAAGGGAGGAGCGAACCTCTGGGCAAGATTCGTCTAATACTCCAAATAGGCAATCTTCGCACAAAGGTGACATTCTATATCATCGACAATCATTATTGTTCTTATAATTCTTTATTGGGGAGACCATTCCTACATGAACACAACATTGTTCCATCAACTCTTCATCAATGTTTCAAATATGTTGATGACAATGGAGAAGTCCAGAAGGAAGTTGCTGATCTCTATCCTTTCAAAGGCGTTGAAGCATACTGTATGTAGTGACCCGCTCCGCCCTAGCGGAACGCCGATTCCAAACGGCAAGTGCAACGACTCAAACGAGCCGTCGACCCGAAGAGTTGCTTCGACTCGATGAAGTGTCGATGCGAATCGATGCAAGGCTTGCATTGGCCCGACAAGATGAATCCAGACTTAGACTATCGAAGGCGTGCTCGGAGGATCGCTCGGCCGATGCGAACATCGCTAAGGTGGGTGGCTCCGATGAACCCGTCTGTGCTTAGCCTAGACACATAACAATGCGGACACTATCACGAGAATCGCTAGGCGACAACACCATGCATGTTAATAAATGATTCAACGCACCTAGCTAAGGAAATAATCCCATCTTGCATGCTTGTTTAGAACATGGAAAAGAACTCGGCAATTATAGAAACGCTCGCACCACGCTCTACGCTCGTGCTACGGCACAAGCTCACGTTCATGTCCCTTATACGTGCAAACAATGAAACAATGAATGGTTTACAACAATGAAACGGAAAGACTATCAACATAGTCGCTCCGAGTAGAGTTTAGCAACATTGAAAGGCTATGGGACCGATGGGTCGCCAGGGCGACTCCCACACTGGGAGTTGCGTAATGCATGAATGAATGAATCAACGAATGAATGAACAAACACATGAATGACTCTATGAACATACGAACAAGTGAAAGAATAACATGAAAAGAAAGAATACATGAAAGATAAGACGCTAGCGACAGGTGTGACGGGCACGTGCAACGGGGCTCGCTACCCGCGCTGTACGGACGCCAACCTGGTCGTTAACGCATTATGGCATGAAAAATAAGACTTGGAAGACGCTAGCGACAGGTATGACGGGCACGTGCAACGGGGCTTGCTACCCGCGCTGTACGGACGCCAACCTGGTCGTTAACGCATTATGGCTAAGGGTTAGCCTACGGCTCGAAGATAGCCGCTAAGTTAAAATGACAAGAAAATACGAAATGGTCGTGGACAAACGGCACGGGCGATGGGGGGGAAAACCGTGGCCGTCGTGTGGAAGGATTCTGCGGCACGGGCGTTGGGGGGGTAAACCGTGGCCGGCCTAGGCGGAATCAACGGCGCTTACGGGCTGCTTGGGTGCGGGCTTGGGCACCAAGAGACGTAAGTAGGAGGGTATATTCAAGAGACTTAACGGGGTGTACCAGCCATCACCCTACGCTAAGTTGAGAATTGCCACAGGGGAATGTCCTAAATGGCTTGTAAAGCCAGCGACCCGTGCATGTAGATTAAGTGGACTATGCTGGTGGCAATCCACGTGCAAGTTCTTGCATTGAAATCAAAGTAGTCTAAGTTAAATGAACAAGTGTCTCCTGAACATGCTTGCAAAGTAACATCCTGAACATGAACGTGCTCGAAATATAACACTCCTGAACATGCTTGTAAAGTAACATCCTGAACATGAACGTGCTCGAAATGTAACATGCCTGAACATGCTTGAAATATACCACCCCGAACATGCTTGAAATGTGCCTCTTGAACATGCTCGAAACGTAACACTAGAACATGCCCACGACGTGCTAGAATCCCGAGACATGGACACACACTCGATATTGAATGCGTACATGAATCGTATTATGTTATTATACATGAATTGTGGTTTAACTTGAACAGGGAAGGCCGGACGGTAAGTATGGGTAAGTCGTACATGTATTTCCATGCGACACTCGAGTTCGGTAACACGGGATAGGCTATGCAATATGCCATGAAATTGATCCTAAGGCAAGATTAGAAAGACAATGAATGATAGAGATGCACAAAAGATTATAGAACGTGTTTGATAATGATGGCATTGTGGGCGAGCCAGCCTCCCCACCAGTGCATAACAATGTACTGATAACCCCACAGTATGCTTGCAGGATAGCAGGAGACGCCGGCGGGTGCGGAGCTTCCGTCGAACGTGTCAAGGCACGGAGCCAACTCTGGGGCCTTAGAACGTTGCAAGAAGCTGAAGCACCCTATACAGGACATAATGTATCGGAACATCGCCATGTATCCTTCCATGTTGTAAGCCATTTGGCACGCCTTTTATGTTTCAGAGAGAGAGAGCTTGAGCGATTTGTAATATCGGCCTAGCGCCGCTTGTAACTTCTTGAATATCAATAAAGAGTTTGATTTCGTATTCAACTTGTGTTCATTTACTTTCCGCTGCAAATGGGGACACTCTGTGCGACTCTGTGGCCTAGTAATTAAATCGGCCGTTTCTGGACTTGGCCTTGCACGGGCGCAACCTAGGCCCGTGCGGCATCACGCCTTAGCGAGGACGATCGCTCCTACGGGAGCGGGGCGTGACAGATTGGTATCAGAGCACGGCTTTACGTCCTTGGACTTCATGTCGATTTCTCAGTTTTGAAAGCTCGGTTGGAAGAAAAGATGTATACGCTCTCTCTCGCTGTGCCTTGGGATGTTCCATACAATAAGTCTAATACTTTCAAAAGCTCGTACAAGTACTCGGTTGCACGGGATCGATAGGCGAAGGCCTTTGTGCCGAACGACGTTAAACATGACTCGATTGAGAACACATGCAAAGTTAACATGTCTCGTAAGTACCTAACTAGTCTTGCGTTGACCCTAGCAACTGAGCGTGCAAAACATGAATATAGTCCATGCAGGATGGTTAAGCGGTACAACTTAGTCCGCGTGTCGCGCACCTCGACTCTTGGGTGCAATCGGGTTGCGAGCGATATCAGGTATCGCTCGATCGAGAACGGAGATACACTTTGAGTGTATATCGATAGGAACGCTATCGAGTTAACGCTTAGGCGTACGCGAATGATTGACTTGGATTTTGAGGACTCGTGTGAACGACTTAGTACGTCGAGACGACGTAAGCGAGTACGCTAGAGATTCGTCGAACGAATCTGAAGGATATCTTAGTGCATGGCACGAACGTGATTGAGGATTAGACCGTATGGCTTGAACCCGAGTGGTGTATGTGATAGGTTCGAAGAAGAATAAGAATGAGTGTCAACGACTAGTCGAGTGGCTCGAAACCTGAGTGGTGTATGGACGTTATAGAAATTGTTCGAGCGAGACTAAAGGAATTACGGATAGAACAAGTATGTCGGCGAAGCGATGCGGTCGTGCAAAGCTTTAGAACGTGTCACGCTTAGTTGATCGTGACTTCGTGTGTCCCGAACGAGATATCGTTCGGACAACTTGTGAATGGGTAACGCGTGTTAGAAATGATTCGGAACGATGGATGAAAATAAATGGTCTTGATCGAGGAAACTTAGAGGAACGTGCGTGCGATGTCGAATTGATGCAAATGAAATGTGACTTGAGTTTTGAATAACGATCTTGAAACGAGCTTTGAGGAAAAGCGACTGAACTTGATCTTGAGTATCGGGAAAAATTGAGGAATATCCAACTCGGACAACAGCATCAACGCACGACTCGAAATTGGTTGCAAAGGAAGATCGTCAGGTTACGCATATCGTCGATGGTATTGAGGCGTATCAAAGATCGATATGCGATAACTCGGGGGTACTCTGACTCGGCAAATGACGATCGTGCAAATGTCATTGTTCCGATGGATGTTATAATCGGGATATTGAAATGTGTCGAGGAAAAGGATAAACTTGGCTCGAGGATTTTCTGGTTAAACAAATGACGGGTAAACTATCGAATTGAAATCTGACTTGGATGAAATGAAATGCTTGGATTTACTTCGACGATAACCCCAACGTCGACATTCTTGTCTTATGCGAGCGCAACTCCAGCCTCGCACATGCGTCGCACCGATTAGGGCGATCACTCCGCGTGAGCGCTGGTATGGTGATTCATCCAGCGGGGGTGATCAAACTTGCACGGCATGGCAATACGATTGCTTCGACTTGTGGTTTGACGCGAAGATGACTTGAGAATGATTCGGTGTGCTTGAATGATGAAGTTTGAGGATTGAGTAGGTCCAATCCGCGTATCGAGAATGAATCAGTCTAGACGTAAGCAAGAGTTACGCCCCGATGAGAATGATTATTCCGCGAGAGCGTTGCATGGTGATTCATGAACCACCGTGGATAATCGGACTCGCGTGAGATTGGGGCGCAACGTATTGTCAAGCTAGATGAACTCGTGATCGAATACATGAATTGGAAAGAATGGATATGTGAAGTATGTGATCAGAATGAATTCGGATATACGCGGCGAATGCCTTGACGAGAATAGGTGATCGTGCTCGATGTTTAGAAATCTGAGTGACGCGAGCTTGGGTAGAAAATCCCGTACTACCGACTTTGGTTTGACCCTAGGATTGGGGTCAGTGTTGGCATTATTGTTGGGGAACTATGATTCCAATCCTGACATTGACTTAGCCTCGAAAAGATGGCCTAGTGGTTAGGCGAGACGCCCCTGTTTCATGTGTTAGCAATCAAAAGATTGATCTTGAGAATTGGCATGGATGGATAGCATGAACCACGAATGTAGGAAACCCCACTCACGAGACTCGGCTGACATGTATATATTTCAGGGACGCCTGGGTATGTACACGATGCGACTCGAGTGAGAATGACAAATTCTCTATCATGCGGCTAGGCTGAATGCAGGTATTTTAGGGACGCCTGAAATGCGTGCACGATCCGGCCAAGTGATACGATGAGTTCTAGCACGACTTGGGGAGTAAACAAGTGTCGTGAGCGTGAAATCGTGCTAGTAAAAGTTGGTATAACGAAGTGAAGCATTGATAGGAAGATATGCTCGACGATAGTGCAATATGTGGTCTTAAATTCGATGAAAATTTCCTAGACTTGGTCGACCCCGTTAAGTAGAAATCATACTGATTTCGTGGACACGAACGCTTGAAAAGCGAATCGGGCCATCTCGATGACCGAGATAAACGAAAGTGAATTTGCCTTAGCCTGCGACCCTCGCATTTGACGAATTACAATGTGTCTCGTGTAACCATTCCAGTTCCATGACATGTCGAAATGGCAACCAAGACGAAGAAATACTCGAATTGAATAAGTACAATCAACTCTAAAATGAATGAAAGGCTATTCGATAAAATCGACCCAACGCGTGTGACACGGAACTTAGAAAGATATCAAGTATGGTTCGATGTCGTCGAACGATAGGACCGCTCGATGAAATTGTCTAAGAAACACGAAAACACGAGTTAAGAAATGGTAGGATGACCTGCACTCAGAAAGTCTCGAGGACGAGACTTATTTTGAGTGGTGTATTATGTAGTGACCCGCTCCGCCCTAGCGGAACGCCGATTCCAAACGGCAAGTGCAACGACTCAAACGAGCCGTCGACCCGAAGAGTTGCTTCGACTCGATGAAGTGTCGATGCGAATCGATGCAAGGCTTGCATTGGCCCGACAAGATGAATCCAGACTTAGACTATCGAAGGCGTGCTCGGAGGATCGCTCGGCCGATGCAAACATCGCTAAGGTGGGTGGCTCCGATGAACCCGTCTGTGCTTAGCCTAGACACATAACAATGCGGACACTATCACGAGAATCGCTAGGCGACAACACCATGCATGTTAATAAATGATTCAACGCACCTAGCTAAGGAAATAATCCCATCTTGCATGCTTGTTTAGAACATGGAAAAGAACTCGGCAATTATAGAAACGCTCGCACCACGCTCTACGCTCGTGCTACGGCACAAGCTCACGTTCATGTCCCTTATACGTGCAAACAATGAAACAATGAATGGTTTACAACAATGAAACGGAAAGACTATCAACATAGTCGCTCCGAGTAGAGTTTAGCAACATTGAAAGGCTATGGGACCGATGGGTCGCCAGGGCGACTCCCACACTGGGAGTTGCGTAATGCATGAATGAATGAATCAACGAATGAATGAACAAACACATGAATGACTCTATGAACATACGAACAAGTGAAAGAATAACATGAAAAGAAAGAATACATGAAAGATAAGACGCTAGCGACAGGTGTGACGGGCACGTGCAACGGGGCTCGCTACCCGCGCTGTACGGACGCCAACCTGGTCGTTAACGCATTATGGCATGAAAAATAAGACTTGGAAGACGCTAGCGACAGGTATGACGGGCACGTGCAACGGGGCTTGCTACCCGCGCTGTACGGACGCCAACCTGGTCGTTAACGCATTATGGCTAAGGGTTAGCCTACGGCTCGAAGATAGCCGCTAAGTTAAAATGACAAGAAAATACGAAATGGTCGTGGACAAACGGCACGGGCGATGGGGAGGAAAACCGTGGCCGTCGTGTGGAAGGATTCTGCGGCACGGGCGTTGGGGGGGTAAACCGTGGCCGGCCTAGGCGGAATCAACGGCGCTTACGGGCTGCTTGGGTGCGGGCTTGGGCACCAAGAGACGTAAGTAGGAGGGTATATTCAAGAGACTTAACGGGGTGTACCAGCCATCACCCTACGCTAAGTTGAGAATTGCCACAGGGGAATGTCCTAAATGGCTTGTAAAGCCAGCGACCCGTGCATGTAGATTAAGTGGACTATGCTGGTGGCAATCCACGTGCAAGTTCTTGCATTGAAATCAAAGTAGTCTAAGTTAAATGAACAAGTGTCTCCTGAACATGCTTGCAAAGTAACATCCTGAACATGAACGTGCTCGAAATATAACACTCCTGAACATGCTTGTAAAGTAACATCCTGAACATGAACGTGCTCGAAATGTAACATGCCTGAACATGCTTGAAATATACCACCCCGAACATGCTTGAAATGTGCCTCTTGAACATGCTCGAAACGTAACACTAGAACATGCCCACGACGTGCTAGAATCCCGAGACATGGACACACACTCGATATTGAATGCGTACATGAATCGTGTTATGTTATTATACATGAATTGTGGTTTAACTTGGTTTACCTTGAACAGGGAAGGCCGGACGGTAAGTATGGGTAAGTCGTACATGTATTTCCATGCGACACTCGAGTTCGGTAACACGGGATAGGCTATGCAATATGCCATGAAATTGATCCTAAGGCAAGATTAGAAAGACAATGAATGATAGAGATGCACAAAAGATTATAGAACGTGTTTGGTAATGATGGCATTGTGGGCGAGCCAGCCTCCCCACCAGTGCATAACAATGTACTGATAACCCCACAGTATGCTTGCAGGATAGCAGGAGACGCCGGCGGGTGCGGAGCTTCCGTCGAACGTGTCAAGGCGCGGAGCCAACTCTGGGGCCTTGGAACGTTGCAAGAAGCTGAAGCACCCTATACAGGACATAATGTATCGGAACATCGCCATGTATCCTTCCATGTTGTAAGCCATTTGGCACGCCTTTTATGTTTCAGAGAGAGAGAGCTTGAGCGATTTGTAATATCGGCCTAGCGCCGCTTGTAACTTCTTGAATATCAATAAAGAGTTTGATTTCGTATTCAACTTGTGTTCATTTACTTTCTGCTGCAAATGGGGACACTCTGTGCGACTCTGTGGCCTAGTAATTAAATCGGCCGTTTCTGGACTTGGCCTTGCACGGGCGCAACCTAGGCCCGTGCGGCATCACGCCTTAGCGAGGACGATCGCTCCTACGGGAGCGGGGCGTGACACTGTAACGACGCTCATATATACAAGGATGAATTCATGAAGGTTGTCTTGTCTCTGGATACTGAAGAAGAATCAGAAGCAGTGCCCAAAGATACCCTTATCATACCTGTCAAAGGGCGTATTTCTCGTCCTCAATCTTCCAAGCTACTGGCTATTCACTTGCCAGTTCAGAAGAAACCAACTGATGATGATCAGGAAAAAAAGGAGCTCACCTCTTCTGAGCCACTTGTCATTGACTTACGTCGTAACAAGGACAAAAAGCAGCTCACTTCATCTGAGCCACTTGTTATAGATCTACCTCATAACAAGGAAAAAAGGGAGCTCACCTCCTCCGAGCCGCTTGTTATCGACCTCCGTCATAACAAAGCTAATCCTCATCCACGTTCTTCTTCTCTCCCTCTTGTAATTAATCTGACCAAGCCTGTTAAGGCTAAAGGTCCTGCTGTAAATACCAATGTACAAATCAATGAAAAAGCATCTACTTTCCAGTATACTGATGTCATTTATCATACTAAATGCTACTTGGATATGTTAGATAGCTTTCAATCATTTACAATGGGAGTTGTGCAATCTCTTCAAACTGAAGTCTCTTTTGAACACCCAGATGATTCATACCGAATTGTTCCTGCTCGAAAGAAAGGCGAAAGTTCAATACTTTTTAGTAAAGGACCGGAACAACAATTCAGCTATACGGATGATAGTAAAGTTAACGACACGGGACATCTTCAACTCTATCGTTACAGTCAACAATCAAAAAATATTATCCGAAAGATGGGTTACGACTTCAAGAGCGGCCTCAACTACGGTAAAGGACGGAGAACTTCTATCTGTACGACTGTGCCGAAAGAAAAGTCGGAGATGTACTACAGCAGGACCAAAAGAGGTCTTGGATATGTTTCTCCTTCAATGTTATCCCCAGCAGTTTCTGAATCCGATAGTGAAGAATGCTCTAACTCTTCTGATTCCAGATCGTGGGATTCTGACACCAGCATTGGTCAAATTCATCGGCTGACTGTGTCTTCTAACATGGTCTCTGCCGAACTTCCAGAAGGCTATGACGAGGATCTTGAAGAAAACCCTGAAACAGATCCTTGGGCTCAACGAATGGATACCCAAAGGGAACTCTGATTCGAACAAAGGGAACCTCCTACCGAAGATCAATTGGTTCAAATTGATGTAGGAGAGAACGGGTCACCTCGTCCAATATTCATCAGCAATAACCTTTCAGAAGAGGATAAACAAGAGTTAATTCTTCTTATTAAAGAATACATTGATGTCTTTCCCTGGAGCTATGAAGACATGCCAGGACTGGATCCTAAAGTTGCTACTCACAAACTGAACATCTTGCCGAATGCAAAACCGGTCAAACAATAACAACAACGTTTCAAGCCAGAAATGATGGACGCAATCGACGATGAAGTCAAGAAGATCATCGCTTGCGGCTTTATCAGAGAAGAGCAGCATCCTGATTGGGTAGCTAATGTCGTCCCAGTTCTAAAAAAATAGCAAAGTTCGAGTTTGCATCGACTTCCGGGATCTTAATGAAGCATATCCAAAAGATGAATTTTCTCTCCCTATCACGGACGTCATGATTGACAATACATGTGGGTTCGAAAGAATATCTTTCATGGACGGATTATCCGGATACAATCAAATTCGGATGAATCCTGAAGATGAAAAGCATACTTCTTTCCGCACTCCTCGCGGAGTCCATTGTTATACTGTGATGCCGTTTGGTCTCAAAAACGCTGGTGCAACATACCAACGAGCCATAAGTACCATCTTTCGAGATCATCTGCGCAAGACTGTCGAATGCTACGTTGACGATATTGTGTCAAAAGTCGTCTAAAGGAAGATCACATCCAAGACTTGAAAACTATCTTCAACCTCAGGTGCCAACATCAACTCAAAATGAATCCCACCAAGTCATTCTTGGATGTCTCTAGTGGTAAATTTCTCGGCTTCGTTATTACCTATAAGGGTATACACGTGGATCCCGAGAAGATCAAAGCCATTCAAGAGATGCGTCCTCCACGCAACCTAAAAGAGCTACGAGGATTCCAAGGTCGACTTGCGTATATCAGGAGATTTATTTCGAATCTGTCTGGACGCTGCAGACCATTCACTCAACTCATGAAGAAGTGTGTATCTTTCGTTTGGACCAAAGAATGTCAACGAGCATTTGAAGATATCAAACAGTATCTCATGAATCCACCAGTCTTGGTGCCACCAATCTCTGGCATACCATTCTTAATGTATGTTCGTGCTATGGACCATTCATTGGGTGCTTTACTTGCCTAAAAGAATAAAGAAGGCCACGAACAGGCTATCTACTACCTCAGTCGTACTATGATTGGTGCTGAACACCGTTATAATCCAGTCGAAAAAGAATGCCTAGCTCTCATGTTTGCTGTTCAAAAGACTCGGCATTATATCATTGGTCAAACCATTCATGTCATATCCCGAGTCAATCCTCTTAGGGTACTGATGAAGAAGCCTAGCACACTCAATTCTTGGCTGGCTACATGGGCCATTCTGCTAGCCCAATATGACATGGTATATGTTCCACAAAAGTCTATCAAAGGTCAAGCACTGGCGGATTTCTTAGCAGCTCATCTTGTTCCAGAGACATCTAAACTCTACGATGAAATTCCAGACGAGACGTTGAAAGTCAACTTGATCTCTGAAGAATTTCTTACTTGGCGTCTATTCTTTGACGGAGCATCCAGAATCGGACCCAATGGTGCCATTGTAGCAGGAGTCGGAGTTGTTCTCGTTTCTCCAGACGGATCAACTATCCAAAGAGCCTACTCTCTAGATAAACCATGCTCCAACAATGTGGCAGAATATAATGCTCTACTCATTGGTCTTCAATTAGCCAAACAACTTGACGTCGAGTATCTTGAAGTCTATGGCGACTCTAAGCTGGTTGTTAATCAGGTTAGAGGAACCTATGAAGTTCGTCATCAAGATCTAGTGCCTTATCATGAAGCAGCAATCAACATGGCTACGTCATTCAAAGCCTTCTTCATAGAATTTGTTCGGCGAGCTTGTAATACTGAAGCAGATGCTTTGGCCAATCTTGCAGCAGTCTTAGCCATCTCTATCAAAAGACAACAAGTGGTGGTCATCTCTAATCGAGAATTATTCTGTATTGAAAACAATCGTAATATTGAATTCAGTAACTTCACTGAAGTCAATGTTATCAATAAAGATTGGAGAACTCCCTTTATCGACTTTGTTGTTCATGACATACTCCCTGAAGATCCAAAAGAGGCCACGAGTATTCGTCGAAGGTCTCTACGTTTCTACTACAATCATACTACCAAAACTCTTTATCGACGGACTTATGACGGTCTTCTTCTACGTTGTTTAGCTAGTGATGAAGCAAAGCAAGTATTACGTGAAGCTCACGACGGTGTTTGCGGAGCACATCAACCCTGTCCTAAGCTACAGGATCGCAGCCGACGTATGGGTTACTACTGGCCTTCTATGGTATTTGATGCCATCGATTATGCAAGAAAATATCGAGCTTGTCAAATCCATGCAGATTTCATTCATCAACCTTCAAAATTTTTGCATCCGACGGCTGCTTCCTGGCCTTTTGAAGCTTGGGGTATGGACATCATAGGTCCTATCAATCCTCTTTCTTCTAGAGGACATCGGTTCATACTAGCAATAACCGACTACTTCTCTAAATGGGCTGAAGCTATACCTTTGGCTGAAGTCAAAACCAGCAGCGTCATCAACTTTGTTAAACACCATGTTATTTATCGATTTGGTGTACCTCGAAGAATCATCCACGACAACGGACCACAATTCATCAGCCAGAAATTCACAAGGTTTTGCGATGATCATAGAATTGACAACGTCGCTTCGACAGCCTACAATCCTGCTGCTAATGGCTTAGTTGAAGCTTTCAACAAAACCATCATTAAGCTCCTCAAGAAGTTTGTATCTACTAACAAACAAAATTGGAGCGAAAAGCTCGGTGAATGTTTATGGGCCTATCGAACTACGGTCCACAATCCCACAGGCTTTACACCTTTTCCTCTGGTGTACGGTTGTGAAGCAGTTCTCCCTCTAGAACTTCAAATTCTTTCTTTAAGGATTGCCATTGCTAATGAACTCACTACAGAGAACAATGATCTTCTTCGACTTCAAGAATTGGAGGCACTCGACGAGAAGCGGTTAATGGCTCAGCAACATATTGAGTTATACCAAGCCCGCATCTCGAAGACTTTCAACCGCAAAGTTAAAGTCAGAGCCTTCAACAAGGAGAAGTTGTTCTAACAGTCAGACGTCCTATGACTATGACTCACTCAAGCAAAGGCAAGTTTGATGCGATGTGGAAAGGACCTTATGTTGTCAGCAAAGTCTTTTTAAATGGAGCATATCAACTTGCAGAATTAGATGGTCGAGTTGCAATGATGCCTATCAATGGCAAATTCCTCAAGAAATACTATGTATAAATGTAACATAAATTTATGTAAATATGATCAGACAATTCATAAATAAAGTTTGATTTTTATTTCATCATAAATGATGTTACATGATATCAAGGAAGATCACTGTCATCCTTATCGACATTGGGACGGGGACCACTGCCGTCCTTATCAAAGACATAATCAGCAAAAGAGCTGAGAACATCTTTGCTGGAATCCACGAGGAACTTGCAGGCAGCCATCCTCATGGCCTCTTCCTCTTCAGTCTTTCCTGGTTCAAGCAGGAAGTCCAGGATATCTTGAGGTGGTTTGGGTGCAGACGAACCTTTGCCTGCCTCTGCCTGCTTTAGCTGGACCAGTTCGGCCGGATGTTCTTCAATGCCCGCTTCAACCTTTGGGGTGATTTCGACTTTCTTGGATGCATCTCCGGACGACATCTTTTTGTTGAAAAGTGGAAATAATCATTCCTTTCAGATTTCTGTTCTTTTTATAGACAGAGATTCTTAAAATAATGAAACGTCACATTCATCTGACGGTTCGTCCGTTCATTCATCATCACCTGACGGTTCATCCGTTCATTAATATCATACGGTTCATCCATTCATTCACATTCATCAGACGGTTCGTCCGTTCATTCATCATCACCTGACGGTTCATCCGTTCATTAATATCAGACGGTTCATCCGTTCATTCACATTCATCAGACGGTTCGCCCGTTCATTTACATCCATCTGACGGTTCGCCCGTTCATTCATTTTTACTTGACGGTTCATCCGTTCATCATCATTCGACGGTTTATCCGTTCATTATGACGATTCATTTTCGTTCATTTTTATCCACATCAGTAATTTATCATCCTTGATTAAGTTCTCTATTGAAATAATAATATTCAACAAATTATATTCTGCCACGTCCATATTACCTCTGAGCAGATACAATGAATATAATTATTTTCTACAAAATCATCAAGAAATATATCATGTCCTGCACCTCTGAATATATTTTCTATCCCTATTATTTATATCTGAATAAGATATGCAAGAAATGATAGAGCCACAACAAAATGTCTTTTATTGATCAAAGTTTAAGACATACATAGCATAAAAAAGACAAGAAGATACAAGAAGTTCTTTCTATTGAGACGGAGGCATTATCAGATTAGCAATTTGCTGCTTCAGAATCTGCAACCGTTCTTCACGAGATGCCATCACTCTCCTTCTGGCCTCTACCATCCCAAATTCTTCATTAAAAACGGGCATGGATACCATTCGACGAGTGATTTCAGCATCATGAGTTGCTACATACTCGTTTCTTTCCTGAGTTAGAGCATCAATTTGTTGGACTGCAGTCTGATGCTCTGTAACTTTATTTTCCAGCTCCTCTTGGAGACGAGCAATCTCCACTCTCAGGTCGGCAATCCTTCTCTCTCTTCTCTCAGCAGTTGAGATCACCGATTCCAACTTGGAATTATATTCAGCAGATTTAGTAGTATAGGCATCCAAGAGGTTTTGGAGATTCACTCTTTCAATTGTAGCTGCCTGAGCCATTTGTTCAAATTCTGCCTGCACTAAAGGTTCTACTTCCCCTTTGTTGAGATCTTTATAGTTCTTTATGGAGATTTCCAGCTCATTCAATATATGGTCAAGGAAAGTGGCTTGAGCCTCATTACCTTGCTCCCGGATGGCCTTCACCAAGAAAGAGGTTGGACATCTAACCATGTAAAAATTAGCGTATTCTTTATCCATCATTCTATTGATCAGAGGTCCCAAGGACTCGAAGAAGCATCTGGTGAATGATTGGATGACAAGCTGATTAGTCGCCAGAGCACCAGGAGTCGCAGCTACTCCTGTTGATGACGAAGCAGTAGGACGCTCAACTTCTCGTATCTGAACAGCAGGCTCTTTGAATAAGGGAACCAAAGTGGAGCTGGTTGCTCCTCATGGTTGTTCTTCTGCAAAAATCAAATACTGTCACTTTACCTGTCATTGGCTATTGATAAAGAGAATCAAAAGTGAAAACAGTCTTACCATGAGTGGATCCAGTAATAAGCCTATCATCTGCAGGAACAGACTTTTGCTGAGCAGAAGTAGCTTCAGACGCTATGGCCTGGCTACTTCCTGCTTCAGAGCCACAAGATAAATGGCGGCTGCTACTGACAATTATCGTTGCCAGTACTATGTCCATGCATGTTGGAGGAGCAGAAGAGGATCCGGGTTCTGTATGGATAAAAGTAAAGATGTTAGCTATCAAGCTATTTGTTAAAAGAAGATCGCTAATTTTATTACAATACCTTCGGGAGCAACAGCTGGAGTTTCCTCCAAATCCACCTCTTCATCAGCAATCTTCTTCGGAGATCTCGGCACCTCGGCTTCCTTTTCAGGAGTTAGAGTGTCTCGAGGGGATGTCTGGATCTCAACATTCTCTTCCAGATTTTGGGTCTTATCAGCAGTTTCTGATGAGGTGCTCTCCTCGTTCTCGCTGTCCTCGGGAACCTCTTCACTAGCAGCATCAGCGGCATGATCAGCTTCTTCCTGATAACCGAAGTCACAGTCATATAAAACTTCGTTCATCAAACGATCTTCTTCAGCAAGGTTTGCTCCCGGTGTGGCAGGAAGATAAATTTTTGCTGCTGTTGGCAAAGGAGATCGTACGGCATTATGCTCTTCCTCTACAATGTTATCTCTGGGCTCTTCAGCCTCATTTTTCTGGTCCAGCTCTTCCCTCTGCTTAATTTCCTCTCTCTGCTCTGGACTGGGAGTTTTATTCCCAGACTCAGAAACAGGAGTGGGAGAGGGCATGGTGAGTCCCGCTGCAGCGTCTATCACGATCGAAGATGAAACTTGTCTTGTGCGGACCAACCTTTTCCTTCTATGCAGAGGTCTCTCAGGATTGTCTGCGTCTATTATCTCGACTTGTTTTTGAACAGAGGTCGGTGTGGCAGCTTTTTCCTGCTGAATTGTCACGGCCAGCTGCCGAGATTGAGATATGGTAGTATTCTTTTCTGAAGAATGATCCAAGATCAGTTTCTTCTTTGCAACTGGGACGGAAGGCTCCTCTCTCCTTCTCTTCTTGGCTGGAGATTTAGCAACCTTCAAAGAAACATGCAGTGGTGCGTTAACCTCTTCAGGGAACATAGCGTCCCTCGAAACTTCTAAGGGTGCATCCACTGGCTCGTGCACCTCATCATTACCTGGAAGTGACACGATGACTCCTCCCTTCTTCAATCTCGTTGCAGACGCGAAGCTATCCGCAAGATTGAAGTTCTCGGCAAAAGTGTTCGCTAATGTATAAAACACCGAATATGTGAACAACATACGAGGGCCATAACTACTATTCACCGGCATCGAGAACGTTGCTTTCGTATATCGAGCGTTGTAATAAGCCCAAGCTCGGGCTCCATCTATCAAGAAACCTTTTCCTTGTAGGCATGTGATAGCATTACCTACGTGGAATTGGTCATATCCAAACTGTCGAGCAAACCGGCTGGAAAGATATGGCTCTAAGAAGCATTCTTCTTCAAATCGATACACCAAGTGGGATGGACGAATTGTCTTCAACCAATTAAAAGCTGTACGGCTCAAAGGTTGCATCTTTGAGTCAACCATGTTGGTCGGCATTTGTTCATATCCGGCAGGAGGATAAGTGCAATAGAAGTTCCACCCTTTACCAAGGTTCAAAGCATATCTGCAATCTCTCAAAGAAGTGTATTTCCACTTACCTTGAGAGTATCTTCGCAAAAAGCTGCCACTGACTGGTCCCATGTTGGGGTCCATCAAAGTAGGATGGTGTAGAAGCAACCACCCGAACAGATAAGTATACGGCAATTCTAGACGAGGAAACTCTTTCTCGCCCTTAGCTTTCAGCATCAAATCGACGTACAGACGGAGACCGGCGTTCAATCTACAAGTCATTGCCGATAAGAGATCCATCTTGTAGCCGAAGACTAATCGAACGGCGGCGAAAAGAACACCACGATGGAAGTGGTCTACGGCACTTGATCCAGGGACGACGAACCGACGGAGCCAGTACGTCAGAAATCCTGCTAATTGGGCTTCTTTTGACATGAATCGGTATCCCACTCTCATATAACTCTCGAGAGTGTCTCCTTTCTTTAGAGGAGGACATTGATGATCGTCCTTGATCTTTTCATCCAAATCCCCACTTATTTCCATCAACTTCACCACTTCAGTGTTGCTCAGTGGTTTAAAAAAGTCGGGATAGCAGTTATCATGTTCCTTGGTCTTCTTTTCTTTAATATGGTTGAGGAACAGATAAGGCAACCATTTGGATGAATAGCAAGTATTAGATGTACCACTTTGGTAAAACAGAGAACAGATTTTATAATGATACAGCAGTTCTTCGAAGACTGCTACCATGTATGCGTTCTCTTTTTGAAGTTTGTCCAATTCATCATTAGTTGGGACAAATTCCTCATATGGGGCATCCCCCATCGGCAAGTAAGAGATGTACTGCATCACGTAAAGGGCAAACCCGATCTCTCCGCAGGGAGTCATAAAAGTCCCTGTCCTATAATTGTATCTCTCTGCTAGAGCCAAGAATAGATGCGGGTTGGGAGCAAAACCGTAAACAGTGGCATGCACTGCTTGATACAAGTTAATCTGCTGAAGTTTGTCTTCAAACTTAGTCAAAATCCAGTTTGCTATACAATTCCATCTCTTAAAGTCTGGGTTCACTAGTCCAGTTAATCTGAGGTCTTGATCTGGATACCTCCCTTCAACCTTTGCAAACTCATTCGCAAAAATTGGAACTCTCACGGGCAATAACAAAGAAGAATTTTCTGGCGGAATACAACCGGGCTTTAAACTTCTGAGCAAGACACTGTATCGTTCTGAAGAACTGTAGAACATATCTTCTTATCAGACCCCTTCTTCACATAAATCTTTCCTGGACGGGCATCCTGAAAAGGTGTGAGATTCTATTCCATTTTCCTCGGATAGCTTGCATGAGCATATCGAGATAAGGGGAGGCAGCGGGAGACATCTGGTATCGAGATTGTCCTATCTTTCTGATGGACAATCCGTTCTTCCATCCGTAGCCTTGGCTGAGAGCTCTTCTCAAAAGCCTCGCCAAACAGAAATAGGGGCTTCTTGTGAATAATGGCATCTACCGACTCCAAAGGTTGCCCATTCATCAGACATAATAGGGTTTCATTATCTTGGGCTACCAAGATAGCTTGGCGGGAAGCTGGCAGATCATACTGTGGATAGTGTACATGAGACAGGTCCTCTTTGTATTCCGATTCTGAAAGAGTCCCTATAAAGTTCTCATACCCCGGATCTTCTCTGGTATTAACTGCATCAAACAGAGAAAAAAATTCAGCACAAGAAAAAATCAAGGATGCTACCATTAACTACGCAACCATCAGATTGCGCAACATCAGATTGTGCAATCATCAAACTGCGCAACAATCAGACTGTGCAGCAAACAGTCATCAGATTGCGCTGGCAGTTTTGCGCAAAATAGCAAATTACGTTGACTTTTGCCAGCACAGTTCAACCGATTGCGCAAGAAATTATTCTTCATAAAAATGAAGAATAAATGGTTTCATGCGACCAAAACCCTAAAAAGGGTGGCGCAGTGTGATCACATCTCTAAAAAGAGATGGATTCTAAAGAACAGTGAAATCAAAAACCCTAAAGAGAGTTTTTGATTGGGTCATCTACCTTGCAACGCGGGATGCGCAGTCTCGTGGCGAGAAGGACGTCGCACAACCCTAGCCGAAGACTCGGCGGGGGCCTTGCCCTTGGCAGCGGCGGAGGATCGCTTGGGAGCCATGGAGA
Organism: Iris pallida; assembly: GCA_029216955.1. Taxonomy (NCBI): domain Eukaryota; kingdom Viridiplantae; phylum Streptophyta; class Magnoliopsida; order Asparagales; family Iridaceae; genus Iris; species Iris pallida. Next base: position 29,089,078 of record JANAVB010028196.1, on the reverse strand, counting down.
TTCGATGGAGAAGAAAGGAAGGAATAGCTCGAGACTTCTCTCTCAGATCACAAAAACAAAGTAAAGAATGAAATAAATATCGAAGAGAACTATTTATAGTTTTTCAAAGAGTAACGGCTGCCTCAGACTGCGCCGAAAAAGTCGGACTGATCCATCCGATTGCGAAGACAGCTCAGTACATGCGCAACTTGATTGAAATTTCAAAATTCAAAGTATTTCGAAATTTTGAATAAGTTTAACTTTCGAAAACTTTGAAGGGGGTCTTGTAGGTCCTAAAAAATTAAGTTGCACACATTAACAAAGTCATAAAGATCAAGAAATGCATCTTTCAAATGAACTGCGCATACATCAGATTGCGCATCATACAGATTACGCACACTAGACTGCGCATACTCTCAAGCGCGCAGGCTGACGTGGCAAATAATCATCATTACCTGACACAATCAAATCTTTTGACAGCTGACAGCACGGAGAATGAGGCGACTGTTTGTTTAATCGTGCAGCACGGCGCTCGAGGACAGCTGGCAGCGCAATCGGCCAGCCTATCTGATGCGCAATCCATATTGGCGCAATCCATGCCTGCGCAGTCCATTCCTGCACAATCCAAAGCTAGCGCAATTCAGGTTGCGTGCTCTATCAATACAACTGACAACATATACGTGGTATTCATGCTATCAATTGCTCATTACGTGGCAACCGTCTATGTACGATCATGCGCATTTTAATCAACTGATGCCATGTGTCCAAGACAGTTGGCCCATAATCAGATAACTGCCTGCACAGTCTACTGTTGCGCAATCCAATTCATGCGCAATCCATCATGCGCAGTCTAGAATAACTAAAAGTTAGTTATTTCCAGAACTCTATAAATAGAGTTTTATGTCTCCATTCAAGGGGATGACAGATTAGAAATCAGAGATCAGATAGAGGGATCAGATATAAAAGTTCAGAGAGTTCAGGAGTTCTTGCCCAAGTGCTGCTGCATTCTTCCGAGGCTTTTGCCTTCAATTCTCCGAGGCTTTTGCCTTCAAGTCAACTTCAGAGGCTACCGTCTTCAAAGTTCATATCGTTCAAGGGATAAAGCAATCGTCTTCTAGATTAGATTCCTACAGTTGTACTTTTCCAGAATTCTTGTAATCTTTACAAAGTTTGTATTAATAAAGTTTCATACTTTTGTTTTTGCAAACAGAAATATCGTACGTGTTAGCACCTACTTTTCATAACTGATTTAACTCATCTATCAAAGGCTGTAAGTACACATCAATGTTCCTCTTGGGATTGTTCGGACCAGGAATTATAATGGTTAGAAACATGTACTGAGTCTTCATGCATATCCAAGGCGGTAGGTTATACGGAGTGACAATCACAGGCCAGCACGAATACTGGGATCCCGAAAGACCAAAAGGAGTAAAACCATCAGAAGATAGCCCCAACCTGACATTACGCGGATCTGAAGCAAAATTATGATACACTCGTTCAAAGTGCTTCCACGCTTCTCTATCGGATGGGTGATCCAACACTCCTTCAATCTGTTCTCGCATGTGTTAACTCACATTTTTGGCCGTCTCTTTCACCATAAATAATCTTTGCAACCGCGGCGTTAAAGACAAGTAGTGTATTGAATTGGTCGATCTTCTTGTACCGGTAGACCTTCCTGTACTAGTTGTCTTATAGCGATCAACACCATAAAATCTGCACACATCTGCGTCCTTGTCGTCTTTTTAGTACAACATACACCCATTGCGACAAGAATCGATTTTCTCGTATCCCATCCAGAGCGATCTCACCATCCTCTTAGACCGATAGAAGTCTTTAGGTAACTTAGCACCCGTCGGCAAGATCTCTATAATCAACTCCAACACTCGGTTGTAGCATTCTTGCGACATGTTAAAGTCTGACTTAATGCTCAACAGTCTTGTAACCACCTCCAACGGTGAATGATCCTCACAACCAGGATACAATGGAGTCCTTGCATTCTCCAGCAACTCCATGAATTTTGCATCATCGACATTCAGTGCCTCCTCAGCTGTATTATGAACGAAACTAGGCCCCGCAGCGTCAAAAACCATGTTCATGCACCCGTCGTCGTATGCATGATTATCTGAAACAAAATCTGTTCTCGTATGCATATACGGCTCAACATAAGGCTCCGGCTCTGATGCTAAAGACACAAGTTCTCCGTGTACGGTCCACTGATAGTAATTAGGCGTGAAACCCCTCGAGTACAAATGATATGTCACTTCCACTTCTGGATAATATTTTACGTTATGACATTTCATACACGGACACTTAATTTTGGTGCCATCCATGTACTGAGAGAACGCCTTAGCAAACTGCAGGAACTGCTCTACTCCCGCTATGTATTCATCTCGCACACCACACATATCATCAGGACGATGATTGTACATCCATGAACGATTCTGTAAGTAGTAATTCATATCCATTTGAAAATAATTCTGTAAAGATGGACACACATGTTCAGCACAGTAACTAGTTAAACTGGGTGAAGTTGAGTTGACTAAGTCGAACTTTCTAGTATATATTATAGTAGAGAGACATGGTCGTGTGTAGGGGTGCAACTCGGGCGGGGCATGGCTCTGCCTACCTGAGCTCACTGCCTACAAGGTACTTCCCCTAGCCTGCCTTATACTTGACCCTTTCCTCCCCTTCATCACTTGCACATCAGTGCATACCAGTGCACATGAGTGTACATGACCTATTAGCCTATGCCCCAAGCCAATTCGTCTACTCGATATCATATCCTCTTCATATCAGATATTTCATACCAAGATAGGAAAGGTTGACTGATACTTGATTCTAAAATTCCCCCCTTTACCTATCAACTGATACCAACTGATATCAGTTCTTCCTAACACTGACATAGCTGCGTAGGCTGGACGTGGCCTACGTATCCGTACCCGTATATTCGGGTGCAGGTCGTAACATTTTCCCCACAAGAAAATTAAAGCACTTTTCCATTTCTCCAACTAGCAATCACCCGAAGGATATCTCTCACTATATATATATATATATATATATATATATATATATATATATATATATATATATGTATGTATGTATGTATGTATGTATATATATATATATATATATATATATATATATATATATATATATATATATATATATATATATAAAAGATTCGAATAAACGGTGTGGGAATTTATTAATTTTCTTAAATATCAGGCATACATACATATTACTAGGCATGAGCATTATTCGGTTTTGGACCGAAAAGCGAACTGAACTGAATCATTAAAAAAAATTGGTTCGGTTTTGGTTTTTAAAATACTAAATTTCTAATTCGGTTTCACTTTTAGGTTTCGACTTCGGTCCAAATCCGAAAACCGAATAAGACTTATGCAATTATGTAATACCTGACACACTAGAACTCACTCTCAAACTCTCCAATTTAACCCACACACACATTGGATCTAAACAAAATCCAAGGGGCAAAACCTGCCTTGGCCTCTAAGAGAACAGACAAAGGGAGGGGGGAAGGGTCTGTTGCTTGCTGAGTATATATACATCATCTCAAATCCACACACACATTGAATCTAAACAAAACCCAAGGGGCTAAACCCTTGGCCTCTAAGAGAACAAACAAACTCCAAACAACCCAAAGTCATCTATATGTATCAAAGTATATATATACATATCTACTCAAAAACTGAGATTACAACATAGAGATATACATCATCTCAAATCCAAATATAACAAGTCCCTATATATCATAACCTTACCCCATCTAACAGTTCCGTCACATTCATGCCACAACTATATTCTTTCGCAACGAAGCCATCTTTTATGATCTTGTGCACGTAGGCACGTTTCGACACATTTATCATCTATCCTTTGCATCGTGTACTTTCTACACGCATCGAAGTCGTATTTTCATGTTCTATGCCTTAGTGTTCAATGTTCATGGCTTGCGCGTTAGGGCGCTCGCCTATTGTCTTTCAATGTTCTGGTTGGGTGAACTCCGGCGACCCCCCGGGTGCACCGCCTTTCTCTCCGGCGTGATACATAGCCGATTCGTGCATTTGGCACAAAATTTTGTCAGTGCGAGCTCGGAAACGAACTCAGAATCACGTCTCGAAGCAGCAACTTTGTGCACATTTTTTGAGATATTCGACCGTTGGATCGACGCTTTTTTTTGCTCCATCACAATCTCGGTATATCCATCTTCACTCTCCTCAAGTTTCGTCCGTTGATTTTATAGTTTGATGCATCAAAACCGGCCACCAAGTTGACCGTTTAAATTGTATAAATTTTGGACAGTTTTGCGGAGCAACTTCGTCGGCTCGTACCTACTCCACCGCAGCTCCGTTTGGCGTACCACCAGTTCCGATGTGCAGCTGGTATAACCCTCTTTCTACTCCTCCAATTTTGTTTCATTGTGAGCTTGTTTGATTAGTTGAATTTGACGTCAAAGTTGGTCGTCCGAATTCGTAATTTCCAACTTATACAATTCTATTTTTGAAATCAGGACTCTATATTTCATTTCCGACACCACTAGTAGACTTATGGCATCGTTCTGGCACGGATTCATATTTAATTTGTTAAATTTGGAGGACGTGAGCCCTGGCACGTATTTCGGTACAAAGTAGGCCCCACAGTCCGGGTCAACGGGACTTTTTGACGTCGGCTCATCGAAATCCAATTTTGGATATTCTGTTGAGTTCGTATCGTCATTCTGGACTCGTTGGCATATAATTTGCTAGGTTTTAGTGGATATTGGTTCCGGCACGTATTTCCGTGCAAGTCGGATACCAATATCCGGGTCAACGGGTCATTTTGAGATTCGCTCATCGAAATCCAATTCTGGATATACAGTTGGGTTCGTATCGTCATTATGGACTCGTTGACATATAATTTGCTGAGTTTTGAGAACATTGGCTTCGGCACGCATTTTCGTGCAAACCGAAATTTTAATGTTCTGGTCAACGGACCAAATTGAGATCGGGTCAACGGAATCCAATTCCGGATATACCGTTGGGTTCGTATCGCCATTTTAGACTCGTGGACATATAATTTGTTATATTTTGTATACTTGTTTTTTTGCACATTTTTTGGTGCAAAATGGTTCCGACACGGATACCATTTTTGACCCGAAATTACCTTTTTGCCCTTGTGTCCAAACTGGACCGATGGGTAGGCTATCCTAGCTAATTTGACCATTCTGGACACGTTGGCGATGTTTAATTCATCATCCGACAATGTTTGTAGATACTTTCTCTATGTATCATATTTTTTAATAATTAATTCTTATAATGCTCGTATTTCGGGATTAGTACAACGAAACTGAGATCAGTTAATTTCAGTGATCTTATATCGCTGAAATTGACAAAATGAACACATGGATTACTATAATAAGATTATTAACCTTACCGTTGATCATCTTATCTCGATTTGCGTGTCGTAAGTTTCGTTGTACGAATAACGAAGGACACTTTATATCTAAATAATTAGACTAGAAGTGACCATGTTTGACCAGAGTTGACCAGTTGACCAAAAGTCAACTGTAAGTCAACACTTGACCTAGTTTGACTAGATTGTTTATCAGAGTTGACCTAGAGTTGACTTGACTTAGAAGAGCCTAGAATAATATAGATTGCTTGTAAAACTTCATTTATTACAACTTGAACACCTTGTAACCTGTGTTGCTCTAAATAGGACTCTGTGGCTTCAGTTTGGACCTCTATACCTATCAGCTGTTCAGGTTATCAGGCGAGTACATTCTCTGATCATTTCATATCTTGTTTAGGAATATATTTCCTGCTTTAGATTACTTTACTTGATACTGACACGTTGGTAACACGGATTAGTACTATATGGATCTTATCGTGCGATGTTATCACCTTAGCGGGTACATCGGGTATCTCATGTTCGTATACTTTATCATGAGTATCGTGTACTCCTTGTATTCGTGACATTCGTGTATAAATCGTGTGAAATAATGTACTTTCATGTGCTCACATGATCTTCGTGTATATTCCTCATCGTGTGCAATAACATAACTTGACTGGATCCTTGTGTATTGATTGGGGACGGGAGAGTAGAAGTGGTTATGTATTCAATCTTGTAGATTACTCGTGTACAACCTCTATAGATTACTCGTGTACAACATCGTGTCATTTACATAACCATCTTGTGCTCTAAATCACTAGTCACTTACAGTTCTTACTTATCATGTATATATTTCCAGTTTACAAATATCTCTCTCATTTTTGTGTATATTTTCTTACAGTTCATGTATTTTACTCTCTAGCATGTTTATATTTCCTAACCTGTTATGATTTGCATGAGATATATTGTGCTCGCTCCTGTCCTGACTGGACCTGTTGATAAATTTTACAGATAGCTTGGAGGTTACATGCTAGCCTAGAGGAGACACAGTAGAGGTTGGAGTAGATAGCTAGAGTTTTCTTATTTTATTTTCAGTTGTCTTGAGTTGTATTTACTCTATGGATTACTGTATTTGAGATTTGAGATGTTTTCTGGATTTGAGATATTTTAGACACTTAGAATTCTATCTGCTGTATCTCTTTGTGGATTTTACTTTTACCTATCTATCTTTTTATCGTATTCCACCTTAGATGTGATTGAGACTGTATTCTGCTATGTCACCTCCATTCGGAGGGTATATACTGTACAGGTACCTTATATATTGTTAGATGATTGACCTAGGACAGCGTTCTACCGCCGATACTGCGGTGTAGGCTGGACGTACCCACTTCTCGTGCCCTTACTCTAGGGTGCGAGTCGTGACAAACGACATGACTCGTAAGTCATTCCCTTATCGTTCTCTCTCGTGCATAGCACGATTCTCACAATCGCCTATCCGAATCTCCAAGTTCGTTGGTGAATTTCTTGTTCGATCGTCGATCAACATAACCATTCAAGCATTTATCCGACGAATACCCAAAATTTAGCTATATCATTCTCTATCGAAAGTTGTTCCAACAATTTTCGATCGCCTAGACTTATCATCAACACGCACCACATTGTATTTATTATCGATGCAATTTCATATGTGATATCGCATGGGTCATCTTACGATCTGCAACATTCAATTTGATTTGCCGGTCAAGTCTTCTAGGGTCAGCTGCCCCGAATCTACGCTCGATAATTGTGGATCATCACCGAAGGACAGTTTAATACGAACCATGCTATATCTTATTTCAGAGCCAAATCACGTTCCGACGATTTCTATGCGACTATCCAATTTCGGACAAAATCGTTTCTATTAGCACAACTGGTGCACAATTATCCTCCAAGTAAAGTCATGCACTACCGTCGATGATTTTACAATTTACAAAATATCTACTTGTATCGAGTTCGAGTCTATCTTATTTGCGGTTCGACACACGAGATACTATATGCATCGAGCAATCGTCAATGACTTATAGTCTCGTCTTGATCAATCACGAAGTTCATGATCAACCAGTTCGTTCATTCTCGTATTGTTACTTACAAAAATTTGATAGCGCAAGACGCACTCTATTTTGTATTCTTACATTGTGCTTATGTTTCCTTATGTAGCAATCTCGATACGCCGTATCAATTTCAATAGCGTAAGGGTCAACTTGATTCTGCTTCAACGTCGATAACTTGCATTGCATACTTCCAAGTTCTCCACAAACATTTTCGTACGTCTCGAATCGTTTCTTGATTCGTTGCATTCCGTTATGCTTTGATCGCGTAACCGAGTTACCGATTATCCAACATCGAACCGTCGAGTTATACGATCACGCCCTCTAAGGTTTTGCGTATTTCAGTCATACTCAAATGAGCTTTGTCGTAACGTAACCCAACTATCTCTTAGGCACTATTTACCCGCATCAACCAACTCTTCACCGAAGTCGTACATCGTGTGATCCGATTATAATTTGTCTCGCCCTATATATCTATCGAGATCACAAGTTTGTCACGCCCTACATTTCTATCGAGATCGCAAGTCGTGCGATTCGATTTGCCTCGTCCAACATTTCTATCGATATCGTAAGTCGTGCAATTCGATTTCGATTCGTCTCGTCCAACGTTTCTATCGAGATCGCAAGTCGTGCGATTCGTTTGTAAGTTCGATTTTTCCTATCCCGTTGATCCGATTATTGCTTCAAGGCATAATCGTTTCGCTAGTCTCGGTCGTCCAACCGACTTATAATTTTTGTTTGACGTATCGTTCATTGATACGAGTCTCGTCTTATCGTCCCAACCGATTTTTGAAGAACACTTGCATCAACATACCGTCATACAAATTTCCAATCGAGTCTCGGTACTCTCCCGTCTGTTATGGATAAACCTTTCATAATTCTCACAATGCGTCGATGCAATCTATTGCACAAGTGGTATACCATATACCACTCGAAATCGAGTCATTCATCGCATACGTGGTATGGCATATACCACTCGGAAGTCAAGTCATTTCCCTCGCATTATACTCAGTAAGAACCAACATCTCTTCCGACTTACGATTTCTGCAGTGATCGTGTTTGATCACAACCGTAACTTTGATTAAATCAAATCCGATACAACTCGGCCAAATGTTTTCATTTGCCAACACAAGTTCGATGTGCAACCGAACGATTCATTCTATCGACTTATGATTTTAGTTCCTTTACGTTGCATTTCGTGCAACGATTTATTTCCAATCTCCTTTGCACTCCGTGTAACGATTAATTTGATATGCGTTGCACCACGTGCAATTTTTTTTACTTTTGACATACGTTGCACATCGTGCAACGACTTATTTTTGACATTCATTGTACCTCGTGCAACGATTTGTTCCCAACTTTCAAAGTCAATGCCCAAATCCGTTCAACACATTCGATATTGACTTATCACTTTCATTTTAACGCATATTCACAATTAACTCGTTGCACTTCATGCATCATTTTATTTCTCATTCAACATGTTACACTACAACAACAACATCTCAAATCACATTTTACAATTTGTTGCACTTGCAGCAACTAACATTTCACGGCTCGTGCATTCAATGCAACGAACGTTTCACGACTTTCTCCGCAACATCAAGTAAATTCGAAGTACTTGCGGCAACGTTACCCGGCTATGTATTAGACTTATTGTATGGAACATCCAGTGCGGCATCGAGTAGAGTCAAAAGTGATTTCGATTGGTGGTGGGCAACTCTTTGGAATTGAAGCAAAGCAAATGTCCTGAGGAAATTGAGCCTAGAGCTCTGATACTAATTTGTCATGTCCCGACCCGAAATCACCCGAATCAACGTCCTCGCAGGGGGACGTAATGCCGTACGAGCCTGGAGTTGCGCTCGTGCTAGGCAAGATGACAAGTTCTCAAATGGTTATCATTTGATTCGATATTAACAACGAAAGGAAAACAGAGTATACAAAACAATTCTCTTTATTTATATTCGAAACTGAGATTACAAAGGCTTTCGATAGCCCAATAATATATGCCAGATTGGCTACAACACTCAGGTTCTCTCTTGCCCACAAAGGATTTCATCGTTTCATACATCATGCCTTCTATATCTCGGCCGTATCAATCCTGTTGCAAGTTCGAGCATCAATGCGATCGCACGCTTCAATACGCTTCGGCATTCCGAGCCTCAACGCGTTCAAGAGAAGCTTCGCCGTGAGCCATCCATTCCCTGCACCCTGCATGAAAGCTGGTGGGGGATCAGTACGTTCGTCCTTGTATGTACTGATGCAAAGACCTTCTTTCTAAACCGACATTATAGTATTTATGTTGAATCATGCAACTTAGATTATGATCTTGCTATGTTCTCCTTAGGGTCAATTTTTGTCACGACCCTGTAACTCCATTTTTTTGAAATATTGTAGAATTTAAATTTTTCTATTGATTCATGAATTGGGAATATTTTTTTTATATTTTTGCATTTGTGAAATAACATTTTTTTAACCATCTATTTTGTTTGGGCTAATTCCCATTTAAACCAATTGATTGGGCCGAGCCTGCAGCCCATTAAACCCTTTCTTTTTTAACCAACTCAAAAGCCGTGACAGTTTAGCCTGGGCCTTTGTTAACTTCTCATCCATTCTTCTGTTAGGATTAACTGTTCGAATTTTGAACAACCATCATTCTTCTGTGGAGAATGAACTGCATCAATCAACTGAGGAATTCAAATTTCCTTCTAACCAATTCTCTGACACCAGCCATGTGCGCTAGCAAATTTCTCAACTGTTTTCCCTCCAAAATTTTCTCCTAACCGCCTATTTAAGGCCACTCTCCCCACACTTCAGAGGAGCCACCTTCTTCTTCATTCTTCCCGAATCATCTTCTCCAATCGAAGCTTCTTCTAACCAGCCATGGCGGATCGATTTCTGGATCGAGAGGTGTTGCAGGCGATCATCAGATCATGAAGACGACCGGAGGAGCGATTGTTGTTGGTTCATAGGTCGCGATCAGATCGAGGACAGAGGTGAGCGGTTGTTTCTGAAGTTTTTGTTCAACCCCCTGTTCTAGACATTCAATGATCTAATGCTAGTTTAATCAACGTAATTCATAGGTTCATTGATTTCTGTTGTGAATCTTCATTGGTGGCTTGTCTTCTTTGGTTGATCTATACTAGTACTGTCGATTGAGCAACTCGGAGGTGAGGAATCGAACATTTCTTTAGAATAGTAATTACGACTGGGAAATTATTGATTCGATCTCTTTCACTGGTGAGCTAGTTGTTGATATTATTGAAGAGGAATCAAGGGCCCCAACTGTTTGATTGATTTACCCAACCAAATCGAGCCTGGTAAGTGATCACTTGTCTTGATTTATTATAGATCAGAATTCTTTTGAGATTCTCATTCTTCTTCAACTTATGGATATGTCTGAATATTGAAGAATAATGAGGTATAGATTAGTTTTAATCTAGATCCTTTCATTCATCAGGAGTAGCAGTAGATTGTGAAGGCCATATTTAGTATTGGTTATTGATCAGTCTCTCTATCAATTGGCTACAAGTATTAATCTAACTTCCTTGAATTTATGGCTATAGTGGTTTAAATAGAATCGAGTGGTTCCATATGGAATTTCATAAGAGTTAACATGGGGGTATCCATATCAAGGGGAAATGTAATACTACTTAGTCCTGGTATGGATTCCTGTGACTGTAGTATGGAAATTCTCAGGAACAGTGTCCTGACAATTGCTGAATGTTGTGTTCTAATCTGATATGTGGTGTATCACCTTGGTTCATTTCGAACCAGGTATAAGCCTATGCACTGACTGCATAACTTTTTGACAAGGTTTTCCTATTTGTACCCTTAAATTCCTGGTACAACCAATTTGGTTAGTGGCTGGTTTGGAGCTCACTTGATGTAACAGTGAGTTGGAGGACTAACCTGTGTTTGGGTGTCTCATAAAGCTGAGATATCCTGTTGAGAAATGATCTCTTGATATATTTCCTGTAGAACTTTTAAGAATGACAGTTAACTTTGTATCTGGGATTGAAGTTCAAATGTGAAATCTGGGATTCAACCTTTTAGTTCAGACAATGAACTGGAAATCAATGGATGCTGGTTCACCCTGTCCAACTGGGGTACACATGATACTTTCTTTGCTGTACTTGAGTTGCTGTGCAACCATTTCAGTCAGGAACCTAATACCATTCGAAGCAATTAGTATCTGTGTAGCCATTTTTGTTATTTCGATAACTGGAACACCATCCTATGTTGTTCCATGTATCAACAAGAACTGAATGGTTGAAGCCTATGCATGTACAGGTTGTAGCTCGTTTTACTCTCTGATTCATTGGGAACTTGGGTGTTATTCCATTTGAGATTACACTCAATTTTCTGAGTTTTATACTCAGCTCTCTGAGATTAGCTCACTGTCCTGCAGTTGGATCATTGAAACTGAGTTTCAGTTCAGATATTAACCTGGAGAATTCTGGACTGTCAAGTGCTGGACAGTAGGTTGAAGTTAAATTGGTTTTGGGGTAGTAATTTGTTAACCATGATACTTGTGTTTAACTGAGAACATGTGTTTCTGAGAACATGTGTATTCCTGTGTGTTTCCAGGAATGCATTTCCTGTTTGTTCCAGGAATATAATCCCTGTTGAAACATGAATAATTCATGTGTGTTCTCAGGGAGACTCTTGTGAAGTCCAGGAATGTTACATCCTGAGAATGGAATCTCAGTTGAACCTATATCAATGCTAAATTTTCAGTAAACTTAGATTCCTAAATTTCCATACACTGTTGGTGAGGATCCTGTCTATAACAAGACCATGTTGGTTTCAACTAGTTCAACTAATTAAGGTTAATAGAAATAGTAGGGTACAACCCCTTAATAGTTGTTTTAGCCAACTATGTATCCATAACAGGTATTTTGCTCTATTTTAAGTTCTTGATAGATTAGGATATAGTGAGAGTTGTTGACACCATGGAATTTAAGATTTATAATTAGAAATAATTTGTGGATAGAAATACTTGATAAAACCATTTAATCTAGCTATGTATTAACCAACTTGTACACATCATTATCATGACAGGAGGATACCTAGCTCTTTTACCTACTCGTACTTTACTGGAGCAAGGCAAGTACATTCTATGGTTTTGATCAGTGCATTTTCTTGTTCTTTATTGCTGACACACTGCGACACGTTCATGATCTTTTCTGGCTTGTTCTTTCATGATCTTACTTGTTCTTTCATGATCTTACTTGCATCTTGGGTGGGGGAAATACTCTAGATATGTGACCAAACCCGGATACTTATTTATGATCTTTAGCTTAGGCCTCGCACAGTGCACGCGGGTCCTAAGCCGTACCTACATGATCTTTCAGGATCTTTCATGTTCTTTCATGATCTTACCCAAGCCGGTCACATATCATAGAAGTATTTCAAAATTTTAACACACATGTTCAGGATTTTGTTCTTACATTAGTTTCCCATGATCCTGATCTTGATTTTAGCTATAGTCGTGATCTTTCCTGCATCTTTACATAGTCATGGTCTTTCATGTATCTTTATAGCAGTAGTTCATGTTCTTCATGTTCTTTACATACCTTGTTCTTATCCTGTTCTTTCAGCATTTATTTTCCATACCATGATGTTATTGTTCATTACCTAGAACTGTACTTTGTTCCGCTCCTGAATAGGATATGTTGCAGGTATGCTTGCAGGACATTGTTCTACTCTATGGGCCAGAGCCCGTGGTCTTAGCTGAACAGGATGGTTCATGACTTAGCTTGAGGTTTCAGGTTTAGACTGTTGGCTTTACTCTTAGATATTGTCTTTAGAATTCATGTACATTTCATTCTTGATGACTCGTACATTTACATATATAAAATTGTGGAATATGGTGATCATTATGGGATACGTTCTTAGATGCTGTGATTATATATTTTCATGTTTATCTGGTAGATTTCCCTAGTTTGGTACAGCTTACTTCGTCGTGTCTAACGACGAAGGCTGGGCGTGTCCGACTCGTGTCCGATTATTCGGGAGCGGGTCGTGACATGTTTTTAGTGGTGGCCCATGCAGGTCTATCCTAATGGTACCTAGGACTTAGCATACTATTGGGGGACTTGATTTCACTAGGGAAACTTGATCACAGTATAGGAAAATCGGGAAATAAGGGTATATCAGGTATATCAGGTATTTTGATATTCTATAAACACTTGTTGTATTTAGGTCTAGGTTATTTTAACAGTTTTCTGTTTTTCAGATAATTCAAGCACGCGACACCGGAACAGTTGATCCACCTATACTTGAGGTCTCCAAACTTCCACCCCGCAGGTCGTTCCTACTATCCCCATGGGTAGTACGCAGTTGACGAAGGCGTTTCAAGAGTTCATTGACACCAGCAGACCGTCCTTTTCCAATCCAGACTTGCCAATGCATTTCCCGAGTTAGAGAGGACTTTCAGATTATCGGACCTTGGACTTCCCCGACACCGAGCGCATACTTTGCACCGAGAAGTAGATCGATAACCTGGAGTAGCCACTGAAAATCATCATAGTCCCTGAGGACCCGACTTCTCCGAAAATTGGTGCCACCAGCCAGAAGATCCAGAATATTGCACTAACAATAGAATGAGACCGGAAGCTGAAGCTCATGAAAGACATGAAGATTTATGACAAAGACAACAACTACCCTGGACCCGCAAAGCGTCACAACACTCAGTCAGGGTTTCTTCGGTCACACCACCAGTCACATCATCAGGAGCAGATCTCAGCACGCCAGCAGCCATATATTCATGCCAGAGCCTTGCACTTCAGCCCCAGCGGGAGATCCAGATTCAGATCCAGCCGACGATCATTTACAATTTCTGCCACCTCTCAGGATGCCACTATGAAGAGTGCCGCAAAAGACGGAGGCTATACTATACTACGGATCGCCTGCCCACCAAGTCAAGACTGCTGGAGAACGTTGATCACACTGCCCGAGAACAAGCACGAGAAGCATCAGACTACAGTAAAAATGGAACCACCTTCTCAGAATCAGCAAACACATGGAGAACTACTGCAAGGATCAGCCTATATCAGGACAGCTGAAGAAATTGAAGTGATTCCAGTTCCGGAGAAACACTGAAGATAGATTGAAGACAGAAGATTTCTTTTGCATGGTTGGGAAAACCATGTATCTGATTAACAATCCAGCCTCTCTTTAAAATCCTCTTAGCACCTAGATCATTTCTTCAAAACTTCTTGCTTCTATTTTTGAACCTTGATTGATGTTCGAAACTTATTTCAAGATATTGTTTCATATTCGACAAACTTGTTTCAGACCCACAATTCAATATTTGTTTGAAATCCATTGATCGATACCGTTTGCACATTCATTCATGACCTTGTTTCCTAGTGATGGCTCATATTTGTAAATTTTGTTTTTATCAAACTTCGTGTTAAATAAGATTTAATTCCTACTCGTTTATTGATATTCTGTTCGCTAATTGAACTTGTACTATTCCAGAATTATTCCTACTTGAAATATCATTCTGAAACCTTGTTTGAACCTTCGCTTCTATTGATGCTTATTTGAGATTCTATTTCCTATTCTCGATTTTATTCGAGACTTGTTGCTATTGAGATTCGCTTGTTTACAATCCAATACCTTGTCTTCTATTAGAACCTGTTTTCTAGTCACTATTCTAAACATTGTTTTCTCGTTAAGATTTTCTATTTTGAGATTTTAGTTCCTAACTACGACCTTGTTGATACTTGATTTTTTCACTATATACCTTATTGGAGAATTCGTTTCAATTCAAGCTTGCTCGAGACTTCATTTTTATTCGAGATTTTATTGAAACTTGTTTCTAGTGCGAAATTTTATTTCTTATTTTGAAACTTGTCTTCTATCTGATACCTTGCCTCAGTTCATCCTTCGAGACTCTGTTATCCCTTCGGGATAATGTTCCATATATGGAATCTTGTTACCATTCCAGATATCAGTTGATATTCCGTCATAATTTGAAACTTCGTCCTATCTGAAATTTTAAATCTCCCTGGCTGCCCTTTTGTACTCACTGATTGGATCCCTTGTCATTTTTAGTACCTAATAAACTCATGTATTCTAACAGTCAGGTAACTTCACCATTTCCGTGACTTGGACTATTGAAATTATTTTGAATTCTTTGAAACTCTTTTGAAATTCCTAGGGATAAAGTCGAGAGGCTATTCGATGACCTACTGTGGCATGACAGTTGCGCGCTGCAGCCATTAGCTGGATTATGGAGACTGAGGGTTCACTGCAGCCAGTAGCGCACTGGCGAGGCAGGAACTCTAAGTTGAAGTGATTTCAGACACCCATAGGTTTTCGAGTATTGTCGAGACTTGTCATATTCTTCATATCTTGATCCCTTGGGTTGTTTCGTCAATGATTGTTGGAAAATGAATAAGGTTGATAGAGTATTTGGAGACATATTGTTATTTGAGTCACGGAGCCGAAAGTCCACTGCAGTCAGATACATACTGGCAGGGTAGGGATTCTAAGCAAAGTGATTTCAGATACCAACATATTCTTGGATATTCTGGAGACTATATTTCCTTTTCATATGATTATTGGTTTTCGAGAATCATAAATTCTTGCATATTCACCCTGATTTGATACTGTATCTCCTGAGTATTTCGTACGTTCCTCAAATCAACCCTTGCTAATTACCTTCTAGTATTGAATCGTTAGATCATTGATTTTCTCAAATGATACATTGTCAGATTTTGATTCCATACTTCGTTTGTGTCTTGTCTAAATTTCAATCTTAAATCATGTCTATCTGACCATGATTTTCCTTATCTTGTCCTAGCCCACTTGTGTTAAACCATCAATTTTGATCGTATTTAATAGTTGTCTTCATGATTTTGCTCCTCTAAATCGTAATTGAAATTCCTTCCACTTCGTGACTATTTGATCCTCGACCCTTGTCAAAGTGTGATATCCCAAACTTCTTATGTGTACTTGGACTCAAGGCTTAGAGCGTCATGGATCGACAAAAGCACTAGGCGGACAATAGCAGATGGTCACCGGAGTTAGCAGTTAGAAGCAGAGTGTTCCTGAAGAATCTCGCCGACCAGAGGCAGCATTCGTTTTGGCAGAGGCGAGAAGCTCAGTCCGCGATTCATCGGACCCTTCGACGTGACGGTGCGGATTGGCGAGGTGGCATATCGACTGGCGCTTCCAGCTAGCTTGGAGGGAGTGCACGACGTTTTCCATGTACCCCAGCTTCGACGCTACATTCCAGACCCGAGCCATGTGGTGGACTATTCTGAGCTGGAGGTGGGCCGAGATTGACTTACGAGGAGCAGCCAGTGGAGATCTTGGACCGGAGGGAGAAGCGTCTGCGGAACCAGACCATTCCTCTTGTCCGTGTCATGTGGAGACACCACTCTCCGGGAGAGTCCACATGGGAGCGTGAGGATGAGATACGTGAACGATATCCTAGTTTGTTCACTTGAGTGCTTTGTATTTTATATATTTTTTTGAATTCAATAAACAACTATTTGGATTCACTGTTTTTGATTTTTCTGTGTCTACATTCCAATTTCGAGGGCGAAATTTTTCAAGGGGGAGAGATTTGTAATTCCATTTTTCTGAAATATTGTAGAATTTAAATTTTTCTATTGATTCATGAATTGGGAATATTTTTTTTATATTTTTGCATGGGTGAAATAACATTTTTTTAACCATCTATTTTGTTTAGGCTAATTCCCATTTAAACCAATTGATTGGGCCGAGCCTGCAGCCCATTAAACCCTTTCTTTTTTAACCAACTCAAAAGCCATGACAGTTTAGCCTGGGCCTTTGTTAACTTCTCATCCATTCTTCTGTTAGGATTAACTGTTCGAATTTTGAACAACCATCATTCTTCTATGGAGAATGAACTGCATCAATCAACTGAGGAATTCAAATTTCCTTCTAACCAATTCTCTGACACCAGCCATGTGCGCTAGCAAATTTCTCAACTGTTTTTCCTCCAAAATTTTCTCCTAACCGCCTATTTAAGGCCACTCTCCCCACACTTCAGAGGAGCCACCTTCTTCTTCATTCTTCCCGAATCATCTTCTCCAATCGAAGCTTCTTCTAACCAGCCATGGCAGATCGATTTCTGGATCGAGAGGTGTTGCAGGCGATCATCAGATCATGAAGACGACCGGAGGAGCGATTGTTGTTGGTTCATAGGTCGCGATCAGATCGAGGACAGAGGTGAGCGGTTATTTCTAAAGTTTTCGTTCAACCCCCTGTTCTAGACATTCAATGATCTAATGCTAGTTTAATCAACGCAATTCATAGGTTCATTGATTTCTGTTGTGAATCTTCATTGGTGGCTTGTCTTCTTTGGTTGATCTATACTAGTACTGTCGATTGAGCAACTCGGAGGTGAGGAATCGAACATTTCTTTAGAATAGTAATTACGACTGGGAAATTATTGATTCGATCTCTTTCACTGGTGAGCTAGTTGTTGATATTATTGAAGAGGAATCAAGGGCCCCAACTGTTTGATTGATTTACCCAACCAAATCGAGCCTGGTAAGTGATCACTTGTCTTGATTTATTATAGATCAGAATTCTTTTGAGATTCTCATTCTTCTTCAACTTATGGATATGTCTGAATATTGAAGAATAATGAGGTATAGATTAGTTTTAATCTAGATCCTTTCATTCATCAGGAGTAGCAGTAGATTGTGAAGGCCATATTTAGTATTGGTTATTGATCAGTCTCTCTATCAATTGGCTACAGGTATTAATCTAACTTCCTTGAATTTATGGCTATAGTGGTTTAAATAGAATCGAGTGGTTCCATATGGAATTTCATAAGAGTTAACATGGGGGTATCCATATCAAGGGGAAATGTAATACTACTTAGTCCTGGTATGGATTCCTGTGACTGTAGTATGGAAATTCTCAGGAACAGTGTCCTGACAATTGCTGAATGTTGTGTTCTAATCTGATATGTGGTGTATCACCTTGGTTCATTTCGAACCAGGTATAAGCCTATGCACTGACTGCATAACTTTTTGACAAGGTTTTCCTATTTGTATCCTTAAATTTCTGGTACAACCAATTTGGTTAGTGGCTGGTTTGGAGCTCACTTGATGTAACAGTGAGTTGGAGGACTAACCTGTGTTTGGGTGTCTCATAAATCTGAGATATCCTGTTGAGAAATGATCTCTTGATATATTTCCTGTAGAACTTTTAAGAATGACAGTTAACTTTGTATCTGGGATTGAAGTTCAAATGTGAAATCTGGGATTCAACCTTTTAGTTCAGACAATGAACTGGGAATCATTGGATGCTGGTTCACCCTGTCCAACTGGGGTACACATGATACTTCCTTTGCTGTACTTGAGTTGCTGTGCAACCATTTCAGTCAGGAACCTAATACCATTCGAAGCAATTAGTATCTGTGTAGCCATTTTTGTTATTTCGATGACTGGAACACCATCCTATGTTGTTCCATGTATCAACAAGAACTGAATGGTTGAAGCCTATGACTCATGTACAGGTTGTAGCTCGTTTTACTCTCTGATTCATTAGGAACTTGGGTGTTATTCCATTTGAGATTACACTCAATTTCCTGAGTTTTATACTCAGCTCTCTGAGATTAGCTCACTGTCCTGCAGTTGGATCATTGAAACTGAGTTTCAGTTCAGATATTAACCTGGAGAATTCTGGACTGTCAAGTGCTGGACAGTAGGTTAAAGTTAAATTGGTTTTGGGGTAGTAATTTGTTAACCATGATACTTGTGTTTAACTGAGAACATGTGTTTCTGAGAACATGTGTATTCCTGTGTGTTTCCAGGAATGCATTTCCTGTTTGTTCCAGGAATATAATCCCTGTTGAAACATGAATAATTCCTGTGTGTTCTCAGGGAGACTCTTGTGAAGTCCAGGAATGTTACATCCTGAGAATGGAATCTCAGTTGAACCTATATCAATGCTAAATTTTCAGTAAACTTAGATTCCTAAATTTCCATACACTGTTGGTGAGGATCCTGTCTATAACAAGACCATGTTGGTTTCAACTAGTTCAACTAATTAAGGTTAATAGAAATAGTAGGGTACAACCCCTTAATAGTTGTTTTAGCCAACTATGTATCCATAACAGGTATTTTGCTCTATTTTAAGTTCTTGATAGATTAGGATATAGTGAGAGTTGTTGACACCATGGAATTTAAGATTTATAATTAGAAATAATTTGTGGATAGAAATACTTGATAAAACCATTTAATCTAGCTATGTATTAACCAACTTGTACACATCATTATCATGACAGGAGGATACCTAGCTCTTTTACCTACTCGTACTTTACTGGAGCAAGGCAAGTACATTCTATGGTTTTGATCAGTGCATTTTCTTGTTCTTTATTGCTGACACACTGCGACACGTTCATGATCTTTTCTGGCTTGTTCTTTCATGATCTTACTTGTTCTTTCATGATCTTACTTGCATCTTGGATGGGGGAAATACTCTAGATATGTGACCAAACCCGGATACTTATTCATGATCTTTAGCTTAGGCCTCACACAGTGCACGTGGGTCCTAAGCCGTACCTACATGATCTTTCAGGATCTTTCATGATCTTACCCAAGCCGGTCACATATCATAGAAGTATTTCAAAATTTTAACACACATGTTCAGGATTTTGTTCTTACATTAGTTTCCCATGATCCTGATCTTGATTTTAGCTATAGTCGTGATCTTTCCTGTATCTTTACATAGTCATGATCTTTCATGTATCTTTATAGCAGTAGTTCATGTTCTTCATGTTCTTTACATACCTTGTTCTTATCCTGTTCTTTTAGCATTTATTTTCCATACCATGATGTTATTGTTCATTACCTAGAACTGTACTTTGCTCCGCTCCTGAATAGGATATGTTGCAGGTATGCTTGCAGGACATTGTTCTACTCTATGGGCCAGAGCCCGTAGTCTTAGCTGAGCAGGATGGTTCATGACTTAGCTTGAGGTTTCAGGTTTAGACTGTTGGCTTTACTCTTAGATATTGTCTTTAGAATTCTTGTACATTTCATTCTTGATGACTCGTACATTTACATATATAGAATTGTGGAATATGGTGATCATTATGGGATACGTTCTTAGATGCTGTGATTATATATTTTCATATTTATCTGGTAGATTTCCCTAGTTTGGTACAGCTTACTTCGTCGTGTCTAACGACGAAGGCTGGGCGTGTCCGACTCGTGTCCGATTATTCGAAAGCGGGTCGTGACAGACCCGCACCCTGATTAGGGGCACGAGTACGTGGTTACGTCCAGCCTACGCCACAGCATCGGCGGTAGAACGCTGTCTAGGTCATCTAGAAATACTACAACTAAACAGATAAAGGTACATGTACCGTATATACACTCCGAATGGAGGTGACATAGCAATACAGTCTCAATCACAAATGTAAAACTAAGGTAGATAGCATAGAAAGGAAATATGATAGATGAAGCAAGAAATAAGTTCGAGATCCACACAAGTCTAAGACTAAACATAACATCACAGAATATAATATAATATTACAGTCTGAAAAGTACTAGCTGGCTCACAGGCCAGGCAAACCTAACTAAACTACACTACACAGGGGGAGCAAAGTCTAGTGGCTCTACTAACAAGCCACGGTCCAAGTCTACTCTATCTAACCCGTCCCCATAATAGGTCGGGCAATCAGCCTCTGAATCATCTGTAAAATTTGTCAACGGTATCCTGTCAGGAAAATGAGCAAGTACAACCACCAACAGCAGTTCCATATGAATTGACAAATACTATAAGTGACAGTATAATGAAATACGAGACAAAGATATATGGCGACTTGGGAACCATTCGAAAGCCGAGTTATAACCCTTAAACCAAACAAGGACAGGGGTTGTAACCCTTCTTTCAAACATGACTTAGTCTCAAATCATAGTACAGTATAAAGGCAGGTAGAGCATCTGAGCAAATAAAATCATGGCATGGTGAGAAGTACAGAAAGTAAAACTGAACTGGAATATAAGATACGACAATAAATGTAAAATGTGATTTGAATTATTAGAGCGATATGTGATCGGCTAGGGAGTCAGGGTAGGGTTATCCACTTGGCCCGACAATAACAGAAAAATCTCTGGAAAGGGTCATGCCGGCCAACCTGGATAACCCGGCAAGGGGTGTCTGCTACACCCTACGTGAGGTGAGGGTGGCGCTAGCAAAATAAGGACATAGGGCTTTGATCACATAACCCCTAATAATTCTCCCATCCCCGAATAGTAACATGGATCCGGATATGGCACGTCATGACACGGATTGAAAAGCAGGTGATCAGCCCACTCCTAAATCAATGTCTATATAAGTACATGAAACATGGATATCACACACCAATATACCAAAGAAAATCTGGGAATAACATCTCATGACAGGATCCGACGTATACTAGTCCGTGAACTATCGTGTCGAGAATCAAGTAAGACACTACAACTGAATCGGATATAGTAGATATCAAGACAATGAAAACTATCAGTGAATATACTCGCCTGTGGTCCTGAGCTGATAAGGTGAACAGACGCTCAGAGTAATCACAGACCTAAAGATGAGATACTACAAGTCAAAACATGGTTTAATAATGAAAGGAAAGCTAATCTAATCATGATATGCAAGTCTAAGTCAAAACTAGGTCAAACTAAGTTACACCAAGCTAAACTAGGTCATACTAGGACAACCAAGATCAAACAAGGTCACAGGAAGTCAATCCAAGTCAAACTAGGTCAATTTGGGTCAAGGTTGACTTACAGTTGACTTTTGGTCAAAAAGTCAACTCTGGTCAACTCTGGTCAACACTGAGTCAACCCTAGGTCAAACAAGTCAAATGTTGACTAAAAGTTGATTTTCAGTCAACTGGTCAACTCTGGTTTGATTTTGTTCAATTCTAAGTCAAGTGTTGACTTGAAGTTAACTTTTGGTCAAAAAGTCAACTCTTGGTAAACGGAGGTCAAGACTAGCCTAAACTACCCTCATCTAGTCATTACCTACCAAGACAACTTATTTCTAACCCCATCTTAGAAGTCAAACTCAATATTCCATCAATACCCTATTTTCTACATTTACACTTCTCATTCTCCTTCTCATTCTCCTCCTCATTCTCTTTCTCATTCTCCTCCACATTCTCCTTCTTCCCTCATTCTCCTTATCATTCTCCTCCTCATTCTTATTCTCCTTCTCATTCTCCTCCTCATTCTCCTTCTCATTCTCCTTCTTCCCTCATTCTCCTTCTCATTTTCCTCCTCATTCTCCTCCTCATTCTCCTTCTTCCCTCATTCTCCTTCTCATTCTCCTCCTTATTCTCCTCCTCATTCTCCTTCTTCCCTCAATCCCCTTCTCATTCTCCTCCTCATTCTCCTTCTCATTCTCATTCTCATTGTCCTCCTCATTCTCCTTCTCATTCTCCTTCTCATTCTCCCTCTTCTCTCATTCCCCTTCTCATTCTCCTTCTCATTCTCCTCCTCATTCTCCTTCTACTACTGCTGCTGCTAGTGCTATTGCTGCTACTGTGGCTTATTCTCTTCATCTTCTTCTACTTCTTTCACTACTTCCTTCCCCCTCTCTCTCTCTCTCTCTCTCTCTCTCTATATATATATATATATATATATATATATATATATATATATATATAAAATATATATATATATATATATATATATATATATATATATATATATATATATATATATATATATATATATATATATATATATATATATATATATATATAAATACATACACACACACATGTCTATATGTAAATATATACACATACAAATATATATATAGACACACACACACTCTCAAATACATATTCAAGCACACTCACACACCACTCACACTCTCACACATACACGTTCTCACTCACACACTACCACCACCACTCTCATGACACCACCACCATTCTCATGACACCAATATCACCACCACCACTCTCTACACACACTCACATACATATAAATATATATACACATATATATACATATATACTCCTCTCTAAAGGAAAACTCCCAATTAAATCCTTAAACTAGATTTCTAGGAAAACCTACAAATTCTATGGGCAAAATGTAGAGGGTGGTCTCCTCCTCATTTATGGTGAAGGAAATAAATGCAAAAGAGAATTAATGAAGGTTTTAAAAGCATACCTAATTAATCTTCTTGAAGGAGAAGAAACTTCAAAAAGAAAAATGAAATAGAGAGAGAGAATTTGCTTTGGAGTGAAGCAAAGGAGAGAGGGTGCTCCACACATGGCCGGCCACATTATAGAGGGTTAGGGGCACTTGGCAATTTACCAAAATGCCCTCCAAGTCAAGAAATGAGTGGTTTGAGTTGGGGTCCAAAATGGTAACTTGAAAACTCCTAATTTCAAGTTCTAATCTAATTCTAATCCCTAATCCCACTAAAATCAAATGAGATTAGTCAAATATAAATATCTGGGTTTGGTCATGACAAGTTGGTCGGTTCCAGTTGGGTCCCGATCAGAGTCTAAGCTACCCCGGGTCCCCGATACAAGTCGGAATGAGCTGAAATTCGAACCCGACTCTAATAACCCCAAAACAATATCATAAATAATAAAATAAATTTCAAAAATATTTAAAAATACAAAATGAAAAAAATATCCCTGTTCCTGAAAACTGGGGGTGACAAATCTATCCACCTTAAAAAAATTTGTTCTCGAAATTAAAACAAAGCAATCACAGAAAAACACACGCAGAAAACAATCTCTCTCGAATACTTCCAAAGAAAAAAATAATTCAACAAAATAAAAATCTCTTAAGACACAACAACACTTACAAATAAAAACTGTTACGTGTCCGACACGGACACGAAACCATCACAAAATCTCACATATCAAAAGCCAAATCAACAATCACCAATGCAAAATATCCAAATAAATCAAAGAGGTCCAATGACAAAAATACCCTTGGGCCAGAAATGATACTGGAAACATCCTAATCACATGGTTAGGCTCTAGGTCAAACAGTCTCTAAGGTTTCACTAGCAAAACATTAAAATCACAAATCATGGCTTAAAAATTTAAAATGATTAAAATCTCCAAAATCAAAGCATGAATTTAAATGACAATAATTAAATGACGAAAACTATAAAATTTAAAATCACTCTCAATTAGAAACCTGGTGCTACAAGTCTATCCACCTTAAAAATTTCATCTTCAAAAATTAAAACAAAATAAACACAGGAAAATCATGCAGATTGATAATCGTATGCGTCTGTCCAATCATCATGATACTTAGAATCTCCGTCATGCCAGTGAGCAAGGCTACGATAATCACAGAGTCCTCAACTACGGTACATACCTCTAGTATTACGGTATTTAAATTTTTCGTATTGCTGCTAGCTTGGCAGCGAAAACCTTAAATTCCCACACCCGAAAAATACGTCCATAGTCCGACTATATGTCCTCACTCTGCCTGCTAGCATGACCCTAGAGGATTCTAAAATCTCATAATCGAGGCGACCTAGCCCATACGACTTATCTCAGAAGAAAATCACATCACAGAATAATTTCATCCAATCGATCAAGAACAAATATAATCGAATTTCAAGACAGTTTATAAGAAGGCAAATGTGAAAAGGAGATTCAAAATATTGGAACCTGCTATCTGCTCTACTACTGCCTGAGTGGGCTCAACTGTCATGGCGAAAGCTCGCCCCTGCTGGCCTCCTCTAGCCTGCCACACTCTGTCCTAGCCTGCCTGTCTGGCTGCACGAGCAGCACAGTTCTTCATCTGGTGGTCTGGAGCTCCACAAAATAAACAAACTCCCAGCTTCATCCTACAAACATCCCGGGTGTGCCCCATCTTCTTGCAGAAAGCACACTGGACGGCCTGCCTCTTGCCCTGACCCTGCTGCTGGTCGTCATGTGCTGGTGCTTGATGTACTCAGTCCTGGTCTCTTCGGATTCTACTAGTGTGGCAATCCTTCAGCTGGTGATCGGCGCCCCACGGTATAGGCAGACACCCAACCTCTTCCTACAAGCCTCTCTAGTGTGCGCTGGCCTCCTGCAGAAAGCGTACCGAGTAGCCTGTCTCTGGCCTGGTCCCTGGTGCTGAACTGGGGTATCCTGAACTGTACTCGGTACAACCCTCTCAAGTGCTGCCATCGCCAGCTGATGGAAGTTCTCCATGCTTCGTCGCAACAGATCTGCCTGCGTGCTCTGAGTCTGCAATATCCGCTGCAGAAGGGCCATCATCTCCTGAGTATTTGTCGGTAGCGGAGGCGGCGGTAGAAGAATATCAGGAACGACCATGGACGGTCCCGCTGCTGGAGGTGGAAGACCTCCTGGAATCGTCGCTGCTGCTCCCGCCTGAAGGACAGGGACTGAGGTGGCAGCTCTCTCAACTGTAGCTCCCGCAACCGGAGGTGAAAGACCTTCCGGATCTGACCTCTCTGGGGCACTAGGCCCTGCTGCCTGAGAACGAGTCACTGTCATCCTGAAGACGAATTGAACCCAAGAGATCAATATGGCACAAGATAAGATATTATCAAAGGAGGACAATTGAATTCAAATGCAAGAAGAATTGTCATGGTAATCAAAAAATCAGAATTTTCCTAAAATGTGATTGAGTAACTCCTATCATACCCTAGATCCTATATCATAATCGCAGGCTCGTAATTAGCACTCTAAGTTGAGCACCATTACGAGATCGCACTAATTACGACACTGACCTGCATGGGCCACCACAAAAACGTGTCACGACCCGCACCCTGATTAGGGGCACGAGTACGTGTTCCGTCCAGCCTACGCCGCAGCATCGGCGGTAGAACGCTCCCTAGGTTATCTAGAAATACTACAACTAAACAGATAAAGGTACCTGTACAGTATATACACTCCGAATGGAGGTGACATAGCAATACAGTCTCAATCACAAATGTAAAACTAAGGTAGATAGCATGGAAAGGAAATATGATAGATGAAGCAAGAAATAAGTTCGAGATCCACACAAGTCCAAGACTAAACATAATATCACAGAATATAATATAATACTACAGTCTGAAAAGTACTAGCTGGCTCGCAGGCCAGGCAAACCTAACTAAACTACACTACACAGGGGGAACAAAGTCTAGTGGCTCTACTAACAAGCCATGGTCCAAGTCTACTCTATCTAACCCGTCCCCATAATAGGTCGGGCAATCAGCCTCTGAATCATCTGTAAAATTTGTCAACGGTATCTTGTCAAGAAAATGAGCAAGTACAACCACCAACAGCAGTTTCATATGAATTGACAAATACTATAAGAGACAGTATAATGAAATACGAGACAAAGATATAGGGCGACTTGGGAACCATTCGAAAGCCGAGTTATAACCCTTAAACCAAACAAGGACCGGGGTTGTAACCCTTCTTTCAAATATAACTTAGTCTCAAATCATAGTACAGTATAAAGGCAGGTAGAGCATGTGAGTAAATAAAATCATAGCATGGTGAGAAGTACAGAAAGTAAAACTGAACTGGAATATAAGATACGACAATAAATATAAAATGTGATTTGAATTATTAGAGCGATATGTGATCGGCTAGGGAGTCAGGGTAGGGTTATCTACTTGGCCCGACAATCACAGGAAAATCTCTGGAAAGGGTCATGCCGGCCAACCTGGATAACCCGGCAAGGGGTGTCTGCTACACCCTACGTGAGGTGAGGGTGGCGCTAGCAAAATAAGAACATGGGGCTTTGATCACATAACCCCTAATAATTTCTCCATCCCCGAATAATAACATGGATCCGGATATGGCACGTCATGACACGGATTCAAAAGCAGGTGATCAGTCCACTCCCAAATCAATATCTATATAAGTACATGAAACATGGATATCACACACCAATATACCAAGAAAAATCCGGGAATAACATCTCATGACAGGATCCGACGTATACTAGTCCGTGAACTATCGTGTCGAGAATCAAGTAAGACACTACAACTGAATCGGATATAGTAGATATCAAGACAATGAAAACTATCAGTGAATGTACTCGCCTGTGGTCCTGAGCTGATAAGGTGAACAGACGCTCAGAGTAATCACAGACCTAAAGATGAGATACTACAAGTCAAAACATGGTTTAATAATGAAAGGAAAGCTAATCTAATCATGATATGCAAGTCTAAGTCAAAATTAGGTCAAACTAAGTTACACCAAGCTAAACTAGGTCACATTAGGACAACCAAGGTCAAATAAGGTCACAGGAAGTCAATCCAAGTTAAACTAGGTCACTTTGGGTCAAGGTTGACTTACAATTGACTTTTGGTCAAAAAGTCAACTCTGGTCAACTCTGGTCAACACTGAGTCAACCCTAGGTCAAACAAGTCAAATATTGACTAACAGTTGATTTTCAGTCAACTGGTCAACTCTGGTTTGGTTTTGGTCAATTCTAAGTCAAATGTTGACTTGAAGTTGACTTTTGGTCAAAAAGTCAACTCTTGGTCAACGGAGGTCAAGACTAGCCTAAACTACCCTCATCTAGTCATTACCTACCAAGACAACTTATTTCTAACCCCATCTTAGAAGTCAAACTCAATATCCCATCAATACCCTATTTCCTACATTTACACTTCTCATTCTCCTTCTCATTCTCCTCCTCATTCTCCTTCTCATTCTCCTCCTCATTCTCTCTTTCTTCAATCATTCTCCTTCTCATTCTCCTCCTCATCCTTATTCTCCTTCTCATTCTCCTTCTCATTCTCCTTCTCATTCTCCTCCTCATTCTCCTTCTCATTCTCCTTCTTCCCTCATTCTCCTTCTCATTCTCCTCCTCATTCTCCTTCTCATTCTCCTTCTCATTCTCCTCCTCATTCTCCTTCTTCCCTCATTCTCCTTCTCATTCTCCTCATCATTCTCCTCATCATTCTCCTCCTCATTCTCCTTCTTCCCTCATTCCCCTTCTCATTCTCCTCCTCATTCTCTTTCTCATTCTCCTTCTTCCCTCATTCCCCTTCTCATTCTCCTTCTCATTTTCCTTCTCATTCTCCTCCTCATTCTCCTTCTTCTCTCATTCCACTTCTCATTCTCCTTCTCATTCTCCTCCTCATTCTCCTTCTACTACTGCTGCTCCTGCTAGTGCTATTGCTGCTACTGTGGCTTATTCTCTTCATCTTCTTCTACTTCTTTCACTACTTCCTTCTCCCTCTCTCTCTCTCTCTCTCTCTCTCTCTCTCTCTATATATATATATATATATATATATTTTCACTACTTCCTTCTCCCTCTCTCTCTCTCTCTCTCTCTCTCTCTCTCTCTCTCTCTCTCTCTATATATATATATATATATATATATATATATATATATATATATATATATATATATATATATATATATACACACATGTCTATATGTAAATACATACACATACAAATATATATATAGACACACACACTCTCAAATGCATATTCAAACACACTCACACACCACTCACACTCTCACACATACATGTTCTCACTCACACACTACCACCACCACTCTCATGACACCAACACCATTCTCATGACACCAATACAACCACCACCACTCTCTACACACACTCACATACATATAAATATATATACACATATATATACATATATACTCCTCTCTAAAGGAAAACTCCCAATTAAATCCTTAAACTAGATTTCTAGGAAAACCTACAAATTCTATGGGCAAAATATAGAGGGTTGTCTCCTCCTCATTTATGGTGAAGGAAATAAATGCAAAAGAGAATTAATGAAGGTTTTAAAAGCATACATAATTAATCTTCTTGAAGGAGAAGAAACTTCAAAAAGGGAAATGAAATGGAGAGAGAGAGGTTTGCTTTGGAGTGAAGCAAAGGAGAGGGGGTGCTCCACACATGGCCGACCACATTATAGAGGGTTGGGGGCACTTGGCAATTTACCAAAATGTCCTCCAAGTCAAGAAATGAGTGATTTGAGTTGGGGTCAAAATGGTAACTTGAAAACTCATAATTTCAAGTTCTAATCTAATTCTAATCCCTAATCCCACTAAAATAAAATGGGATTAGTCAAATATAAATATCTGGGTTTGGTCATGACAAGTTGGTCGGTTCCAGTTGGGTCCCAATCAGAGTCTAAGCTACCTCGGGTCCCCGATACAAGTCGGAATGAGCTGAAATTTGAACCCGACTCTAATAACCCCAAAACAATATCATAAATAATAAAATAAATTTCAAAAATATTTAAAAATACAAAATAACAAAAATACTCCTGTTCTTGAAAATTGGGGGTGACAATTTTATGGCATATTCGAAAGCAATAAAGCATGTTATCATGGCAAGCATGTTATTCGAGTTGAATAGGCAAGCAAGCAAGCAATCTCATGTTTGATTCGTGGCACGACTTCTTACCAAGTCGACGCACTCGCCCTTGCATCGACGCAAGGTGAATGCGCCCCATTCCTTCCCTGTCATGTTATAAGTGTATCTCTAAGCAGGATCTATATGTACGGGACACATATGTGCCTGCACTTTCAACCCATCGTTTCTTAACTATATGAAGGTCGTTGGCATATCCATGGCGGAATGGACTAAAGGAGTTTTCTTACATTTTTCTCTCCTTCTTTTCTTTCTCGAATTTGGGTAGCACGGTGTTTCACGGGCTGGGTTGCTATCCCAAACAACCGAAACTTTATCGATGTATACCATCATTTGTGGATTTTTACATCTCGCTAAGCGGTTGCTAATCGTCTTACGGATGTGCGCCTATCAAAGATATATTCCCTCCTAGACCAAATGGTTCCGGGGTGCTCCGGTACTTAACCGTTCGAGGGAACACCCGTGTACGGGAGGTATCACATTTATCTCAAGTCCATCCCATTTAACCATGCAACGAACTATTATTCAAACAACCAAGCATAGTCTTGAGTCCGAGACTCAGACTTATTCATCTCGTATTTCTTCCATTAGCTTTCTATGTTCTTACATTTCATACTTTGTTTCAATGTTCGATGGCATCATGCCTCAACTCAATGTTCGTCAACCGAACGACCCGAAGGTCCCGAACACCTTTCGAGGCATCATGCCACATCTAACAGTTCCGTCACATTCATGCCACAACTGTATTCTTTCGCAACGAAGCCATCTTTTATGATCTTGTGCACGTAGACACGTTTCGACACATTTATCATCTATCCTTCGCGTCGTGCACTTGCTGCATGCATCAAAACTGTATTTCCATGTTCTATGCCTTAGTGTTCAATGTTCGTGGCTTGCGCGTTAGGGCGCTCACCTATTGTCTTTCAATGTTCTAGCCTTCTAACTCGTGCGCGAAGGTACGAAATGGTTCGTGCACTAAGGCACTCGCCGAATACAGTTATCCCATGTTCTTGCGGCTTGCGGACCGAGGCGCTCGCCTTTGTGATATCCAATGTTCCATAGCGACTCGTGCATATGATGTGTTTTCCATAAATAAATTCCTTTATTTATTGTGTATCTGGGAAAATTACAACTGTGGGAATCTGATCTAGAAGACGATCACTTTATCCCTTGGACTATGCGAAGAAGAAAAGCTCTCGAAATTTTGACAGTAGATAACTATGTATCTGTACAATGAATGAGAAAAGAACTCTATTTATAGAGTCAAAAATAACTGTAAGGATAACTGACTTCACAGTCTATACCTAGTTGAAAATCACGCAGGATTTAACATACGCAAGACTGTGAGCAGTTACTGGACGTGGCCTGTAACTATTGGACACATGGCGATCATGCATGAGTCGTGTGCAAGTTACAGAACACGCAGGCAAGAGATCAGTGGCATGGCTGCCACGTACTCTAATTTGATGAAATCCACGCAGACTTGTTGAAGACAAAATCTACGCAGACTCAGGGTAGAAAGCTTCAAAATCCACGCAAACTTGGGGCAGGAAGCTTTAGAATCCCCGCAGATTTGGTGAAGAAAACTTCAGAATCCACGCAGGCTTGAGGAAGAAAACTTCAGAATCCACGCAGGCTTGAGGAAGAAAACTTCAGAATCCACGCAGGTTTGAGATGAAGATCTCACAAATACACGCAGACTTGAGATAGAACTGCCAGCTGTCTTGATTTGGCGTGCCTCGACTGACACAAAATCTCTGACAGTGATTGCTTTTGTCAGTCGCATTAAATGACAAGAAGCTCTTTTGGTACGCCAACATGACGAAGGTTGAGTCTTGCTGAAGAAGATTTCGAA
Organism: Iris pallida; assembly: GCA_029216955.1. Taxonomy (NCBI): domain Eukaryota; kingdom Viridiplantae; phylum Streptophyta; class Magnoliopsida; order Asparagales; family Iridaceae; genus Iris; species Iris pallida. Next base: position 29,057,425 of record JANAVB010028196.1, on the reverse strand, counting down.
AATCACGCAATAGACGGCTATGATCTCTCGAATTCTGTGCATACGTGGCATACGAAGAGACATTCTTCGACTGTTGTGCTGTCAGTCATAATTACTCTCTGACAAATGATGAGTTGTCTCCTCAGCGTGATTTGTAAATATTGTCCTGATCAACTGAGCGTGACTTTTGACTCTGTCCTGATCAACTCAGCATGACTGTCATTTTTTAAAGGCCTACATGATGCACATTTTATTTCAATTGTTCTAACTAGTGTTCGACACACATTACGATTTATCTTTCGATCGGACCACGCCCGTGGCGTCGATAGGTTAACTTAGCATACAATGATACGTTCTGACTTAGATATAAAGGAGTAAAAAGAAGAGTCAATCTTCCCACCTTGAGTCGATACGCCTTGTCGTTTCGCCGAGTCGATGCGGCTCGATTTTATAACTTTGTTGCACGGCCACTCCCCTGACTTAGCCATTCGATCACGTCGTGTTTCATTGAATTATACGTCCGATTTGGCTTACCGTGCCCAAGTCTCAGCACATTGCGAGGCGACGATTTGGTTTTGCGGACCCCTTACTGAATAAGGCAGAATGCCGACCTCTAATATTTCAGCATAAACGTATAGCTTGCACATGAAACCAACTAAAATCAATACTTGCATCGATTCGGACTTACGCCTTAGCCGATTCGATTTCTTAGAATGTTCGAGCCGTCTCAACGCACTTATCTTTCGGGGCAATGCGACGCTTCGTATCGATTCAACTCGATGCATTTCTTTTGGGACAAGGCAACTCTTCGCATCGACTTAGTTTTGATGCGTTGCTTAGGACAACGTAACTCTCGTATCGATTCGCATCGATACATTTCATTCGGTCAACGTGACTCGTTGACTCAACGCTTCAGCGTAATGTGCCGTGCGGAGCGGGGCATTACAGTACGCCACATGGCTTGGCGCATCCCGCTGTCCTGACAGCGCGCGCCACGAGGGTTGGCGGGCCCCCGTTGTTTTTTCTCACGCGCGCCATCTCCACTGGCGCGTCTCCCATCTCTCTGAATTTTTTCCTCGCACGCCAACTCTCGTATCGTTTCACTATCCTATTTACAATTTTCCTAAACTTATCCTCCTTTTTGTAATTTAGTGAAACTTCTTTACTGTATATGAAAATTTCTGTAATTTTATAAACTTTGATGCTTTTTTATGTAAGTTTCTGTTTAATACATGCATAGGAGACTACTCAGACTAGGGTCCAGTGAGTTGTCCTACAGTCCTACTAGGCTAGCTACTAGGAATCATAGACAGTCCACCATACTGGATACAATGATGGTGGGAACCCGTCCCTAATTGGCTACTAGCAGTCAAAGACATATTGAGCGTACGCAATACTAGATACAACGATGGTTGGAACCCATTGTGTGGTTGTTCATAGAATCATAGGACTCCAGACGATCGTTGTTATTTTAAGGCCTCATTCGGTTTGGTTCGCATAAAAGAATGAAAAAGAAAAAAAAATCGTATTTTTTTCATTTAGAAAATTATATTTTTTATTAAAAAAATTTGGTATTTAAAAATGTCCAAAAATTTGGAAATAAAAAAAGTAATTCTTTGCTTGGATGAATAAAAATCATTTTCTTCCATAATTTTTCTTTTATTGTCCTTAATTTCAGTGGCACCCAAACATAGAAAGTAATGACTTTTTTTCTTCTAATCTCATGATTTTGCAAACCAAATGAGGCCTAAAAAAGATTGCATGGCTGATGGCTCCATTCCACTCCGCATGATGCTCCTCCTTAGGACACGTTTATCGCAGATTTGGAGCCTTGGAAAAGGAAGTTGTTCCTTTTCTTTATTTGGATGACAACAGAAACAAGAAGGAAAGGAATTCGATTCCCAAGAGGAAGAAAATAGAAGAGAAAGTGGTTTTCTTCCACCAACTCAAGAATTCATTTTCCCATTTTAAGATTTATTTTCCCTCCCAAACTTTTTTGATTTTTTCGAACAGCAAAAATTGTTTGGAATTACAATTTTCCAAAGAAAAAATATATCAAATAATCAATTTCTTTTCATTTAAGCACACGTTATGTCACGACCCGTTACCCAAATTGTTGGGTCGGGCCGAGCCATGTCCAGCCTACGCTTGGTTAAAGCGTAGTAGGCTGTTCTAAGTATAGACAATAAAAGATCTAAGCTGCCAACAGTTCTAATATCACATTTAAATGGTTCATCACAACACAGCATCTATAAGCGGAAGTAAAACAAATACAGACCTTATAATACACTTTCAAAGTATCTAAATGGAGACAAACTCCAGCGACTACAAAATATAGTCTAAACAGTTAAATAACTAAGCCAAAAATAATCTAAGCAAGACTACCAAGCGAGGTTCCTTGCGGGGACTTCCTCGGGAGCAAAAGCCTGGTCCTCTGTAGTGGGTCCATAGAACAGATCACAGAGCAAATCTTCCTCCGAAAGTATGTCTACAACGTTATCCTGTCAGGACGGAAGCAAGTACTGATTCTACAAACTAAACATACTGAGCATGGAATGAAACGAGATGTAGTAAATAAGAATCATGGCATGTCTCATGTCGTATCACAATCATGTCATATCACAGATCTATCATGTCAGGAATACATTTGTCATGGCGACATATGTATATCTAGAGTTTAAAACTGGAGCAGGTATGTGATCGTCAATAGGTGTACAATGTGCAGGGACACATAATAAAATATACTTTCGTACAAGTGATACGGTGATAGATGTACATACGCACAAATACAGCTTTGAGAAAAAGTCCTACGGTGCAGTAACATATAAAATGAAACTTTGCTCGAGTACGGTAAAGGTGGCATGATCACGTACTCAACTATCAATTTTTCCATAACCCATATTCTAACATGTGGGAGATACGAGAACAGTTTAAAACATGTTGTAGGAACCCTAGAGGGGGGGTGAATAGGGTCAAGCTAACTAATCAAGCACTTAGCACAAGCTAATTGGCAATTTAAAAATATAAGTTCAAGAGAAGAAGCAAACACAATACCGACACCTGATGTATCCTGGTATCCTCCTAAGAGGCAATCCAGTCCCGGAACTCTCTCCAGCTTTAATCCACTATTTGAGCAAATAGTTACACACGAGTTTGGATCCGAAGAACTCGCCAACTTCTTACACAAGAGCTTTAATCCGAAGGGCTCTCCGACTTCAACCGAGAGTTTGGATACGAAGACTCCCCAACTTCAACCGAGAGTTTGGATACGAAGACTCTCCAACTTCAATCGAGAGTTTGGATACGAAGACTCTCCAACTTTAACCTTTCACAATAGGTTTTGATCTCCTTATACAATAGGATGAAGATCTCACTTTTCAACTCAATAACTCTAACACAATTTGTGAATGGCAAATGAAAGCTTTGTAGAGTTGTTTGTGGATAGGCTTTGGTGGTTTAGAAATTTTTAGGCTCAAAGCATCAACCTTGAATGAAGGGGTTCAAGGCTATTTATAACCAAAGCATTGAAAAGATCTCAAGGCAACTTTTCAGTCCACGAACCGGCATACCGTCGGTATGATCCGGCATACCGACGGTATACCGGTCTGGGATTGCAACGGCTAGAAATATAGCCGTTGGGATCATTAATGGCTGGAAATCCGACCGTTGGAATTTCAACATTTCGGAAGCGGTATACCATCGGTATGGACCGGTATGCCGTCGGTATGCCGGTTTTGTAAACAGAAACTTTCTGTGAATAAAAACTGGTATACCGTCGGTATATACCGGTATACCGTCGGTATGCCGTTTTCCATCAAAAATGATCCTGGGCTTATTTCTGCCCTAGCTTTCGATTTTGCCATCCATTTCTTGTGTTTACAATAATTCCTAAGACTCATTACAGACTCCAGATAAACTTAGACAGGTGCAGGCTTCTTCAGAGTCTTGAAATGATGATGGCATGGCTTGGCTTCTCCCTTTGATAGGTGCTGGCTTTTTCCCTTGGCGGCAGCTGTCCAAAGATATCCAGTTTGTAAAAACTGAATACCTTTCGGGGGAGTCGCCCCCGAACCCCCGACGAGGGGCACTGCCCCCTCGACCCCCGACGAGGGGCGCTGCCCCCTCGACCTTTCGTGGCTCCAGAGATGTCGTCGGGTGGTTCAGAGAAATCTTGTGGGATCCGTCGTCTTTGGCCTACCATGATTTCTTCATTGCATATGTCCACATTGATCTTGCTTATTGCTTTTCTGCATGTACATGTTAGACGAACAAAACAATATACATAGTAGCAACTATGATAGATTTAATGCATATTAGGACAATGCTTAGTTTAAGTATCAATGCTATAGTGATAGCATAAATATTAGTGATATCATAATGTTAAACTTAATTGAATAACCATAATCAAAACATAGTTCTGATTTTGGTAGCTCAATTAAATTTAACATATATATATAAAAACTCATATCACTAATATGTAAACCAATAGGCACATATCACCAAAGATATAAGCATAAGTAGAAATGCTATAGCGATAGTATGGAGATTAGTGATAATGAAATGCTAAACTTAATATATTAACCATATTCAAAAATATGATACAATCATTGGGCTAACACATGTGAAAGATACCGGGAGCAGTATAAGCATGGTAGGTACTGAGAGCAGTATAAAATATGGTGGGTACTGATAGCAGTTTAAAGCATGTGGAAAATCCTGAGTGTAGTATAATTAAATCATGTTAAAGATCCTGAGAGCAGTATAATTAAAACATGTGAAGCATACGCTAGATATATAGAAACCTGTAAGATATGGTTTTCAGTTTAAATCACTGTATTAACATGGTTCATACGCAATTCATTATCATATGCAGTAAAATAAAGTTTGTAGGGGTACTCGCCTCGAGCAAAGCAAGGATAAGAATATGTAGCTATAGATGTCCGGTGTCCTGTCAAAATGATACACAATCTCAGTCTCTAAACTATGTTCAAGATTTTACACTAGTGGTGAGACACGACTCCTAACTGGACACTAGCTAAGTGGTGACCTAGCATAAAAGTCCAATGTGGGGTGACACTATATCTAGACCAACACTTAGGATTCTTAGAAACACAAGGATCACTATAGAGTTTTACAAAAACCAAACATATAAATATATATAATAATAATAATAATTAATTACAAATTAAGGATGACACATAAATAAAATTTACAGATGTAGTCGGATGACAAAACAAATATCACCAACACGTCCAGAATGGTCAAATTAGCTAGAATAGCCTACCCATAAGTCCAATTTGGACACATGGGCAAAAATGTAATTTCGGGTCAAAATGATGTCCGTCGTTGGACACACTTTACACCAAAAAATGTGTCAGGATAGAAGTCTACAAAACCTAGAAAATTATATGTCCACAAATTTAGAATGATGATACGAACCCAACGGTATGTCTGAAATAGAATTCCGATGACCCGATCACAAAATGGTCCGTTGACCTGGATATTGGTATCTGATTTACACGAAAATGCGTGTCGAAGCCAAAGTCCACAAAATCTAATAAAGTACATGTCAATGAGTCTAGAATGACAATACAAACTCAACGGTATATCCGAAATTGGATTCCGATGAGCCGATCTCAAAATGACACGTTGACCCGGATATTTGAAATTTGGTTTGCACTGAAATACGTGCCAGAGCCAATATCTTTAAAACTCAACAAATTATATGTCAACGAGTTCAGAATGACGATACGAACTCAACGGTATATCCGAAATTGGATTCCGATGAGCCGATCTCAAAGTGACCCGTTGACTCGGACTGTGGGGTCCGCTTTGTACCGAAATGCGTGCCAGGGCCCAAGTCCTCCAAATCAAGCAAAATTTATATAAAAATGTGCCAGAACGATGCCACGAGTCTACTGGTGGTGTCAGAAATTGAATCCGGAGTCTCGGATTCAAAAATAGAATTTTACAAGTGTAAAATTAAGAATTCGGACGGCCAACTTTGGCGTCGAGTTCGACCAACCAAACGTGCTCACAATGAAACAAAACTTAAGAGACAGGAAGACGGTTGTACCAGCTACGCATAGAAACTGGTGGCACACCAAACGAAGCTGTGACGGCAGAGTTACGAGCTGACAAAGTTGGCTCCGCAAAACTGTCCAAAAATAGTACAATTTAAAGTGTCAACTTGGTGGCCAGTTTTGATGTATCAAACGACGAAATTAACGGACGAAACTTAAGGGGAGTGAAGAGCTATATACCGAGATTGTGATAGAGTAAAGAGTTTATCGATCCAACGGTCGAATTTCTCGAAAAACATGCACGAAGTCGCTATCCCGAAACGAGATTTTGACTTCGATCCTGCGTGCGTCACGTCGGGATTCCGTTCAAAATGCATGAATCGGGTATGTCGCACGTCGGAGAAGGAGGCGCTGGCCATGGGGGAGTTCGTCGGATGGTTTGTCGGAGTCCTACAGCCTCGTTGAGGCACGGGTGGCGGAGCACGGCGTCGCTCGTGCGCTGCACACGCGCGTGCATGACTGCGGCTACTGTAGAGCTGCACGTACCGCTGCCGTACACTGCTGTTGTGGTTGCCGCAGCTATTGCTGTTGTTGCAGCAGCTACATGGCGGCACGGGGGGGGGGGGGGCAGACGGCGTGCGACGGTAGTAGTGATGGTTATGGAGATGGTGGTGGTGGGGATGGTTATGGAGATGGTGGTGGTGATGATGGTTATGATGATGATGTTGTTAATGGTGGTGGTGGTTAGATTGTGAGAGATGAAGAAGAAGTAAAGAAGAAGAAGTGAAGAATGGAGAGGTGGGGAGTTTGGCTGTCAGCTGGGGGGGAGTGTGCTGCTGAGAGAGAAAGAGTGTGTTATTTGTGTGTGTGTATAGATAATATATATAGAAAGGGAGAGAGTGTAAGAATAGAGAGAGAGAGATATTTGAGAGAGAGAGAGAGAAGTCGGTTGGGGGGAGTGTTGTGCTGGTGGAGAGAGGGGGTGAGGTGTGTGTGTGAGTAATAAGAGAGAAAGAGAGATATTTGAATATATATATATATATATATATATATATATATATATATATATATATATATATATATATATATATATATATATATATATATTTTTATTATTATATATATATATATATATTAGAAAATATATATATATATATTAGAAAAAAAAATATATATATATATATATATATATATATATATATATATATATATATATATATATATATATTTTCTAATATATATATATATATATATATATATATATATATATATATATATATATATATATATATATATATTAGAAAAAGAGAAAAAAATATTTGTATATAGATATTTTAAAATAGGGAAAAAGGAAAATTGTGTGGGATATTTGGGTAGTCATGAGGGGACAACATGGAGCTTGGGTTCGGGTTCGGTCGAGCCGAATCGGGTCAAAATCGGACATGGTGCAATAATTGAATTTAAATAGGTATTTATGATCATGGGTAAATAAGTAACATGTGGGGACTCAAATAAATAGGATACAAGCGTCATGTGGGTAGTAGGCTTCATGTGGGCCATGTCCATACTTTGGGTTGGCAGGTTGGATAGATGTCGGGTCCCGAAATTAAATTGGAAGTCAGGTCACATTTTACGGTAGATAATTAATTGGCCTAAATTGACCCAAAAGTTGTGCGAAGCAAATGAAGCACAAGATGGTGTGTCTAAGTGGGACACGAAGGTCATGGTTGTAGAGCGACTCGAGTAGATCATGCATGAGAAGTTGGTTTCAAGAAAACGACTAGTCTTGTGCTTCCAATTAAAAGTCACGGTAACGTACAAACGATGATCAAAGATAAAAGTAGAAATTTAATTAATAATTATTTAATTGATCAAATGGTCTAAAATGACCCGAAGTTTTGCGATGCAAAAAGAGCACAAGAAAATGAGTTTAAGTGGGACATGATATATCAAAACGAAGATAATCTTGTTTACTACAAAACCCATAAAGAGAGTTTACAGAGATTGGCATCCCTGACGCTCCAGAATTCAAAATCATGAAAAAAAACATTTAATAATAAAAAATAATTATAATAAAATATTTATCGAAAATAATTCATTTAGAAAATTTAAAATAAACCCTAAAATTCAGGGGGCTTGCACGTTATCATCTCTCCTCTACCCATCAATACAATGATATGATGATGGGACCCATCTTTATTAGCTTACCATTTTGAAAGTGCTACGTTGCCAGCGGATTTGGACCGCAGTCCTGGTTCGCGGGCCACATGTCACCTCATGATTGGCCGGGGGCTGGTGGGCCTGGAAGTTAGCGGGAGAAGGCCAATCGGGAGGCGAAACATGGCCCGCGGGCCATGATTGCGATCCGATCCCGCGGGCAATGTAGCATTTTCGTTACCATTTACCAATTATTGGTTAACACCAGTAGACCTAAAGATGTATATTGGGCCGGGCGGCCCCCAACCTGGCCCGATCAACGTCGGTTTGGGCTGGCCCGGCTCGACCCACCATTACAATGGGTACGACCCAGATTCTATTTTTTGGCCCGAAAGTCCGACTATATCCGTCCCAGTTCAGAAATCGGTCCAAACCGGTTAAGCCAGCGAAGTCCGGTCGGGTCGTCCCGGTCTGTTGATCCGGTTCAGATCAGGTCCAACACAAAAAAATGTAAAAGAAAAATTAAATATTGGAGGATATTTTGACAAAATAAATTTGAACATTAGGACGATATTTGGCTAAAAATGACCAAACTACCATTTTTTTAGGTGTCCTTTTCTCCGGCTTGGCAACTGTAAACGGCGAACCTGCGCCTTCCGCGACGAGGCCCCCGTTGCTACCACTAGGCCACAACCCACGGACACAAAAATACCATTATAAAACTATATTTTGGGGTAATGGGGGGTAATTTTGCCCCCAAAAATTCTATAAATATGACATAAATCTCACATGGCAAAGTTTCTTCCCTCTCTTATAATATTTAGAAGCAAATCAATGTCTGAAGATTGAAGTAACAACTTTTTGAATATTGGAGTGTAACTTTGTGGAGTCTAAAGTAAAACATTTTTGTACAAAATTCTTATGAGACTTCTTCTTTTTTCTGAATTCAAGATTTTCTCCCCCTCTCTCTCTTTGTTAGAAATTTTTTTTTTTTAAATTTGGAATATTTCTCCCCCCCCTTCGGGTTTTGGTAGAAAAAATAATTCTTCTCTTTTTTTTTTCCTTCTATTATTTAATTTTTTTTAAGAGAAATTTTGAGTTGTCCCCCACTTATTTTACCATAATTCAAGAGGCACCCCACCGAATTACCAAAATGTATGAAAGCCCCCACTTTTAACAAAAACTGTCAATGACTAACAGTCAACTCCTTTGACCTACATAAATAAGAAAAAAAAATTTGAGTTGCACCCCACTTATTTTACCATAATTCAAGATGCACCCCCACTTAAATAGGTGGTCAAAGGAGTTGACTGTTAGTCATTGACGGTTTTCGTTTAAAGTTGAGGGTTTCATGTATTATGGTAATTCGGTGGAGTGCACCTTGAATTATGGTAAAACAAGTGAGGTGCAACTCAAAATTTCTCATTTTTTAAATATAGATGCTACTGGTTCTAACCACCCTTATGGAGGTGATTCGGAACAAAATTTTGTTTATTATGCTGATTTGTTTGAGAATAATTCTATTTATGATTCTGTGCCACCGACACAAATATCACCTCTGAAGTAATTTTATATTTAAATTTACTAACAAATAATGTACAAATCTTAACAAAAATTTACTAACAAATGGCTTATATATTAACTTTATATGTATAATCTGAAAATTTATATTTTATGTTTAAATTTATTAACTTATTGAATATATAACTAATACATACAAATCTTTAAAAAAAATATTAACCGGCTGGCCCGGCCCAACCGTGAACCGTTCTGGACCCAGCCTGGTTCAGGCCGGACCATTCCCGACTGGGTCATGGGTCTGGGCTGAGTCTTAATTTTTTGCTTCTGATCCTGCCCGCTTCTTCTCACAGGTTAAGTCTGACCCGGTCCGAACCCAGTCAAAATTGGTCGGTGCATATATTTTGGTCTTTTTAAACATGTATATATATGTGGGCTCGCATGCCCTCTTTTCATTGTGAGAAAATCGATTTCGTGAATCATGACCCAATATAATAGAGGGTAATACTTATTATATTAAAAAGAATAACGGGGCTGTTTGGATGGAGGTAACTCTTTAAAAGTATAAAGTAGCACTTATAGTATGTTGAGTTTCAATGCACTTGCTACAAGTGAGACTTTCCAAAATGTGTTTGGATAGAGTACTTTTTCTCTCCTTCAAGTAGAAAAAAATGAATTGATTGTCTGAATGGTTGTTGAAAGTGGAGAAAAATGAGTTCGGTTGTTTGGATAGTTGTTGAAAGTGGATTTTGAAAGCGATAAAAATTACTAAATATTAATTAAAAAGTGATAAGTAATTCTAATTTAAACCTAAATATTGTAATATAAATAATTATTATTATTATTATTATTATTATTATTATTGTCATGCCCCAGAACCAGAATACTGGAGAGCGGGGGAATGACTCAGCCAGCTACGTATTACGGGTAGATGAATACCGTATAATACGATCAATGCTGTCTAACCAGACGAGGGGGTGCATACTACATGAAAGTCTCACTATGGTCATTTCACATCCGTTGTCTCAATCATTCAAACAAGAAACAGAAATAGAGAACATGTAAGATAAAGCAGTAAGGCGTCCCAAACGCTCAGTTAAAATATTCTGGAGATCTGGCTTTACAAAACATAGCCAGATGGTATAGTAACGTATACACAATTGTTATCAGCTGCAGTCTGACTTAGTTACAATTATGCAAAGTAAGTACAAGACGATCCGACTAACATGTCGGTGCCAAACGGCTAAGTATAAAGTAAATAACAAAACGAACGGTGAAGTAAGGAACCCACTCGAGTCCTCCTGCGATCATCCCTCTAGTATTGACCATCTTGGAGGTAGAAGTAAGCTGGATCCTCGGGAACCGGCTCTAAATCTGGCCATGCAAAACCAGAGAGGTTAGACCTCTAATAGCAAGTACCACAAGGAAGCACGATATGAAGGATTAAACCAGTATGTAAGAGAATATAATAAAAGATCTCTGCTTCCCACTAGGATTCACATAACATCACGACACTTCGAACCAACCTTCCAACCAAACAAGGACAGAGGTTGACCCGTCATGTCCTGACATTCTGATTATCTCAGTTAGGCAACAGAGTAGATACAGTACACAAACAAATCATCTTGAACGACCAATCAACTCTTACGGCTTGCTATTGTGAGTCCCAAGTTATCCTGAAATTATGTAAAATAGGGATTCCTCAGTTCTTACTATGTGCGAGCAAGGCTAGTCTATCCAGTCAATCAATTGTGCCAATCATGTAGTTAGACGAGTCCCAGCGGGACGCCCGCCGTTATAGCATGTACAATAATATAAGCAGATACCGTTCCCTGCCCGTGTGACAGATTTACAGTATCTGTGGGAACCAGCCGGCCTGTCGGGCACTTAATAGTCCCAAGAGGGCTGCCATGTAAGAACTCGGGAATCCATTCTCTCCATGCCATCGTTATTTTATTTGACTTAATGGTCTCTACGTTGAGTGAAGTTCCATGCCGTGGATCATGGTCATTCAATGAGTACTTTCGTACGGGGTACGATATGCGCAACTCTACAACAATACCCGTGCGGCAAGGTTGTAGGTTTTACATAGCGTGATGTAACAATCAAATCTGACCACGGGATAATCATGCCTTGACCATAAAGTACACATGCTATTTTTGCAAGATAAATAAATAAATCAATAATTAAATAAATAATTTGAAGCTTGCATGTGCCTGTATGCCAATATTCGAGATCGGCTAATCGAGTACAATAGTTCATTACATGAACGTGTCTCATTCATTCAATTCAATAAGACGACTAGCCAGTCTCTTAGTTCCAACTAGGAACGCATGATCAATTATTAGTCAATGTCACAATCATTATCAATGGTGACAAGGCATGAAAGTCATATAGTATCAATTGGGGTTGAGTCTACAACTCTCAGGGTTAAGTCCAGTCTTACTGGGTATCCATGGATCAATCAGGACACAAGGCGCATTCCACGTAACAATCTGTATTATCAATATTAACATATCATGATTTATTAAGTTCATGCAAAAGGCGTAAGGATATAATAGAAGAATTATCATGCCATCATTAAATGAATAAGTTGTAGAACAAATAAAACACCCAGGTCAGGAAGTCACGCCAACAAGTCTAGCTGGAGTGAGCGTGGAAAATGGGCGTGAACAGTGAGCGTGAAAAGTGATAAGAAATTCACGCACTCATGGGTGTGTGCGTGACAAGAAATCCACGCACTCATGGATGTGTGCGTGACTAAAAATACACGCACGCTCATGAGAACGTGAGCATGACTAAAAATACACGCACGCTCATGAGAACGTGAGCGTGACTAAAAATACACGCACGCTCATGAGAACGTGAGCGTGACTAAAAATACACGTACGCTCATGAGAACGTGAGCGTGACTAAAAATACACGCACGCTCATGAGAACGTGAGCGTGACTAAAAATACACGCACGCTCATGAGAACGTGAGCGTGACTAAAAATACACGCTAACATGTAAGAACATGAGCGTGTCTAAAAATCCACGCAGACACATAGAGACGTGTGCGTGACTCAGCCTTCGTCCCAAGCCAGAAAATGAAGTTCCCAGCCAGAAAATACGCTAAGTTGGGAGATCAAAACCTATGAATAACCGAAATACAGCAACTTAGATCTAGAGAAAACAAGCCATAGAAATAAAAAATGCCAAGAACTAAACTCTCTCAGGATCATGAGAGGAAGAGAAATGAACCATAAAAATGGTTCTCCAAGCAAGAAGCAAGATTATACTTGCCTGCTGTGGTTGGTGGAAAGAGTGATGAGAGGAAGAAGAAGAAGTAATGGTAAAGAGAAGTAATGAGGAGAGAGAAGAAGAAGAGAGCTTTAAATAGGAAGGGCGGTGGTAGGTGGGAGTTGGGGGCCGGGTTTGTCCACCATGAACCCGAAAACCCTCCATGGCCGAACCCAATAAGACCAAAGCAGAGAATAAAAGCAGGAAGGAAATGCAGAAATAAAATACAGGAATAAAATGCAGATAATTAATTAACATGAAATTAAAGAGCAGATAATTAACATAAACTTATAGGAATTTAAATACAGAATAATACATGACAAATACTAAATAAATATACATGAATTGTACATGTATAAAAATATGCATTCCGGGAACGGGGAGTGACATCTCTACCCACCTTAGAAAAATTCCGTCCTCGGAATTTCAAATCCAAGCAGGTAGAAATATCCGAGCTAAACTAATACAAGCAATTCTAGTGAGCAAGCAATCATTCCTACCATATCAAAAGCAAGTACTATATATGTAAATTCATCAATCCATGATATCAAGTAGTTCTACCCATAAGGCGATAAGCATGGAATCAGGACAATCAAAGTATACAGAAAGAGATATACCTTGTGAGTCAAACAGGTGTGGATACCGTGATCGGATATCATCCTCACGTTCCCACATTGACTCTCCCAAGGAGTGATGACCCCAAGCAACACGGACAAGACTAATTGTTCGGTTCTTGAGTATCTTCTCTCTTCGGTCCAAAATGGACACATGCTGTTCCTCGTAAGACAGGTTGGTACCAACAACCAGCTCAGAATGATCAAGAACATGACTTGGGTCCGATACATACCTACATAATTGAGATACATGAAACACGTCATGCACCTCTCGTAACGAAGGTGGAAGGGATAAACGATAAGCAACATCGCCTACCCGATCAAGGATAACAAATGGGCCCACGTACCGCGGACTCAATTTCCTGCGAACGCCGAATCTAATGACCCCACGAGTAGGTGAGATCCGCAAGAATACGTGGTCCCCAACAGAGAACTCTAACGGCCTACGATGCTGGTCCGCCCAATGACGATGTCGATCCTGCGCAACTCGAAGTCGCTCTCTAATTCCCTTAACCACTTCAACTGTCTGGACAATCATTTCCGGGCCTAACATCTTCCTCTCTCCGATATCATCCCATGCAAGCGGTGACCTGCACTTCTTACCATATAGTGCTTCAAATGGCGCCATCTGGATACTGGCTTGATAATTATTGTTGTATGAGAACTCGACTAAGTGCATGTGACTCTCCCAAGATCCTCCAAAATCTAAAGTGCAGGCTCGTAACATGTCTTCTAAAGTCTGGATCGTTCTTTCTGACTGCCCATCTGTCTATGGATGGTAAGCCGTGCTAAATCTTAACTTGGTACCCAGACTATGATGTAAGCTCTTCCAAAAATGTGATGTAAAGCGGGTATCTCGATCCGACACAATACTGACAGGGACTCCATGCTGCCTGACTATCTGTTGCATATACAACTCTGCCAACTTTTCTATAGATTGCCCTACTCTGAAAGGAAGAAAGTGTGCTACCTTCGTAAGTCGGTCCACTATTACCCAAATAGCGTCCTTACCACTTGGTGATCTCGGTAAACCGGTCACAAAGTCCATTGTAATATGCTCCCATTTCCATTCCGGAATAGGAAGCGGTTGCAATAACCCAGCTGGCCTCTGTTGTTCTGCCTTCACTTGCTGACATACCAAGCAACGGGAAACAAATCTAGCTATCTCCCTCTTCATCCCGTTCCACCAGAAATGCTGCTTGATATCTCGGTACATCTTGGTCCCTCCAGGGTGAATAGAATACTGAGAACTGTGAGCTTCTGCCATAACCTCCTGTCTGATATCTCCACTAGGCACACATAGACGTGATCCAAACCTAAGTGTACCATCTTCATGAATTCTCATCTCCTTCCTGAGTCCCGACTCACATTCTGCCCTAAGCTTCTGAATCCTTTGGTCTTGTGCCTGAGCTGCCTTGATCCTGCCTACCAAGTCGGATTAAACTTGTAGACTTGCTAGAACTCCTACATCACTAGGAAGTATAACTTCGATGCCCATCTCCTGAAGGTCTTCTAAGATATGCCTCTGTGTTGTTAACATAAATGCGCCGCCTCTCCTGCTAAGAGCGTCTGCTACTACATTAGCCTTGCCTGGGTGATACTGAAGCTCCACATCATAATCCTTAATCAACTCCAGCCATCTTCTCTGCCTCATATTTAGTTCCTTCTGAGTAAAAATGTACTTCAGACTTTTATGATCTGTGTACATCTCCACTCGGTCACCATATAAGTAATGCCTCCATAGCTTCAGAGCAAACACTATTGCCGCCAATTCTAAATCATGAGTTGGGTAATTCTTCTCGTGGTCCCGAAGCTGTCTAGATGCATATGCTATCACCTTTCCATGCTGCATAAGGACACATCCAATTCCTTTACCTGACGTATCACAATATACTGTAAAACCTCCGGGTCCAACTGGCAATGTAAGAATAGGTGCTGATATCAACTTCTATTTCAAAGTCTCAAATAATGCCTGACATTCTGTCGACCAAACGAATGGTACATCCTTCCGGGTCAAGCGGGTCATGGGTGCTGAAAGCCTTGCAAAGTCTGACACAAACCTTTTGTAATATTCTGCCAATCCCAAGAAACTCCGCACATCTGCTACGGTCTTGGGTACTGGCCAACTTTCTACTGCTTCTATCTTCTTGGGATCTACTGCTACTCCAGCTCCTGATATGATGTGACCCAAAAATGAAATGTGATCCGACCAAAACTCACACTTGCTGAGCTTGGCATACAACTGGTTCTCTCTCAAAACCTGTAACACTTTCCTGAGGTGGCCTTCATGCTCCTCTTCACTAGCAGAGTATATGAGAATATCGTCAAGAAACACAACGACAAACTGGTCTAAATATGGCATAAAGATGCGATTCATCAAATCTATGAATATTGCTGGAGCATTGGTCAAACCAAACGGCATTACTAAAAACTCATAATGCCCATACTTCGACCTGAATGCTGTCTTGGGAATATCTTCCTTCTGAACCCTCACCTGATGGTACCCTGAACGAAGATCTATCTTGGAGAAAACCCTAGCTTTGCTCAACTGATCAAATAAGTCGTCGATCCTGGGTAATGGTACTTGTTCTTCACTGTTGCCGCGTTAAGCTTCCTGTAGTTAATGCATAATCTGGATGACCCATCCTTCTTCCCCACAAGTACCACTGGTGCTGCCCAGGGTGACACGCTAGCTTGGATGAACTTCTTCTCCTTCAGTTCCTCTATGTGCTGATATACATTGGCCTGCTCTGAATCCGCCATTCTGTAAACTCGATCTGATATCGGTTTAGTTCCTGGTGCCAATTCTATACTGAACTCAATATCCCTAACCGGTAGTAGACCTGGAAGTTCTTCAGGAAATACGTCTAGAAATTCTTCAACTACCTTCGGAATCTGAACTTCTTCCATTGCCGTTACTACTCCCTGCTCTTGCTGAGTTGCCTCTGATCTGACTAAGGTGAACCGCTCCATGCCTGGAATACCAAAAGATACACTCCCTCTACGACAATCTATTGTCGCATGACTGTCTTTCAGCCAGTCCATGCCTAAGATAACGTCGAAATTTCTAACAGGAAATTCTATCAACCGGGCGGGTAAGGAATGCCCGCAAACTACAACGCTACACGCTAGGATAACTCTACTAACTCCTACGAGCCCATTGCCAGTGAGTATATTCAACCTCCCTGGCAATGCCTCGAACTCCATTCCTAGTCGTGTCGCAAATTGTACAGATATAAATGAATGGGATGCTCCCGAATCAAACAATGCTACTGCGGGATATGAGGCGACGAGAATGTTACCTGCCACAACATCTCGCGATGCCAATGCCTCCTCCAAGGACAGAGTGAAGGCTTGCCCTCGACCTCCTTGCTGGTTCCCATGCTGCGGCCTAACCTGATGTTGCTGCTGGCCCCTTCCTTGATGATGCTGGGGTGGTCTATGCTGGTGTTGCTGCATCGGCGGTCCCTGCTGCCGAAACATCTGAGCCTGCAAACGCTGCACCAACGGCCTTACTGCCACTACTGGTCCTCGATATTGTCCTGCTCCTGGTATTGGCAGAGCAGGAAACTGCTGCCCTGGTCCTCCTGCCCTCGAATTCATGGAACATATGGTAACCCGATGGTCTGGATTTCCACATATCAGACATAGTCCATTCAATGTCCGACACACATCTCTAGTGTGTCCCATCTTCCCACAATAAGTACAACCCACCGGGGGTTGCTGGTTCTTCCTCTGTTGCTGTTGCTGCTGCCTGGGTGGTGCTGGTCCTCGTATCGCCACATCGTGGATACGAATGCCAGTGGATGGTGCTGTTGTTCGGGGCGCTGCTCCCCCTCCTCCTTTAATCTGACTGTGGGACCTCTTCTGACCTCCAGTCCTCACCGTAAGCCTCTGAATGGTGATTTCATGCCTTCGAGTTGCCGTCAATATCTCATCAAAAGTTTGGTAATTGTGCCCCTCTATCAATTGTAAGAGTTCAAGATGAAACCCTTGCTGAAACCTCATGGCCCTCTGGCTCTCTGTTGCTACCATCTCTGGGGCGAATCTACTCAATCTGCAGAACTCCGCTGCATAAGCATCTACAGTCTTACCGGCCTGTCTGAGGCTGATAAACTTCTGTTGTAGCTCAAACCGTGCCACAACTCCATAGTACTTCGTCTTGAATCTTGCTGTGAAATTGTCCCAAGCCACAGGACGTCTGATGCCCACTTCCTCTGATTCCCACCAATCACGTACGAGATCCTGAAGTAACAACTTCACTAGATCCACACGTTCTTCTGCCGGTACCTTAGCTGCCGTCAGAATAGCCTCGATATCCTTAAGCCATGCATCTGCTGAGATGGCATCCTCCGTGCCCTCGAAACGGCGGGGGTTGTACTTGCAAAACCTGGCTGATGCTCCTGAATCAGTCCTTACTCCTCTTTCCAATGCCGTCTGCAATCCTTGGTTAAGCAACACATTCTGCTCTTGTAGCTGAGTGTGCATGCGCTGCTGGGCCAACATCTGATGTTGCTGAGTAGCCATCATTCCTCTCATGATCTCCAGAAGGACTGGTGTGTCCACTTGGGTAGGTGGAACTGTTGGTGGTGGTGGAACATCCGGATACTGCGATCCAGCTGCTGATTCCACTATCACTTCTTCCTGGGTAGCCTCCTGAGGTGAGACTGGCCCTTGTCGCTGACCAACCTGGTCAGGTTGTCCATGTTGCTCCTGCTGTTGTCCAGCTCTGACCGATGCTGACGAAGTGCCCCTAAGAAAAGGGACAAGAGAACAATCAAACAACCGGACATGAAGGATCAGTGAAGTCAAAGGATACCGGAATGTCAAGCAAGGGTTGAGAATAACGAATCACGAGATCAAGGGAGAAACAAGTGTGATTGAGACATCCTATAAATCAAAACACCCCACAAGTCTGAAATCAGACCTGCATGGGCCACCACTAAAACTTTGTCATGCCCCAGAACCAGAATACTGGAGAGCGGGAGAATGACTCAGCCAGCTACGTATTACGGGTAGATGAATACCGTATAATACGATCAATGCTGTCTAACCAGACGAGGGGGTACATACTACATGAAAGTCTCACTATGGTCATTTCACATCTATTGTCTCAATCATTCAAACAAGAAACAGAAATAGAGAACATGTAAGATAAAGTAGTAAGGCGTCCCAAACGCTCAGTCAAAATGTTCTGGAGATCTGGCTTTACAAAACATAGCCAGATGGTATAGTAACGTATACACAATTGTTATAAGCTGCAGTCTGACTTAGTTACAATTATGCAAAGTAAGTACAAGACGATCCGACTAACATGTCGGTGCCAAACGGCTAAGTATAAAGTAAATAACAAAACGAGCGGTGAAGTAAGGAACCCACTCGAGTCCTCCTGCGATCATCCCTCTAGTATTGACCATCTTGGAGGTAGAAGTAAGCTGGATCCTCGGGGACCGGCTCTAAATCTGGCCATACAAAACCAGAGAGGTTAGACCTCTAATAGCAAGTACCACAAGGAAGCACGATATGAAGGATTAAACCAGTATGTAAGAGAATATAATAAAAGATCTCTGCTTCCCACTAGGATTCACATAACATCACGACACTTCGAACCAACCTCCCAACCAAACAAGGACAGAGGTTGACCCGTCATGTCCTGACATTCTGATTATCTCAGTTAGGCAACAGAGTAGATACAGTACACAAACAAATCATCTTGAACGGCCAATCAACTCTTACGGCTTGCTATTGTGAGTCCCAAGTTATCCTGGAATTATGCAAAATAGGGATTCCTCAGTTCTTACTATGTGCGAGCAAGGCTAGTCTATCCAGTCAATCAATTGCGCCAATCATGTAGTTAGACGAGTCCCAGCGGGACGTCCGCCGTTATAGCATGTACAATAATATAAGCAGATACCGTTCCCTGCCCGTATGACAGATTTACAGTATCTGTGGGAACCAGCCGGCCTGTCGGGCACTTAATAGTCCCAAGAGGGCTGCCATGTAAGAACTCGGGAGTCCATTCTCTCCATGCCATCGTTATTTTATTTGACTTAATGGTCTCTACGTTGAGTGAAGTTCCATGCCGTGGATCATGGTCATTCAATGAGTACTTTCGTACGGGGTACGATATGCGCAACTCTACAACAATACCCGTACGGCTAGGTTGTAGGTTTTACATAGCGTGATGTAACAATCAAATCTGACCACGGGGTAATCATGCCTTGACCATAAAGTACACATACTGTTTTTGTAAGATAAATAAATAAATCAATAATTAAATAAATAATTTGAAGCCTGCATGTGCCTGTATGCCAATATTCGGGATCGGCTAATCGAGTACAATAGTTCATTACATGAACGTGTCTCATTCATTCAATTCAATAAGACGACTAGCCAGTCTCTTAGTTCCAACTAGGAACGCATGATCAATTATTAGTCAATGTCACAATTATTATCAATGGTGACAAGGCATGAAAGTCATATAGTATCAATTGGGGTTGAGTCTACAACTCTCAGGGTTAAGTCCAGTCTCACTGGGTATCCATGGATCAATCAGGACACAAGGCGTATTCTACGTAACAATCTGTATTATCAATATTAACATATCATGATTTATTAAGTTCATGCAAAAGGCGTAAGGATATAATAGAAGAATTATCATGCCATCATTAAATGAATAAGTTGTAGAACAAATAAAACACCCAGGTCAGGAAGTCACGCCAACAAGTCTAGCTGGAGTGAGCATGGAAAATGGGCGTGAACAGTGAGCGTGAAAAGTGATAAGAAATTCACGCACTCATGGGTGTGTGCGTGACAAGAAATCCACGCACTCATGGATGTGTGCGTGACTAAAAATACACGCACGCTCATGAGAACGTGAGCGTGACTAAAAATACACGCACGCTCATGAGAACGTGAGCGTGACTAAAAATACACGCACGCTCATGAGAACGTGAGCGTGACTAAAAATACACGCACGCTCATGAGAACGTGAGCGTGACTAAAAATACACGCTAACATGTAAGAACATGAGCGTGTCTAAAAATCCACGCAGACACGTAGAGACGTGTGCGTGACTCAGCCTTCGTCCCAAGCCAGAAAATGAAGTTCCCAGCCAGAAAACACGCTAAGTTGGGAGATCAAAACCCATGAATAACCGAAATACAACAACTTAGATCTAGAGAAAACAAGCCATAGAAATAAAAAATGCCAAGAACTAAACTCTCTCAGGATCATGAGAGGAAGAGAAATGAACCATAAAAATGGTTCTCCAAGCAAGAAGCAAGATTGCACTTGCCTGCTGTGGTTGGTGGAGAGAGTGATGAGAGGAAGAAGAAGAAGTAATGGTGAAGAGAAGTAACGAGGAGAGAGAAGAAGAAGAGAGCTTTAAATAGGAAGGGCGGTGGTAGGTGGGAGTTGGGGGCCGGGTTTGTCCACCATGAACCCGAAAATTCTCCATGGCCGAACCCAATAAGACCAAAGCAGAGAATAAAAGCAGGAAGGAAATGCAGAAATAAAATGCTGGAATAAAATGCAGATAATTAATTAACATGAAATTAAAGAGCAGATAATTAACATGAACTTATAGGAATTTAAATACAGAATAATACATGATAAATACTAAATAAATATACATGAATTGTACATGTATAAAAATACGCATTCCGGGAACGGGGAGTGACAATTATTATTATTATTATTATTATTATTATTATTTATAAATTTAATTACCATAATTTAACTACTCTACATAATATAAGATAAATTTATCCATCCCATTCACATCCATAATGTTTCTCTATTCTTCTTCACATTTTTTCCATAGAATATTTTCCAACTCCACCACCACCACCTCCTCTCTCGCCTAACCCTCCCTCCGCAGCAGGAGATCAGCGGAGCCCCTCTACGGCTTCCATGACCACAGCCTCCGCCTCCACTTCAGATCCGGTCGGATGATTCTGTCGTCGTCATCGTTTGATGATCCCTCCGATCTCCAACGTCTGAGACGTCGTCGAAGGAGCTTCGTGGCAGCGTTGAGGGGTTCGAAGCAGCTAACGTCGTCGACGGAGCTTCGTGACGGCGGTGAGGCGTTCGACGCGGCCGACGTCGTCCACAGAGCTTCGTGTCGGCGGTGAGGGGTTCGACGCGGCCGACGTCGTCGACGGAGCTTCGTGGTGGTGGTGAGCGGTTCGCCGTGGCCGACGTCGTCGACGGAGCTTCGTGGCGGTGGTGAGGGGTTCGACGCGGCCGACGTCGACAATGAGGAGGAGACTTCCTCTTGCCATTTCTCTCTCCTCTCTCCACTTGCTGCTCACCTCCGCCCATTTTTTGATGCAACTGAGTTGTGAAAAAAAATCAGGGGACGGTAACTCATTGTTGTCAGAAATTGATATTTGCATCTCAGTTGCAGCCTCCAACCAAACGTTGCAATTGAGTTTACTTTCGGTGAACAGTAGCTAAAAGTGGTAAAAAATGATCACTTGCTGCACACTTACATTGATCCAAACAACCTCTAAGAGAGAAAATAAAATTATGAATTAACAATGGAGGTAAATCTATTCTTAATATATTCTGTAAAAAAAATAATTTTTTTCCAAAAAAAAAAAAAAAAACCTTGTATTATACTTACTACAATAGGGGCGAAGATTGTAGACATGTCCAAATACAGTTTCTACGGGTGTTAGGTTCTCTAACGTTACGCCTAAACCTTCTACCTACCAACACTACAGCACTAGCATAATAGTGAAAAGAAAGCCGCCGCCACCTCTCTCTTCTTCTTCTTCTTGTTCTCTACCAAGCCCTAGAAATGGCGGAAGAGCAAGAATCTTCTTCCTCCTCCCCAACCTTCTCCGACGTCTCTCCATTATCTGCCCCCAGCTCAACTAATAGCGAATGAGTAGGAGGAGGCTACTTCGAGATCTATATCCCCTTCACCATCGCGGTGATAAAGTAGCCAACCGCGAGAATGGCATGGTGATCCGGCAGGTTACGTACACGAACACCCAAGAGAAAGGTTCACCTCGAAATATGTTCCTTATAAATATGAAGAGGAGAGGAAGACAATAGATGAGGAGGTCAGGCAGCTGCGTATAAAGGCGGGATGCTGTTGAAGAGGGTTTTGGGGATGGGGGAGCGGTACTCGGAAAAGGTAGCTGCTGATATTTTCAAAAAAATTACGTAGCCTGTTAGGTGGGAACTATTGTCTTCCTCTCCTCTTCAGATTTATAAGGAACATATTTCTAGGTGAATCTTTCTCTTTCTCTTGTTCGTGTATGTAACCTGCCGGATCATCACGCTATTCTTGTGGTTGGCTACTCTGTCACCGACGGTGAAGGGGATATATATAGAGGTCGAAGTAGCCTCCTCCTACTCCTTCGGTATTAGTTGAGATGGAGGTAGATAATGGAGAGACGTTGGAGAGGGTTGGGGAGGGGGCAGATAATGGAGAGACGTTGAAAGAGAAGAAAGTGATTCACAGAGACCTTAGTACCGACTGTTTCTTGTTTTCGTCAAAGGAAGAAAATTCCATGCTAAAGGCGTTGGACTTCGGCTTCGCCACCTTGCTCCAAAAAGCAGGTAACTTAATTTTTTTTTTTTACTTTATTTTTTATTTATTTTTACAATTGATATGTTCAAGATAAATTAGTGTTCAGTGGATTGAATCGGCAAAAAATGAATTCAAGAAATAAAGAAGAAGAAGAAGAAAGAATGCAACCAAATTATGCTTAATCAATTCAGGGTTTTCATATACCTTTTCTTGATCAATTATATTCGGGGTTTTCATAATTTAAAAATACTTTTAAGTCTGTTGTTTCTTGATCAACTTGTTGCTAACCTAAAATATTTTTTTCATGCAAGTAAGTGTTTTTTTTTTTGCAACTCGTTGGAACTAATGGAACTCTGGAGATGGTTTCTTGATCAACTCTCTTTTGTAAGGGATTTGTGTGGAGATTAAAATATATAGGGGCCTAGCAGTTGTTTTAGAAGAACCCTATCGAATCAGTTGTTTTAGAAGAACCCTATCGAATTATTTGCTATGATCTTTGCATCATAAATTGAAGGAATTTGTTGGAAATGAAATGAACTGGCCTATAGTGGGTTCGAACATCATAAATATTTCACATGTGGATGTCTCTATATATCAAAACAAAACTGATTTCTTCCACACCCATTATATATACAAGTCTCACATTCTAATTCTATTAGTGTAGATAAAGAGAAATTATTGTAGATAGAGAGAAAGAAGAATGGAAATGTAAAAACTATTATTCCAAAGGATCATGTAAATTGTCCTAAAGATCATGCAATTATAGTACATATATGATACTACCTAGACAGTTAATTAGATAAGATTGTAGTCTAACACTTCTGTTTAGACAAGATTAAGTGGATTGTAATCAAAGAATTCAATCAGCTAGTTGCGATTAATTTGAATTCCTCCCATTTATGGCTAATATAGTTGTCTATATGACCGAACATGGCCCTCTATTATAGAGGGCACTTAATTTTGGAAGTTCGTTGTTATGATATCTTTTATAATACATAGTCAAATATGATATTGTTGTGATGTAGCTCAAGTGGCAAAGTGTTTGTTTTGCATGTGGGAGGTACAAAGTTCAATCCCTTATATCTCTTTTTATTAATATAATTTTTATTTTTTGGAAATAGCTTTTATATCCAAAAACCTCTAGCGTCTACCAAAAAAGAATACTTGTTCAAGAAAAAAAATGATATATTGTTGAACAAAATTTTAATTAACAAGTAAAACACAAGTTTTTGGGTAAATGTGGTTTTATTTTTTTTTCCGATGTGTATTATTTGAATTTGTTTTGTTAAAAACACTTTCACATGCCAGAAACCTGTAGCCTTTGGAAAATTAATTATAAGGTTGGAACTTGATAAAATAACTTGATATTTTTTTAACATAATCATAACAAGTAAAACACGAGTTTTTGAAAATAAAAGATGATTCAAACCAAAGTGTATTCGAATCAAAAAATTTCTTGCTAGTATGTACATTGGACATTTTGATTAACATACTTCATCTTCTCTTTGCAAACAAGCTTCTTCTGCAAATCAATTTATGTAGATAATGTAGATTTGAATAGTATTTTTCAAATATTTCGATATTATAGTCGTTCGATCAATATAATTCTTCTCAATACATTGAAGTTAAAAGTTAAAACGATATTTTCTTATTAATTTTTACTTATACACATTGGTCGTTTTTTAAGAAGAATTAAATTAAACTTAGCGCCATTAATATATACCATCGATTTTTTTATACATAAAATATGGTCTTATATTCAATTTTCTGAATGGGTCCTCTGAATCTCAGGACAGGCCATGTCTATACTATATTTTCGAGTGTATTTTTCGACTGTCGTGTGACTCATGTCTGTGCTTCCTACTCAAGGTCAAGTTAACCGAGAACAAAGAAATTAATATTTCATTTTTCTATCTTGATGTTGTAAAGGTTGATTACTCTCAGTAATTTCTAACCTAAAGTTTTAAATTATGTTATTTACTTGTAGTGTTTACCAATTTTTATGTATACACATATTTATAATATTGGTTTGGTGATCGTCTCGTGCAGAAGACACATGTAAAGGGCGATACGGTTCCGTGCCCTATTTAGCCCCTGAAATGGTGAATCCTGAGAGCGAGCACAGACTTGAGGCCGATATATGGAGTGCAGGAGTGATACGTGCTTCTCATTGGTGCCCCTCCTTTTACAGAAGGTTTCTTCCATGTGAAATGTGTTTTCACTTTCTTTTTAATATGATTCCATAGAATAATCTTGATTTATAATTAAAGTTTGATTATGTTCAGATATTAACGAAGATCTTGCACTTGAAGAAATTAAACACTTTGAGATTGATTTTAGTTCTGATGATATTTGGGGCCACGTCTCTAATGACGCACGACATCTTATAAGTGAGATGCTCAAAGAGGATCCAAAACAAAGGATTTCTGCTGCAAATATACTGAGTAAGTTTATGGTCATTGTTTTATTGGTTAAAGATTTTTTTTTTTTACTTAAAAAAATGGAAAATTGTTGTAGATCATCCCTGGATTAGAGAATGTAACGAGCCATGTGAAAAACCAATGCCAACATCTGTTATGAGAAGAATGGCAAGGTTCCATGCTTATTATGCGCAACAAACGGTGCACTTGAGCGTGAGTTCTTAGTTGTTATTTATTTATTTTTTCTATCGAGCAAACTTACTTTAACTAATTATGCATGAACTGATAATTGTAATTAAATGTCAGTTGATCATGGAGACTCTCTCTTAGAAGAAAAACAAGGTTTAAAAGAAATGTTCAAGGACACTGCAGATAAAGACAACAAAATAACTGTTGAAAACTTAACTTCGGCACTAAACGGGATTAAAACTTAGGTGGAAACCGCAGTTCGATGTTTCTGACGTGCAGCATTTTTCAGAAGAACGGTAAAAATCTAAACTTAGCTAAAATAGTGATAATTTACTTGAATGATATGATATTTGTAGTTATATGAAATTCATCTTGATGCAGGAGGGAGCAATTTCTTATGACGAATTTGTATGGAAAATAAATAAACAACATTTGAAAGTGAGTTTCTTAGTAGTTGTTTTTTTAAGACAAGCTTAAAGATACTTATTGTTACATATATGTACTAATAATTGTAATAAATATCAGGCGATTATGTGCACAATTTCAGAAAAAGCGATTGCACGTCTAAAAGAAATGATCAAGGACACTGCAGATACAGATGGCAGAATTACTCTTGCAAATTTGACATTAGTCATAAACGAATGGGGATTAAAACTGATCTCTAAATCCTACTTTTCTCTCTTCGAAGTGCAGGACTTTTTAGAAAAATGGGTAAAAATCTCAACTATATAAATATAGATATTGTTTGTTGTATATCAATCAGACACCACTTAAATGAAATTGATTTTGCCGCTTAAAATGAAATTCATTTTGCTGCAGGAGGGTGCAATTTCTTACTAGGAGTTTGAGGAGTTTGTATCCAAATTAAGAGAGGGAATAGAGGAGTTTGAGGAGTTCGTATCCAAATTAAGAAAGGGAATGGTGGTTTCAGTTTCGCACTAGAGACTAGAGGTATTAATTTTTCTTCACATTTTAATGCTGCTACAGAAATGTGAAGAAAAATTAATACCTCTAGTCTCTAGTGCGAAACTGAAACCACAATTCCCTTTCTTAATTTGGATACGAACTCCTCAAACTCCTCTATTCCCTCTCTTAATTTGTATACAAACTCCTCGTAAGAAATTGCACCCTCCTGCAGCAAAATGAATTTCATTTTAAGCGGCAAAATCAATTTTATTTAAGTGGTGTCTGATTGATATACAACACACAATATCTATATTTATATAGTTGAGATTTTTACCCATTTTTCTAAAAAGTCCTGCACTTCGGAGAGAGAAAAGTAGGGTTTAGAGATCAGTTTTAATCCCCATTCGTTTATGACTAATGTCAAATTTGCAACAGTAAACAACGGTCTAATCAAAATTTTGCAACCTAACAGGAAGTTAGCATAAAGGATAAAGGAGGAGGCTCTAATTACACTGTCAGCTCAATGATACTGTTGACTGGGAGGAGAGGAGTGGAAGCAAAAAAAAGAAAAAAAAAGAAACAATAGTGTTTTTCTTTCTGTTCTACTTTTTTTTTCTCCAGATTTTATCTCAAGATTTTAAGTCTTGTGAGTTTTACTGTTGATCTCTCTTGCAATTTTATGGCCAGAGTTTTACTATTGATCTTGTGAGTCTTGTGAGTTTTACTGTTGACCTCTCCTGCAATTATATGGCCAGAGTTTTACTATTGATCTTGTGAGTTTTACTATTGATTCTCTCTTGCAATTATATGGCAAGAGCTTTACTATTGATTCTCTCTTGCTATTATGGCCAGTCGTGTTTACTACTGATTCTCTCTTGCTATTATGGCCAGTCGTGTTCGTGGATCAGTTTATTTCATTATCTATTCGACTGTATAGTAGGAAAACTTGATGGTGGAACTTTTGAATTCTTAAAATAACATGCCATTTGTCTTGCATGTCATTTATATTTATGTCTAAGGGTCAAAGTAATAAAGTTTGCATGCTATGATGTCTCTTTCCATACAACTTTTCATGTTCAATGGTAATAAATTTTTTTGTCCTTACTATTTTTCGTACTTCGAATCAAGCTGACTTTATGATATTGTAGTTAAGTACATGTATATTAGTATCAATATATGTATGAACATTTTTCAGATAATGCCCTTCAGTGTGCCATAAAAGAAATTTTGCAATACGAATAAAGATTTTCATCTCTTGTTCTACGAATGCATGCCAACTGCAGTCATCTCTTTTCCAACTACCATGAGTATACAATTAAGGATTTGTAACAGAAAATTTTGATTTTGGACGATAACATAATTAAGGATTTGTAACAGAAAATTTTGATTTTGGACTATAACATTTGCAACTTGCCAACTACAGAAGAAAAAGAAAACCTTAGACAAAACAAAATAGCCATGGTAGAAGGAAAAACACTGCGCTAAAGAGAGGTACCAAGAAGAGAAAGGGGGGAGGGTTCATAGAGAATTCAACTCCTTTTTATCATATTATGCAAGATTTCAAAATATAGATATTTAAGATTTTGATTTCATGATTACTAATAATGTTAGGGTCTGCTTGGCAATTGTAGAGGTAACGGTTATGAGGTGTTTTTAGAGTACCGGTTATGAGGGGTCCGGTTTTGGATGGTTTTTAAGTAGCGGCTTTTAAACCAGTCCAATCCATGCTTGGTAATTCACTAACGAGCGGTTCTGAAAATTTTTTACACGAATAAATTAAATATGGAAGGGTATCAGTAGTTATAATTATATATATTTTTGTGAGGATATAAATGGAATAAAAAAATAGAGCCGCTCAAAACCCACCGATTTGGGGTGTTTATAAAGCCACCCAAAAATACATTACACCGATTTTGGAGGGTTTTTGAGCCGACCAAAACCGGTGCCTCAAAAAAATTAACAAGCAGAAATTTTCATAAACGATCGGTTCAAAAACACCCCAAAACCGGTGAAAACACCGTTACCAAGCAGACCCTTAGTTACTATATTTCATCCCATGTAATTTAGATGAAGATGGTCTAGTTTAGATCTTTGGTATTTTCAAGTTTAATTTTATTACATATCCAAATGATATATTTAAATTCATGCAAAATAAACTTGCATAGTTATAGATAAAGTTGATGTGTGTGTGTACAATGTTTAATTTTATATTTTGATAAGATTTATATAAAATTTTAAAATTGAATCTTATCAAAATTTAAAATTTTGAAGTATTAAGCTTATCCAAAACATAAAAGTTGAGAAAATATAGTTGCTGGTATATACCTATATATCTATAGGCTATATAGAACTTATCTTTAGGACTATAGTTATTTTTAGTGATTTAAAATTTACCCAAATCTATAATTTTGGACTTAAAATATTAACATCCAAAAGAAATTAACTTGAATATATTAGACTAGATTAGGTGCTATAATAGTATAAGTTGAAAACGGATTGTACTCCTCGTAGCTTAATATATAGAGAGATCGGTATACAATAAGGAAAAAAAAACAGAGAAAAAAAGTAGAGAAAAAAGAAAGAAAGAAATCTCTTCAAAAAACTAAAAATAATTTACATAAACCGGAAAAAAAATGAAAATAAAAAAGAAAAATCCAAAAAACATCTTAGAACATATGAAAAATCTTAAAAAAGATAACTTTAAAAAAAAGTAAAAATAAAAATAATTTATAAGAGGAAGAAATGAAAAAAAAAACAGTTGTCTGCAATATTAAAAATTATTGGCACCATCCACAGCTAGGCAAATGCCAAGCGGGGATTCGAACCTGCGCCTCCGAGCCCATGTTGCTACCACAGGCCACAACCCAATGACAAAAACTTTCTTCTTTTCTTATAAGGGTGCTTTTGATTGCAAGGTGAAAAAGATATGGAAAAGAAATTAATTCCTTGGAATTATTTTCCTAGGAAAAAAAATTCCATGGAATTTTAAAAAATTTCCATGGAAAACTTAATTTGGGTGTTTGATTGTCATTATTTTCCATGGTAAATAGTTATTTTCCATGGAAAATGATATTTTCCTATGCTTTGGACAAATTTCATTTTAGAAGAAAATATAGAAAATGATAGTTCTTTGGAAAATAATTCCATGGAAAATATAAGCTATCAAACGCTACAATTGGTGGAAAATTTGTGATGGAAATATTTTCCATGGAAAAAAAAGCTCAATCAAACACAGCCTAATATAATATTGTCGATTGTACAGATTAATAAGGCTTATATATTTCTCCCTGATTATGTGAATTATGGACCATACAAACATACATTTAGATACGACCAAGTGAAGTTTGGACTGCATTCTCAAATAACACTGATATCTCCATCAATATCACAGGCAAAGTTCTTCAAGTGCTCAACCAAATTTCTAAGTTTCTTGAAATGATGAATCTCAATTGCGTACAAATAACTGTTCTATCAATATAACAGTCTGATATTTGTCTCAATTACCAAAGCACAACTACATATATAACAGGAGGAAAAGCAACCAATTATACATAGACCAAATCGATAACAGAACAGAAAATACATTGTAATTCTTAAATTGACATAACTATATTTTCTTATTTGAGCTAGTTAAGGTTTACTATAACAAGGAGATATTGGTAATGGTTGCAATGACACCCCAAGATGTGGAAAATAAAATAAAATGATACATATATAACCTTTGCTCTCACGCTCTCTAAGGAAAAAAGAATGACAACCAGACATTAGAGAATCAGAAACTGAATCAAAAACACGAGGTGGTAACGATCTAAGCTTAGGTCTGTAAGTGCTTCATTCGTTACGCTTCAAGTCTCAGGCTTCGTTTTCAGCCCAAGCCACGGCTGGCTCCCAGCTGCCTTGGCAGAGTCGACAGGAGAGTCCTTTGAAGGGCAGTCTTTCACTTGATATGGTGCCTTGGCGTTGATTCTGACAAGAAAAGAAGGGAGTGGTTTAGCCATCTGAGGCTAATGTAATATTAATAGGAAAAGGCAAATTCAGCACAAACTAATGCAACAATATTTTTTACAGGGCTAATATTCACCTACCGATCATTTCTCTTCTCGAGGAATCGATGGAGAGATGCCTTCCTTGCCATGGGAACATCTGTACCAAGCGATAATTAATATTAAGAAGGTAAATATACACGTCGCCATTACAAATTTCACAAGTGAAAATAATTAAGCACAGAGTGGCACGTTTAGGCTTTATCTTTAAAAAAACAACAGTTTCTTACTCTTTGGTAATAATTTATTACACGACAGCCTCTCATGTCTATTAATACTTATTTTCATTGCTTTCTCATTCCTTGGACTATTTCCTTCCCTGATTCTTCTATGAAGTCAGCAATGTCAATTTGGTCGAATAAGCTTTGCAAGACGATAAGAATCTACTCATTCTCTTACTCTGAACAGGGAAACGAAAAATACTCTGCAGTCTTTATGTTGGTACCTCGAGTTTTGGGTTGATTTATTTTTATTCTCTAGAAAGTAATATAAGGAAGTGCATTCCTCTATGTTGATTTCTTTTTGTTCTTTAGAAAGTAAATCGAAAGAAGTGGATTTAAACTCACATATTTCTGAAATAAGACCAACTAGATTAAAAATATTCCAACCCTTTTCATTTGCCTCAACTATTTGATTCGTTTAATTCCAGTGACTTTGTATGCAATTGAACAGAAAAGTAGCACAATTGATTAAAAAAACATGAGGGAGAGAATAATTACTTGAAACAGTGCCTCGGGCTGCCTTTTGGGGCTCTGTCTTGACAATTGGCAGAGAATTAGTAGGAGCAGAAACAGGGGTAGTGCTACTGCTCTGGTTGGAGGTCACGTTTTTAGCTTCTGTCATCACAGCTGCAGCGGCAGCAGCTGTAGGAGGGGCAACGCCAATATTGTTGGCAGTGCAACTCTTCTTGCGAGCAAGCTGCATAAGATCACTAGCCTTGTCGGATGGAAAATTATCAAAAACCAACACTTTGCCACCATAGAATATCGTCAATTGGGCCTTTTCTGGCTCCCTGCAAATAAACCAGATAACAATAAGCAAAAAAAACATTGTTACTAACACATGCTTCATTTCTTTAGTTCTAACTTCTGATCGGCTTTTAGATTTGTTGTCTATCTTGAGTCGAGGTAATGTTTCCTACCATATAAAGAACATTCAACCATTCAGAAATTGGATTTGCCCAATTAGCCTTCTATTTATGTAAAATCATGATCTGTGAGCAAGTCAGTCTTCAGATACTAAGGTGTCATTTGCTTACAGGAATTGAAGAATTAGAGTCTAATTTCATGCTAATTCTAGCCAAACAACATTTTGAAACACCCAACAGTAATAATTCCTTGATTCTGGTCAAACCTTCCAAATTCATGGTCATTTTCTATTTTCTACTTTTGACTAAATTAGAACGAGGGTGGAATTCATATCCTTGTTCCTATTAAACAGGAAAATAGTAGGAACTAAAATCATAAACCTAGATTGTCAATTGGAGTTTAGGCAAGAATTAGTTAAGGAATTCAGTAATCAGCCCAATCCTTCCCCTAGAAGTAGATAATTATCAATTTCTGAATTCCTCATTTCGCACTAAAACAATGTCTAAAGTTTTGTAGTCAACAAAAGCTTTACTGTTGCAAATTTCTGAGGTCGGCTATTTGAATAATTTATTCCATTAAACTTTGTTAAGGGTCATGACACACGTAACACCAACAAAAATTTTATCCTTCTTTACATCCTCAATCCAAAGTTCTGCATTTGAACTCCTTACTTTATTCGATTTGAGGAGGGCTATGTTAGCCGGACAACAAGCGATTTGAGGAGAGAGATATCAGCTAGCTAGCCAACAAGCAGCGTAAAGATTTGTAGGCATGCAAGGAATCCTACCCCTAAATAATACATGTTGGGCTACGGCTACAAAAGAAAGCTCCATAAACGATTTGACAAGTTTTTATGACATACTGTCTACTTTGACGTTAACCATCTAGATTGGTGCTAAATTCGTAGCCGAGATAGCTACATAAAACCTTAGCGGCAAGCAGAGCCGTTTCTAAACATGTGCAAGTTGTGCGATTGCACAGGGCCCCAAAAACCGGAAGGTCCCAAAAAAAATTTAACCTCTGTATATATTACTAATGTGAAATCTCCATTTTTAGATTTACCCTCCCATTTTTTAGAAAATATAGTAACATGGTCCTTAGAAGGTCAGAAAAATACCCTTGTTTAGAATGATTAAAAAAGGCCCATTTTTCAGAATTTGTACAGGACCCTTAGAATCTCAGAAAGCGTGTGGGTAGACCCAGTGATCTACCTTTTGGATATGCATTTTAAGAGGAGAATAGTCCAAGTTCTTCTAGACTATAAGAAGTCTATACGCCGATGGTACAATTTGCTAAAAGGAATCGTACTAGTCTCTACGAGCGACGAGGTTGAGCTTAGGTTTCACAAAAGTAAATGTTCATAGGGTTGAGAGACCTTATATGCAAAAGTTCAAATTTGTAGGGGCTTTAAAGGTTAAAAAAACCACCACCACCTGGTAAGTCCAGCAGGTCCGTTGAGGCCCAAACCGGCACGCTGGGGAAACAATTCCATAGCACCCGAAACTCCATGTTTCGTCTCGGCCGGTATATCACCCGACACCTCCATTCCCGGCAACAAACTCATTGTCGTCGGCGTCCGATACGTGTCCGATTTGCCTGCTGCTGCCAAAAATCAAGGGGAAAGAAAAGAAGAAAATTTGGAAGAAAAAAAAATCCATCTTAAATAGGAATCCCAAAATTATTCTCAGGTCCATCAACTGGATCAAAAATCGAGGAAAACCCTAATAGTTGGAATCCATGAATAACAAAAAGTGAAATCTTTTTGAAAACGCACGCTAATTTGCTACTAAACAAGAAAAAAGCAATCTTTCTCAAAACTCAAAAGAAATCGCTACAAAAATATGAAAAAAATCGACAAAATAACCTAAAAAAATTCGGAATGAAATCGATACCTAGGGGGGAAGAGAAGCCGAGGTCGCCGAGGGATCTGGCGCCCTTCTCCTTCACGTACTGGCTCAGCAGGCCGCACGTCACCGCGAAAGTGGAGGTCTTGGTAGCAGTGTTCGCCATTGATTTGCTGATTGAAACGGAAATGGGTCGATGTGATATCAAATTTCTTTTTTCTTTTCTTCCTCCTCTTTGAATCGTGATTTTAATGGAGGCTCTCGACTCGAGGAGCATTTAGAACACGTGATCCTTGGAAGCTGTATTTATGTTTTTCTAAATTCTTCCACTTACTTTTTTTTGAAGTACGGATAATATTGTTATTAACACTCTTAAAGTATCATAATGTACCCTTTATACTTTTACCTCCTAACATATCTAATTAGAAAATTTAGATCCTAAATTTTATTTTATTTTTCAATCTTTTATATTATACCCTCAATTTTATATTAAAAAAATATTTTTATGCATTGAAAGTAAGAGTATAATAAAAAAAAAATATATTCAAGATCCAAACTGTCCAATCGAACATATTAGAACTTAAACTCTAAATTAGTCTAAAATCCAGGATCTAAACACTAATTAACCCTTTTTATTTTCTAGTATTCAAATTTTAACTAATTTGTACATTCATGAAGAAAGGAGTTCACATTTTAGTAGTACCAATAATCTTACTGCAGGAATAAATTAAAAATTTGAATAATAAAAAATTAAAGATAAGTAAAAACTAATATTTTAGGAGTGCCAATAACCATAATTTTTTTTATTATTCCATGGAAAATATGTATTGTTGACTTTTTTTATTATTCCATGGAAAATATGTATCCTTATCACCTTCCTATTTTGCTTACAATTTTAAATCTCATCCCTTGCCATTTTGTCTTAATCAGCTAAGATTTTAAAAGTCCTTAAACATGTGGAACAATATTTTATTCTTATTCTTATTATTATTTTTTGCATGTCTCCACTTTACTTTTTTTTTTTTTTTTCCTCTCTCCCTGCCTTTCAATTGTTGGTCTTCGAAAAGAGTAAAAGAAAAAAGGAATCGAAATGATAATATATTCTATACTCGAAAAGTATAAGCAAATATATGAATTGAAGACTCTACTCCAATTACAATGACACAAGGGACTTTTACAAGTCTAGTATATTATAATGTCTTGGATATATACATCAAAATTTAAGCACAATTGAGTACGCTGGAGGTGTAGTCCGTTGGGTACACCGAAAGATTTCGTGAAAATGAATATGGTACGAATTCTTCCAAGATGTTTCTCGCCGGTCCGGAAGGAAATGACACTTACTATAAAAACACAGACAACGAAAAAAAAAATGTGCTAAGTAGAAAAATATCTTGTAGAAGAAAGCGGTAGAAATTGATAATCAACTTTAAGCACACTGGCATAATTAAAAATATTGTTGCTAAGCAGAGAGAGATGTTGTAAGAAGAAAGCAGTAGAAATTGTTGTAGAAATTGCTAATCATCGTTAGCACGCTTGGATAATTAAAACTATTGTTGCTCAAAACAAAATTCGGTCATCTCATCCGATTAGTTTACAGTAATCAACAAGTTCATAAAATCTTTTGAAACGCTCTCCTTTATCATCTTCCTTTGTTAGTTAAGCGCTTAATTATTCTTGCAAAAAGTTTTCGACAACTATAAAGAAAAAGGAAAGTCTCTTTTTGACAGAATTAAATAACAAAATGGAGCTAAAAAAGGAGTCAATTTTGGACTAATCAATGAACTATAAACCATGAGTGACTTTAGTTACTAGACTGGACAACCTTGATTCCTTGAACGAGGCTAGCTTAGTTGCTCACCAGCGACGAAATTCCGTAGACTCGCTTATAATGTGCGAAATATAAAGGCAATTGATAAAGGCACTGCATAATTTGATCGGGGCTAGCCCATTTGTAAGTTTGTGTTATTTACAAGTTTGCCATTGAAAAAATTTATTAGGGCTAGCCCACTCTTTAGTATAAAAGTCACTTTTTTTTCCCTATTTTTTTCCTCTTCTTCTTTCTTAACCCATCCAAGAAGAAGAAGAAGAAGAAGAAGAACAACAACAACAACAACAACAAAAATGTTAAACCCTAATATTGGTGGAAATCCTAATATTGTTATCCCTAATTTTTTTCTCATTTCCAATTTCGATGGCACCCAAAGGCTCCTCATAATATACGAACCATAATATGGGAGGAAACCCCAATATTGCTGTTCAACTATTGTAAACAAGGACTGTCCAATTTTCTGGCAGTCCTACAAACTGACTGGACTGCCAGAAAACTGGGCAGTCCTAAGTCACAGCATGTGAAACAAAGGACTGTCCATTTTTCTGGCAGTCCTTACAGTATGTAGGACTGTCCAGTTTTCTGGCAGTCCTGAATACAGTAAGGACTGCCAGAAAAATGGGCAGTCCTTTGTTTCACATGCTGTGACTTAGGACTGCCCAGTTTTCTGGCAGTCCATTCAGTTTGTAGGACTGCCAGAAAATTGGGCAGTCCTTTGCAATTACCACTAGAATCGGTACCACGTTGCAGAAAGCATCTGCATACAATTGGAATCATTGGGATCCTCCGTTGAATAATAATAGCTAGGCCTACTGGTTTTCTAGATCTATTGTTTTGTATTACAGTCCTGACACCATATTGATACTTCCATCTATTGTTTTATATTATTTTTCCATAACACTGACCAAGAAAGCTAAATACCAACATCAGTTCCATATATATACCATCAAAAATATCTTACCTAATGGACATGCCAACCTATCCAATTATTTCCTTCAGCACCAAAGCACTATAAATTCTTACAAGAATCCATAGCCATATTCCTTAACCCATCAGGATCCCATCATTTTATGTTCAATAAACTGAATGGACTGCCCAGTTTTCTGGCAGTCCATTCAGTTTGTAGGACTGCCAGAAAATTGGGCAGTCCTTTGTTTCACATGTCGTGACTTAGGACTGCCCAGTTTTCTGGCAGTCCATTCAGTTTGTAGGACTGCCAGAAAATTGGACAGTCCTGGTCGACGCACAGTTTTTTCGTTCGTGCATACTTGTGTTTAATTTAAATGGATTTCCCACTCCGAATGTAGTTTAATTCAAATGGGCTACAGACAATTGAAATAAACAATGTAATGGATGCTTGAATTTTTCAATTTAATTTCTAGGGTTTTGAAAACAAATAGAGAAAGAATTTGGGTGCCATCGATCTTCTTGAGAAAAAAATTTGGAAGAGAAGGGGAAGAAGAAAAGAAAATTTCTAGGATGGAAGAAATTTCTAGGAATTTTCAAATTAACTTCTTGCTTGGAGATGGAGAAATGGTGGAGGAGAAGAGGAAGAAGAAGAAGAGAGGAGTTAGGGTTTAGGAAGAGAGAGAAAAAATTTTGCAAATGAGAGGAAAAATTTGGGTTTGGAGAAATTTTACTTTGGGACAGCCCTAGATAAAAAAAATGGACTGTCCTGAGTAAAACCCCAAAAAATTTGGGCTAGCCCCGATCAAAAAAGGCAGTGCCTTTATCAATTGCCAATATAAAATGTGTCGTCAAAGCACCATCTTGCACCACACTTAGGATTCTCTGGAGTAGGCCTAAAAAAAAAAACTCTTAAGAAATCTTGATAAAAATGGATAATTTTTGTTAGCCTAGATTTTCATGGAATTGTTTTTGTTAGCCTATATTTCTCTATAAATTTCACTATGCACCATTTCCCACCAATTTTAGTGTTAGATAGCCTGTATTTTCCATAAAATTATTTTTCCAAAAATATATTACTTTTCACATTTTCTTTTAAAATGGTGGAAAATAAAATTGGTCCAGCCCACAAAAATATATTAATTTTCATAATGGTAATCAAATATCAAATTAATACCATAATTGTTTTTCCCAATGTTGTAAAAATCGGATCGGACCGGCGGTTGGACTGGATCCAACCGGTTTAAACCAAAAAATCGGTCCGGTTCGACTAAAATCGGATCTTTTAAAGAACCGTCATTTTTTTTGTCAAAACCGGGTTCAACTGGTGAACCGGCCGAACCAGTTCACAATTGAACCGGCCAATTTTGGTTATTTTTTATTGTAAAAAAATTTAAAATAAATTATTATGTAAAATTTGGACCATTTGATTCTTTATTTGGTTTTAATCGACCTTATAGTTGTAAAATTAAACCGAACTAACATACTTATGACCAAACCAAACTAAACAAAGAAGTAAATATGGATATTTTACCTATTTGAACCAAACTAAACCAAATCTATTGAACTCCAATTGAACCCCGGTTGAATCAGGTTGAACTCCGGTCTGACCTATACAAAGAAAATTCTGTTCGATCATCGGTTCGATTTTTAAAACATTGATTTTTCCCCATAATTTTGTTTCCTAGTAAAAATAATTCCGTAAAATTAATTTACTTACGATTACAAACGCACCATTAGATATTTTGTAGAACGGGTCCAAAGGACTAACGCCAACATAATGTTGTTGATTGGAAGATGGAGGCAGGTGTACGATGGACAAAGCCCAGTCCACCAAGCGCACGACATGGTCAATCCAACAAGCAACAATATCATACTATTCTCACTCTCATTTTTATATAGTGCACTGCCTATTTAGTGAAGTGAGTAAACTTTCTAGGATTAAACCCCTGCACAATATTTATTCCCAGAATGAAAGTCTCTTTTTCTAGGGTTATTTACACAAATCACCCCCCCTATATTTTTGGTTTATAACAAAAGGTACCCCTAATTTTAAAAAATTACACTGACCACCCCTCCCTTTAAAAAAAAATAAAATAAAAATAGGGGTAGTTAGTGTTATAAAATTTTATTTTTATCTTAAAGTAGGGGTACTCCGTGTAATAAATAAAAAACATAGGGGTGGTCAGTGTAAATAGTTTAAAAGTAGGGACATCCCGTGTTATAAATAAAAAATATAGGAGTAATTAATATAAATAACCCCTTTTTCTACTAACATCATTAGTAAGGTCGATCCCATTTTCTATATTCTAAATTTAGAATGTAGGAGCTAGAATAATAAGTCTCAAAAATCTTTCTTTCTAAGAGCATCATTAATAGTTGGGACTCTCATATGCAATCTGGGGTCCAAATTAAAAAAAAAAAAAAAGTAAATGTAGAATGGGTTGGATTTGTATGAGAATAGTAGGAAATAATAAAGTGAGCTCCGGTCCCAAAGATTGTTTGATCAAAGATTAATGTAGGAAAATAATAATAATATAAAGTCTATAATCTAGAAAGTTAGGCTCCAAATTGGGACTTACTATTCTACAAAATGAGTTCCTACAATCTAGAATCTAGAATTTGGGAGGCCCAACCCTTAACACCTATGAGTCGGATGAGACCAAAATTGTAGAAATTGGGACTAGAAATGAGACTTACTTTACAAAATGAGCTCCTACATTTTAAATCTAGAATCTAGAAAATGGGATGGGCCTTACTAATGATGCTCTAAGACAGGGTTTGCTATTGCTGAGAGCTATTCCAAACAAGTTATGTCCTATCATGTTCCTTCTCTATTTACATGTGGGCCCGTATAGAGTTTGGGAGTAGATATGTGGATGACGGCCCACATATAATAGAGGGAGGGCGGGGTTGAGGAGATAGAACATGACAATAATTGCTTGGGACAGCAGATCTGCTACAGCTATTGCTTGGGGTGAGCATTATTACCGAAAATTGAACCGAACCGAAGTGAATAAAAGATTTAGTTTGGCTTGAATTTTTTTTGGTTTGATTTCGATTTTGAAAATACAAAAAAGATGTTATTCGATTTGGTATAAAATCAAAACTGAATACGACTTACATAATTACATAAATATCCACAATTATATGCATATTTTATGATTAAAAACGTGTATATTTTAAAAACAACAATTCTACCAAACTTTGATAATTTAATAAAAATCCAATTTTTTGTACAACTTTAGAATACAATAAATGTGTGTATAATTTTTTTAATTTTAAGATAATTTAACTATGATCGCAACTTTGGACACGACCCATTAAACAATCAGTTTCGATTTTGGCTAATTTTGAATTGGTTTTGGATTTTTAGAATTTTGGTTTATTCAGTTTTGACTTTCAGTTCGACTGAAATTGAATAAACCAAACGATCCACCCCTAGGTATTGAGAAATTATTGGGTGGCCCGGGCTCACCACGTGGCAATGGTGAATGGTGAGCCCGGCCACTAATTTGTTGACACTTAGGCATCAATACATCATATCACTACATTTCTCTTATTTTCTAGGTCATTTTTTAAAATATTTTTCAAAGAAAAAAATCTATTTTTTTCTAATTATATGCAAGTGAATTTCTATATATTTTATTTTATTTTACATTTTTTTTTAAATTTTTTATGCTAAATATTATGCTAAGTGTCGACAAATTAGTGGCCGGACTCACCATTCACCGTTGCCACGTGGTGAGTCTGGACCACCCAATAATTTCTCCTTAGTATTGGGACAGTTTTTCAATAATCCATTATAAAATTTGTTTTTAACATCAGATGAAAAACTGCTGTAAAAATTATCTCAAGATTTAACTAACTTTTGAATTTTTTATAAATTAAACAGCCTCGAACCACGTTCTAAGAAAATAAAAAAAATAAAAACAACACGAGTAAACAACTCCAAATCTAGCCTAATTGTCTTCATCTTTTGATTACTAATGTTACTTTTAAAAGGGAAAAAAAATCATACAAATGATACTTCTTGAACATAACACAGACCATAGTTTCTTTAAATCGAGTTTTCACAACTCGACTTCATTAGCAAAATCATGTTGCATGATTTGAAGTATTTGTATTTAAAACACAACTTCACTACTGCAAACATATTTTGAGAACACAATTGCAAAAGGAAAATAATTTCCTAATGAGGTTCAAATTTACCATTCTTGTGAAATATTTGTAACGTATTATTATAGTAAAACCAATTTTGATAACTTATGACATATTACAAATTGTCGGTTAGGGTGGATTATTATTGCTTTTGATTGAACATATTTTGATAACTACATGTTGAAAATAGCTTTCAAACTAGTATGTATGCCGACAATTATTGGGATAACGATTATGATGTGATTTTAAATTGCCGGTTACAAGGGTTAAATTTAATTTTTGTGATTTAAAGCAGTGACTTTTAAACCAATCTAACTCATGTTTGATCTCATTAAGGAGTTGTTATGAACGTTTTTTGAAAGAATAAAATTACAATAGATGTTGCCGAACACGTATTGCATTTAAAAAAAGAATAAAATTACACTAGATGTTGCCGAACACGTATTGCATTTACAATTTCCAGTGAGAGAAGAACAGTAACACAGAGAGAAAAAGGTTTAAGACGGAACATGGCCACATAGAGAGTGGGTTATGAGAATTTTAGATGAGTATGGAAGTTTGAGTTAATGGAGGAATAAATCATTTTTTTTATCATTAATAATAATAATTTTAGGCAAGAGAGTGTTATACCATACTATTAGTGATACTCCTGATATTTGGGCGAATACATTAGTATAGATATATGCCAATATATAAACAAAAGTCCTCCAAAAGTAAGATTATATCATTGCCTATTGTTAGGCTACAACAAATAGATAGTATAATGATTAATTTGAAGTTATGTGATTAAAAATTCATGAACAACCTAAACTGTTCTTATATTTGTTTTATATATATTAAATTGGAGCTGTTACGTTGCTCGCGATTTGTAACCGCGGGCGTGACCGCCGGCCGACGTGGCGGCCGGCCATTAGCCTCCTGGTAGCAGCGAGGCCAATGGTCGGCCGCCACGTTGGTCGGCGGTCATGTCCGCGGTTACAAACCGCGGACAAAATATCATTTTCGATATTAAATTTATACCATTATCAATTGTTTTAGCACATCTGACATTTGCAATGTACATTTGTTATTTATAGATGTTAAATTCATACCACTATCAATTGTTTAACCACATTTAACATATGCAATGTGGTAATATATTAATTGAAGATGACGATAAAAAGTTTGTGTGGATTGAATTGAAAATAAGATATTAGACTATTTAGGTAGTTTTATAATTATGTTTTCTGATTAGGGTATAAATAGAAGAAAATAATAGAAATCCTTAAAATTACAAATTTGTGGTGTTTATAAGGGCACTTAAAAATTAGACTACACTGATTTTGATTTTTTTTTTGAACCAATCAAAACTAGTGCCTCAGAAAAACTATTAAATGTTTTATATATGTAATGCATGTGGTTCGTATTACGTATTTCTGGAATACGTGTACGTATTTATTCTTGTATTGCATGATTCCTTGTTTAGTTTTCTTCATGGCTTGGCTTGGTTTATTCTTGGCCCGGGTTGGCTTGGTTCGGTTGGGATTATTTTGGTTCATCATGAACCATGGATAAACCCCCTACCTACCACCACCTTTGATATTTATTGCCATTTCCTCTTTCTTTCTCTTCATTACTCATCTTCTTCTTCCCCATTACTTCCTTACCTACCAAAGAGAGGGAGAGGGAGAGAGGTCTAGGCAAGTGCACCTTGCCACCACTTGAGAACCACTTTTTATTTCACTACCAAAATAAGTCATATTACCGACGAAACTAGCGACGTTTAAGTAAAACGTCGCTAAAGCAAAGCAATTTAGCGACGAAATGGAAAAACGTCGCAGAACGTCACTGTTAGCGACGATCCGTGACGTCCAGCGACGCAATTTTAACTAAAAAAATTGACGTTGCTGATAAGTCGGTAAATATCGCTAATTAGTGACGATTACCGACGTTTTTGTAGACATCGCTTATTTTTTTTAAATTAGCGACTCGTAGCGATGCTTCTTTACGTCGCTAATTATAATTTTTCGACGATTACCGACGTCGATAAGTAACGTCGCTAAAATGAGCATATAGGTTTGATTTTTCATCCCCCCCCCCAATTTTTGGATTCCCCCCATTTAACCCGACCCTCTCTCTCCTCCGGCTCCCGACCCCCTCTCTCCTCCGGCTCCCGACCCCCTCTCTCCCCTTCGGCACCCGACCCCACCTCTCCCTTCCGGCACCCGACCCCCTCTTTCCCCTCCGGCTCCCAACCCCTCCGGCTCCCGACCCCCTCTCTCCCCTCCGATACCCGACCCCCTCTCTCCCGACCGCCTCCAGCCCCCTCCTCCAGCCCCTCCTCCTCCAGTCCCCTCCTCCAGCTAGCCCCCTCCTCCAGCCCCCTCCGCCTACAGCCCCCCGCCTCCAGCCCCCTAACCCGATAACCCAGGTAAACCCTAATCCTTGGTCATGTACATATTATTTATATGCATATTTTTGGTCGAGCTTGCGATTTTGATTAATAGGTCTTTCTATACAAAAGACGAAATTCTAACGAGAAGTTTTTTGTAATTTATCCCACAGTCACGATATTTGGTAGATCGTCTTATAGTTGGCACAAATATAATGATGGTAATAGGCAACAAATGTTTGACGTTGTCACGATGAATCAAGTACTATATTATCAAGTGCACCATCTCTTTAATTAGTTGTTCTACCGCATAAATGTCACAACCATGATTACCTTAGACTGTCCAATTAATGGCGCGAGAAGTTAATTAGTAGAAATAGAAGGCTGTGGCACATGACAATGGCGCGAGAAGTTAATTATAGTGTGGGTTGTATCTTGTTATTTTGGTTGGATTTGATATGTAACTTGGACATGGGGAGGCTCGGGTTCATAGTGATGCCCTTTGTTGCTTACTCTTTTGCTTGTTTAGCTTGTGCAGTCAGTTGGATTTGATATGTAATTTCGACTAGATATTACAGCCTACAATCCCCTAAGTGCATAGTGGCTCAATCCTGCTATAGGTTTCAGCCGAGCCTAGTAGATGCATGTCCTGCATCCTCACTTGAGTCAAAACCTGTACCCGCTCTGTTTTGCTTACATTACTGATACCCTCGTGTATCAGAGATGCATATCCTGCCCTTATCCTGTCCTTTGTAGCATCTGGACTTCAGTTGCCAGCAGAGCCAGGAGATGTTACGGCGGAAACTGCTCTCATATTACTTCTCCTCCTCCACCATGGCTCTGGACCCATCTGCTCCTCCCTTCTTCCCTTCTTCTCATTCGACTATCTCGGCCTCCTATCTCGGCCTACTATTCCAATATGCGTTTGATACGGTCTACCTAACCTATATACTGATACTAATCTGATACTCTCTGATATTAAGTACATCCGGCTTACTAGCTAGCGGATCCACCAGTTACATGATTATATACTAATTATGTTTAGTTTGTCTTACGATACAGATTTTCACATCCAATGTAAATGCAATGCATGAATGAATGGATGAAAAGATAAATGCATGTATAATAGTAGGTAATGATATGCACAACTGAAAAGATAAATGCAATGCATGAATGAATGGATGAAAAGATAAATGCAATCCATCGGAAAAGCTTTGACACTTGCATATCATTCACTACCTTGATGTATCTATCTTACAGAATTATGGAGCTGAATTACTATCTGCGGAATCGTACTTGGATGTACAACCGTCATCCTGATGACATGTGCGGTGTGCGGGATGAATTCATAGAAGGTGTACACCAGTTCCTGCAGTTTGCCAAGGCGTTCCCTCAGTACATGGACGGTACCAAAATTAAGTGTCCGTGTGTGAGATGTCGTAACTTGAAATATCATCCAGAAGTGGATGTCACGTATCATTTGTACTCGAAGGGTTTCACGCCGAATTACTATCAGTGGAGCGAGCACGGAGAACTTGTGTCTTTAGCATCGGAGTACGAGCCTTATGTTGATGTCCACAACAACGCTCCTTACGACGATGGGTTGGTGAACATGGTTTTTGACGCGGCCGGGCCTAGTTTCGATCCGGATGATCATGATGCACCTGAGGAGGCACCGAACCCCGATGCTGCACAGTTCATGGAGTTGCTGGAGAATGCAAGGACTCCATTATATCCTGGTTGTGAGGATCATTCACCGTTGGAGGTGGTTACAAGATTGTTGAGCAT
Organism: Iris pallida; assembly: GCA_029216955.1. Lineage (NCBI taxonomy): Eukaryota > Viridiplantae > Streptophyta > Magnoliopsida > Asparagales > Iridaceae > Iris > Iris pallida. Next base: position 29,012,758 of record JANAVB010028196.1, on the reverse strand, counting down.
CAAGTCCGATTTTAACATGTCGCAAGATTGCTACAACCGTATTATGGAGTTGCTTATAGAAATATTGCCTGAGGGTGCGAAGTTGCCTAAAGACTTCTACCGGTCTAAGAGGATGGTTAGATCGCTCTGGATGGGATATGAAAAAATCGATGCCTGTCGCAACGGGTGCATGTTGTACTACAAAGACGACAAGGATGAAGACGCCTGCAGATTTTGTGGTGTCGATCGCTACAAGGCCTGTGGTAGAGGAAAGTCTGTCGGTGCCAGGAAGCCTACCTCTTCGATGCACTACTTGCCGTTGACGCCGCGTTTGCAGCGGTTGTTTATGGTGAAGGAAACTGCAGAAAACATGAGTTGGCATAAGCGGAAACATACCGAAGGAGTGTTGGATCACCCATCTGATGGAGAAGCATGGAAGCACTTTGATCGAGAGTATCCAGATTTTAATTCTGATCCGCGTAATGTTAGATTGGGTCTCTGCTCTGACGGTTTTACCCCATTCGGACTTTCAGGATCCCAGTATTCGTGTTGGCCTGTGATCGTCACCCCGTATAATCTACCGCCTTGGATGTGCATGAAGACTCCATATATGTTCCTCACCGTTATTATCCCAGGTCCGAACAATCCGAAAAGGAACATTGATGTTTATTTACAGCCATTGATTGATGAGTTGAATCAGCTGTGGGAAGTAGGTTCCAACACGTACGATGTATCTAGAAAACAAAATTTCCAGATGCGGGCAGCACTTATGTGGACCATCAACGACTTTCCGGCCTATGGAATGTTATCTGGATGGAGCACGCATGGTCGTCTTTCATGTCCGTGTTGCATGGACGACACTAAGGCTTTCCGTTTGAAACATGGAGGCAAACCGTGCTTCTTCGATTGTCATCGACGATTCCTGCCGAAGGATCATCCGTACCGGAGGAACAAGAATGCTTTTCGTGCTGGCGTTGTGGAGAAGGGTGATCCACCGACAAGGTGGTGCGGAGCCACGATATGGGAGGAGGTTAGAGATTTACCAAGTGCTATTGAGCAGCCTGCTACGGGCTACAAGTGTGACGGATTTGGTCGCACTCATAACTGGACAAAGAGGAGTATATTCTGGGATCTGCCATACTGGAGCACCAATCTGATTAGACATAACCTTGATGTCATGTATATTGAGAAGAATGTGTTTGACAACATAATTAATACTGTAATGGACGTAAAGGGGAAGACGAAAGACAATCCTAAGGCTAGATTGGACTTGAAAGAAATATGTAGACGTCCTGCATTGCATTTGATAGAGGACGGGAATGGAAAGTTGAAGCAGCCTAAGGCAATTTTCTCACTGGAGAAGGAGGATAAAGTGAGGCTTTGTAGGTGGATTCAAGGTCTGAAATTTCCAGATGGGTATGTTTCAAACTTGAGAAGATGCGTCGACCTCAAGGAGAACAAACTGACAGGTATGAAGAGCCATGATTGTCACGTATTCATGGAGCGGTTAATTCCGATTGCATTTCGGGAATTCTTACCGCAGGCAGTTTGGGATCCATTGACGGAGCTTAGCATATTCTTCAGGGACCTTTGTTCTAAGAAATTGCTCGTTGATCGTCTAGAAAAGCAAGAGAAGGACATTGCGGTAACACTGTGCAAGCTAGAGAGGGTGTTTCCTCCTGGATTCTTCGACTCTATGGAGCATTTGCCGATTCATCTTTCCTACGAGGCACGTGTTGGTGGACCCGTCGAATATCGATGGATGTACCCGTTCGAGCGACATTTGAATCACCTAAAAAGAAAGGTAAAAAATAAGGCTCGGGTCGAGGGTTCTATTTGTGAAGCCTATATTCTCGAGGAGATTACAAATTTCTGCTCCTCCTATTTCAAACCTCATGTTGCTACGAATAGAACGAGGGCTCCGAGAAACGACGACGGATATCAAGAATTTAATGATGGAATACTGAAAGTATTCAATGCGTCCGGAAAGCCTTCGGGAAAAATGAAGAAGAGATATTTGAATGACGAAGAGCTAAGGGCTGCTCAGTTGTATGTATTACTCAATTGCGACGAGGATGAAGTGGAGAAGCTAGAAGGGTAAGTAAGGAATGATGAGTTTACGTCATCTCAATGTAATAGTATAAGCTAATATTATTGTACTAATCGTTCTAATGCTTCGTTGTTTTCCAGCACATATAATGATGAGTTGAGGCTGGTTAGACCCTACCTAACAGACGAAGCATTAGAACAAGAAATGAGACGTCATTTTCCTTCTTGGTTGAACGAATATGTAAGCAGTTCGGTAATATTTACTGGCCTCTTCTAATGCAACTGCGCAATAAATAACTTATTATCTCTTCTTTGATATTCAGGTCGATCGTCTAATTTCACCCGAGATTGAATTAATTAGAACTCTTGCCAAGGGACCAATTACTTTTGTTAAAACATGGCCAAGTTATTGTGTCAATGGCTTTCGGTTCAAGTCGACAAATGCTCCGATCAGAGACAGCTTCCTGGATCTTGATTCCACGAAGAACAGTTGTTTGTGTATCAAGTCTTCGAACTACAAAGACGTCGATCCAGGAAATGATTTTTTTGGCATCTTGCGAGAGATTGTGGAGTTGTCATATAATTATGGCAGAGAACCTGCAAATATCGTGTTGTTCAAGTGTGAATGGTTCGATCCGATTGAAAATCAAGGCTGGAAAATTGACAAGCATGGTCTTGTGGATATAAACTACAAGCGTAGATATCAAGGCTACGAACCGTTTGTCCTAGCAACTCAGGCTCAGCTCGTGTATTTCACAGCTTATCCGAGACGGGGAGCAACGAAGTCTGACTGGTGGGCAGTATGCAAGACTAAAGCTAGATATACTTTTGATGTTGATGAAAAAGCTTACCAGGAGGACGAGCTACCTCCTATAACCAATATTGTCGATGTGGACTCCACGGAAGTTACGCATTACACGACACATAATGTAGAAGATGTAGAATTATCCGAAGAGGAAGGCGAAGCCGACGAAGGTGAAGACGAAAGTGAAGATGAGGAGGAAGAGGAAGATGAGGTCGAGGAAGACGAACAAGATGATTATTCTGAAGATGATTGAGAGAGATATTATCTGGACTAAGATGTTTATTGTAGAATGTATCATCATATGTTACCTTGGTTATTATCTTTGTTGTACTGTCATATTTCTAGTCTCTATTATTTGTTGTACTGTCATATTTCTAGTCTCTATTATTTGTTGTACTGTCATATTTCTAGTCTCTATTATATCTTGTACTATCATATGCTGTTATCAGGTATGGCAGGTCGTCGCGGACATTTGCGAGGGCCACGAGGAGGTCGGGATCATCCGGTACTTCCTACAGGTACTGCTAGGGGACGGAGTTTGCCTTCGGTACCTCCTATTGGTACCGGCTCTGGATCCTCGTCGCCGATTACTCCTCCATATCGGACAGTAGCTGGGCCGGTTGGGACGACGTCACGTGGCATATCTCCTGGGACGAGTAGTTCCAGACCTGTTGAGAGGGCTCCCCCGTCTAGCGTTCCTGATGTTGATACGACGATGGAGACGGATGAGCAGATGGCCGAGGAGGATGCGCCGACGGCCGACCATGGCCGAGACGGTGAGATTGGCGCAGGATTCGATGGTCCAGAGCAGTGGTAGAATGTTATCTATCATGGATTCATACAACCAGCGACTTACAGCGTTGGAGCATGCTGGTACTCTGGGTGCGCCTTCATCGTCGTCGACTCCGCCGCCTCTACCGCCTTCTTCTTCGACACCGACTCCACCGACTGGCGCTCCATCTGTATCGATTTCACTTGTGGAGTATGAGGAGTTTTTACGCCTTCGTCACGGCGGTGCCCCTCCTGCACCAGATCACTAGTAGTCCTAGTTAGGACTATTTGTTTGTGTTTGTTTGATCATTTGTGACTGTTTGTTTGTGTTTGTATCATCGTATGTTTGTGACTTGGATATTTGTTGGTTGTTTAGACTTGGATGTTTGGATCCTATTTGTTGGATCCTATTCTATTTGTTGGTTGTGTGTAGACTTTGGTTATTTGTGAAGACTTGGTAGTTCTTTATGTGAAGGTGACACATCGCTATGTCGGTTCTCTGTGGGTATGTTCTTGCATATTTTGGGATATTGAAGCATGCTAGATATGATACATTACAGTTTATGATTAGAGCAGAATGGAGTTCTTCCATTTATGGATTCACTGCAGCTTTTTAAATAGCTGCTAATGTATATGATACTCTGCCTGAAGGACATTCTGTGTTTATGGTTATTTTTTTAAACTGCAGGGAGAAAAGGACATTCTGTGTTTTATTTTTTTATTTTTTTTGCAAATTTATCGACGTTTACCGACGATTACCGGCGTTTACCGACGCAACTTTGTGACGTTTACCGACGGTAAAGCTGCAAAAAATATCCAGGCTACCGACGTTTACCGACGATTATTGACGTCTTGCGACGTACTTTGCGACGTTTACCGACAGTAAAGCTGCAAAGAAAATGATCAAGGGTCCCGACGTTTACCGACGTCCTGATACGTCGGAGATACTTATACGTCGAAAACCGTTGGTAAAACGTCGGTAATAATCCCAGGACGGAGACCGACGTGTAGCGACTTTAGCCACGTCGCTACTGTACCGACGAAACGACAGAAGACGTCGGTAATATACCGACGTATCAATACGTCGCTGATTGTCGGTACTTGCGACGTTCGGCGACGTTTCAAAGATCAGCGACTAAGAAAAAAGCGACAAGGCTTTAACGTCGGTAAATACGTCGGTAATTATATTTAGCGACGTATTTTGTTGTTTTAGCGACGTTTTTAGGCGTCGCTAAAACGATATATTTTGGTAGTGTTTGTCCATTAGCTAGATTAGGCCATGGTGATCAACATTAGAACTTGACATTTTGTGATTTGGAGTCTCCATTGTTCTAGATCTAAGTTTCTTCTATTTTCGGTTTTGCATGGTTTTGATCTATTTAAGTTGTATTTTTATGGGTTTTGATGTTCTTATGTTGGAGAGGATTGAATTTCACCCAAGATAGAACTTTGCAAAGTTGGATTTGGACTTGTTTTGACCAAGTTATGGACTTTCGAAGCTTTAGGTTCAACCATGGAGTTCCTGCTGATTTGGAGAAGACAGTGAGCAGTGCGCGAGCTTTTTAGCTTGTGTCATTGAGCTGCGCGCGCTCTTTAGCGCAGCGCAGTCGACCCCCCCCCCCATACGCTGCCTCTTGGGAGCGTATGACTCGCATACGCTCGCTTGCCTGACAGGGAGTCGTATGGACCCCATACGATGCCTCTTGGGAGCGTATGACTCGCATACGCTTGCTTGCCTGACAAGGAGTCGTATGGACCCCATACGCTGCCTCTTGGGAGCGTATGACTCGCATACGCTCGCTTGCTTGACAAGGAGTCGTATGGACCCCATACGCTGCCTCTTGGGAGCGTATGACTCGCATACGCTCGCTTGCCTGACAAGGAGTCGTATGTACCCCATACGCTGCCTCTTGGGAGCGTATGACTCGCATACGCTCGCTTGCTTGACAAGGAGTCGTATGGACCCCATACGCTGCCTTTTGGAAGCGTATGACTTGCATACGCCTGACCTGAGCGTATGACTTTTGCACTGAGCGTAGCCTGGCTTGAGCGTACGCTGGCTTGAGCGTAGCCTGACTTGAGCGCAGCCTGATGTCTAGGCGCAACTGGACCTGACCCTACTTAACCTGGATCTTCTATAGCCCTGTATATTGATATTTTATTAGATATTTAACGTCCATTTTATATCCTTACGCCTTTTATCCTGAACTTGATAATCACGAATTGGTTGGCACGATTGAAATGACAATTGAACATGAATTGATAGTGACCCGTGGTGGTGCACTCCTGACATGATTAACCTGACATGACTTAATAGTGGCCCGTCGTGGCGCACTCCTGACTAGCACTCTTGATATGATAAACCTGACACGATATTTCTCGAAATGCTGTTGCGACGGCTACCTGACATGACATGACCTGTATAATGACCTGGACACCGTAGGCGATTGTGCTTGTACAAATAAACCAGTCCTGCCTTGCATCATGTCTAGGACAGGGACTCCTGAGTACCACGGTCAGGAGTACCTACTGAAATGGACTAAGGCTAACAACTAGAATAAATCTAGTAGTCATGAAGAGATTTCCCAGCTACAGGCAATCCCGTTATCTGGGCGCCCCACTTGGGATCTGTAGCCTGCCGTCGAGTAGGGCACATTTCCAGCACACTGTCATGTGTTGCACCCTCTAAGTCACCAAAGGGTACATGCGTTTCCTGGACGATGTACCCACTTGAATTCAATCCCTGATTGCGTCCGGATAGCCTGGATGGTCTACAGGGCTTGTGGCTGTGGAATAATCTCACTGCATCTTGCTAGTAATTAGGCATGTGATAACCCTAGTTAGTTAACTATCAAGCCGTACTCTTTGCTTGGCCGTGATTGATTGGATGGAGTCTAGTCCAGCTTGTCTCGTCCCGATCCTGTATAAGGTTATGACATGACATGATTACTCGTGTTTTACTTTAATTCAATATCAAGATTGTTACATGTCCTGAATCCTTCTTTTATCTTGTCGATAAATGGTGAGAATTCCAAGTTCTGCTCAGACGAAGGGTTACAACCCCGGTCCTTGTTTGGTTTACGGGTTGTAACCTGGTTATCTGAATAGTCCCATAGTTATCTCATCGTATATCATCCTGCCATGCTTTTCTTAAAATTACTGTCTTTTATTATGTAATTATACTCTTGTGCTGATTGTTGGTTTTAGTTCTTAAGTGAAGCTTCCTTTGTGGCACTTGCTCTTTCTGGGGTCTGACCCAGCTGGTTTTGTATGGCCAGATACCAGAGCAGCTCCAGAGGATCTACCGGTTTTCCAGCCCGATGGTGAACACCAGGCGTAACCAGGGCAACGAGTGGGTTTATTTTTGCTCTCCTACTCTATTGTAAAATTATTCTTTTGAGGCGTTTAGCCGCCGAGCAAGTGTTAGCTCGTGTACATTTTACTTACTGTCTGCCTACGGGCTGTAACATGATTGGCAACCTAGGGTTGATCATGTATGACTAAAACTCTTGCTAGTCCTCACATTTTGTAACGACTAGCTTCATGATCAGCTGAATATGTAATGTTTGGGACGCCTTACTATTGTATATTTGGTGATCTTACATCTTGTAACATTTATCTGCTTACTTGTGATTGAGACAATAGGCTACTTTATGACCTTAAGAGACTGATGGATTGTAGATCTAGACAGCCGTGACCGTATAGCGGTGTGGATTCCATTCCGTTATACGTAGCTGGCTATGTCTGTCCCCGCTCTCCAGTATTCTGGTTCTGGGGCATGACAATATATATTGTTATTCCCGGGGCTTGACCAAAGATGAAAAACTTATGCAATCGAGATCTGAGAGTCACACAAAAAACTTTGCAGTAATCAAACTCAAGATCTACGATGATACAAAAAGAACCAAATAGCCAGATTACAATATGAAGGAGAAAAATAGAGAAGAGAAGATCTCTTGTTCTTCCTTGCAAACGTGTTGCAATTGGGACAGAATGAGTTACAATAATCTAAAGAAAGATGAGATGAAGAAAAGTTGCTGGGGTGTCAAAACACCGTTGCTCAAAGCAAGATTCGCCCCACACGAATTACTTCCAGGAACCAGCAAGTTGAAGAACTTGTGGAACGCTCGAAGTCACCTATGTTCTGACTCCTCGAATGGACTTGCAATGGCGGCAGCAGCTCCCTCTCTCTCTCTCTCTTTTTTGACTTATAAAATTCGTAGTTTTTGCAAAGGAGGCCAGAAGAGAGTATATATAGAGAGAGGGTGCTAAGTGCAAAGTGTGCAAACAAAACTTCACATTACGCCTCATGAGCCCATGAGCCCGAGCCCGAGTCCGAGTGGGCTTAGCTCCAAATGAAATTAATCCAAGAGAATGACAAAAGTATTAATGCTTAATCCTTGGAGCCTTATTCTTACCTCCTAGTAAAATCACCCACATGGTTCCCTCCTTAGGGTCACCACCCCATGTGCATCTCTCAACAACACAACCAAGTATATATGTTGAGATAACTCATGGTGCATTTCCAATGTGGGACTAAACTTTTACAAGGCATGTTGAGAGCAAGCTCTCTCTATGTAAAGAAAGCACCAACATATATTAAATTGGAGCTGCTACGTTGCCCGCAGTTTGTAACCGCGGGCGTGACCGCGAGCCGACGTGGCGGCCGGCCATTGGCCCCCAGGTCTGGGTGGGACCCGGAGATAGCAGCGGGGCCAATAGCCGAGCGCCACGTCGGCTGTCACTCCCCGTTTCCAGAATACGTAAATTTTTGATTTTTCATGTATATGGTATCTGGCACCTGTATCTTTATTGCATTTATCCTGTATTTGTAACTGGCCATGGCATGGAACAGTTTCTCGTCGCGGATTAGTGTGCCACCCCATGTCCTTGTTTGGTTGTAGGCGTGGTTCACTGTTTCGATGATAGGTTTTCTGAACCGTGTTGTGGTTAGGACTTTATTTAATTAATTTAATTAGTTGTATCATGTAGCATTTAACATGTCATTAGTCATGTGGTTAAGAGCATGCTTAAGCTTAGGGTTTCTTTGAGTCAACCCAACCCCTATATATATTCTCTTCCTCACTCTCTCTCCTCATTCACTCTTTTCATTTCTTTTCCTCCCAACCAATAGGCAAGTACATCTTGCACCAAATGGAGAGATTATTGCATTTTCATTTCTTGATTTTTTTTCTTTGATATTATTTGTCTATATTGTTCTTCTCTTCATTCTCTACAAGTTTAGTTCTTGGAGTTTTTGATTTTAATGGCTAGTTTGGTGTAGATCTAAGTTTCTAAAACTAGGGTTATATGGGTTTCCATGGTTTTGATCTATCAAACTTGGTTGTTTTCGAAAACTAATGGTCCTATGTTGTAGGAAATTCAATTCTATCCAATTTTGACCTTTGAAAAGTTAGATTTCGACTTGATTTGAGGAAGTTATGGCCAAAAAATTTTGGTCAAACTTCTATGTTCATCTGTCCTGATTCTGGCAGGGACGATGAATAGTGTCTGGCCGCATAAAGAATTTTGGGCCGCATGACCATTTCTGGCCGCATGACCATTTCTGGCCGCATGAGCATTTTTGGGCCGCATGACCATTTCTGGCCGCATGAGCATTTTTGGGCCGCATGACCATTTCTGGCCGCATAAGCATTTCTGGCCGCATGAGCATTTTTGGGCCGCATGACCATTTCTGGCCGCATGACCATTTCTGGCCGCATGAGCATTTTTGGGCCGCATGACCATTTCTGGCCACATGACCATTTCTGACCGCATGAGCATTTTTGGGCCGCATGACCATTTCTGGCCGCATGAGCATTTTTGGGCCGCATGACCATTTCTGGCCGCATGACCATTTCTGACCGTATGAGCATTTTTGGGCCGTATGACCATTTCTGGCCGTATGACCATTTCTGGCCGCATGAGCATTTTTGGGCCACATGACCATTTCTGGCCGCGTGAGCATTTTTGAGCCGCATAGGAATTTTTGGCCGCATAAGAAATTTTGAGCCGCATAAGGCTGATTTTTGGCTGATTTTGATTGTTTGATGCTCTTTTTGACTGATTTGTGGCCATAATTTCTCCAAACTTCCAACATAAAAGTTATAGATCTTTGTCTTGGCTTCAAGGACCTTCATGTCTCACTTTAACCAGAATTCATATATGACTTTTATGTCACGAGGGGTCCACGTGACTTTCTGACTTGACCGTGTTCCTGACCTGATTACCTGTATATGTGCTGGTACCTATTCTAAGTGTGTATTGAGATGCAATACTAGTATGCACTGCGGTGCTATTTAATGAGTGCACTGAGGTATGACTCTACGTGCTAAGTGGTCATTCGTGTTATATGTCAATACATGTGTACCTTCCAGCAAAGTCATGGTAATTGGTCAGTAATAGTGTCGTGGTATGTTGATTGTTGTTTGATGCATTACACTAAGCATGGATCTAGATTGAGCCGATGTGGATTCATACTTAGGGTACACGTACTATGGTACGACATATAGGAGGATGACCATGTGACCACGACATGCAATTCCAATATCAAGATAGGGTTAATCTAAGCAACTTAAATTGGTAGAAGCATTGGGAGGGAACAGAATCTCGAGATCGTACGTCACCAGCCGCCCTGGGTCCCGTCCTGGCGCGTCGGGTTGGCCGCCTCGGATACTGTATAGTCATCCGCACTAGTGGAGTGCAGTATCTGATTTGTCACTGCCGAGCCAGCTCTTCCTATAGGAGAGCTGGAACCGTTACTGCTTATTCTAGCGCGGTGGCCTTTCGAGGGATCGGTGCATTTCGTGCTTGCTTGTATATAATGGTTTGGCTAGCCCTGCTGGAATGCGATACGATCTGAGGATTCCTATATATATATTGCATTACTGGGATAACCCAGGCAAATCATAGAAAGCCGTAGGATTGATTGGCCGATTGTAAGCTGACTTGTTTGTGATATATTTTCTTCTGTTAGCTACCGAGGAACATGGACTATCGTGGTGCGTGGTCCAACCCATGTCCTTGTTTGGTTGTTGGGTTGGACTATTGTGCTGCGATAGGCTATGGACCAAAGTCGCGATCAGAAGCCCTTTTTACCTGCCCATGGTTATAGGATATAACTTATCTCGGCACGATATTGGCACCGTTGTCCTTGTTTGGTTGTAAGGATGTCGTATTGTCTCGATGATATGGTATAAGCCTATAACTCGTGAATCAGGTCTTATTTAACTCATTGGATTATCTCACTATTTTGTGCTCCCTTGTGGTACTTGCTATTCGGGGCCTGACCCCGCTGGTTTTGTTTGGCCAGATCTCGTAGCAGCTCCAGAGGATCCAGCCTTCCACCCGAACAATGGTGCACACCAGGAGTATGGGCGCCAGGGACCATGAGTGGGTTTCATCTTCACCGCTTTGATATCTTCTATTTTGTACTTGGCGTTTAGCCACCGGCACTTGTTTAGCCGGCAGTTCTGGACACTAGTTTCCTTTACATAATTGTAATTAAATCAGACTGCAGCTGACTATAGTTATGTACTATTGACTCTCGGAACTAGCTCATCATTTTGTATAGCTAGACTCATGAATCATTCTGATGAAGCGTCGGGGACGCCTTACTGCTTTGTCTTATATGATCATTATTTACTGCTTCTTGTTTTGATTGATTGAGACATAGATGCTCTGTGGGACCATAGGAGACCTGATTGTAGCATGCACCCCCTAGTCTCTTGACAGCCACGATCGCCGTATGACGTTTATATACCTCATACGGTGTAGCTGGCCTAGTCCGTCTCAGTATTCCGGTACTGGGGCGTGACAAGGTTTTAGTGGTGGCCCATGCAGGTCTATTTTTCAGACTTGTGGGGTGTTGCGATTATAGGAGTCTCAATCAAAACATGTTCCCCTTGATCTCCTGATTCGTCTTCTCTTTCTCCCACCTTGATTGCTAACATGATTATCATTCTCGATTCTTTTCCGTCCTGTCTTTTGATATCTTGTATCCTTTCCTTTAGGGGCACATCGTTCTCGACTATTGGAGGAGCCGGCATGGAAGAGAATCCCGTAGATCAGGGACCAGTTGGAGATCAGCAAGGGATAGCCCCTCTACCTGGACAGATTCACATCGAGAATGTTACAGAGCACGAGCCAGTTAAGCCGCAGAGGCCAGAGGATCCCGTACCTCCAGTGATGCCGGTAGTGCCAGTAGCACTAGACACGCCGGCACTTTTGCAGATTATCAGAGGGTTATTGGAGACCCAGCAACGCCAGATGGCAGCCCAACAGCAACAACAAACCCGACAGCAAGAACAGAATGTGCTACAGAATCAGGGGTTGCAATTAGCCCTTGAGAGAAGTGTCAGAAATGATTCAGGAGCGTCCGGAAGGTTTTGTCGACTTAACCCGAAATATTTTGACGGCACGGAGGATGCCATCACGGCGGATGCTTGGCTTCAGGATACAGAGGCCATATTGACCGCAGCAAAGGTTCCAGCAGAAGAGAAGGTTGACCAGGTCAGACTTTTACTTCAGGATCTCGCCCGCGATTGGTGGGCATCGGAAGAGGTTGGAATTAGGCGTCATGTTCCCTTGGATAGCTTCAGTACCAGATTCAAGGCCAAGTACTTTGGCGTGGTAGCACGGTATGAGCTACAGCAGAGGTTTATCAGTCTCAAGCAGGCTGGTAAGACGGTGGATGGTTATGCAGCGGAGTTCTGCAGGTTAAGTAGGTTTGCTCGGATGATGGTGGCGACAGAGCCAGAGAGAGCAATGAGGTTCCAGCAGGGACTTCACCTAGAGATTTTGCAGCTGGTCGAGGGGCACGACTACCAGACATTCGATGCAGTATTGACGGCGGCTCGGAGGCACGAGCTTACTATTCAAAGGTTATCAGCAAGGACTGGGGGGCAGAAGAGGTCTCATACGCAGAGTGCTGGGGGAGGAGCAGTACCTCGGACGTCAGCACCAGCACCTGGCGTCCGTATTCGTGATGCAGCACCAATCACGACAATTGTGACTGCACCAGTTCGACAGCAGCAACAGAGGAACCAGCAGCAGCGTCAGGAAGCACCAGTGGGTTGCACTTACTGTGGTAAGAGAGGGCACACTAGGGATATGTGTCGTTCAGCTAATGGATTATGCTTGAGGTGTGGCAGTCCAGACCATAGGATTGCCAATTGTCCTATGATGTAGAGGCCAGGAGGGCCAGCTCAACGGTTTTCGGCGTTGCCAGCTCCAGAGGTAGCACCGTATCAAGGGCCAGCACTAGCAGTGAGGCCACTAGCCCAGCGCCCATTACTGACGTAAGCTCAGATGTACCGACAAGCGCAACATCAGGTTGGACAGCAGGGCCAGGGAAGGCAGGGACAAAGGCAAGAAGAATTTGGAGTATTAGAGCAGAGGTTGGCCGAAGGCGGTCAGATTGTGGGTAAGATTTCAGTATTATTCATTATAATTCCTTGAGTTCTATATTCGAAGAGTGAAGGCGACTTTCTCGTCTCACTCATCTGCTCTCGTATCATGTGATACGTGATATTCATCATGTGTCTTGATTACGAGAGTATGTCCTGGGCAGAGTCTCGTTCTTGATTTAGTCATTGGTACCGACTTATCTCAAGCATTGACCCTTGTCCACTTTGGGTGTCAGTGTAGGACCTCGAGGACGAATTCCTACCTGACTTGAGAGGCATATTTTATTCGTATGTCTCCGATCATTTCCTTCTAGGGTATGATTATTGTTTGTGCTCTTACTTAATCATTCTTGCTTTCTTAAACTGTTCATGTGCCATATGTTGTTTGATAATTGTGCTTGCTATATGTCATGAGTGTATTTCGTGATCTGAGAGCGTGCTCAACTAGCCTTATCGAAATTCCGAGGACGAATTTTTTCTAAGGAGGGTAGAGATGTCACTCCCCGTTTCCGGAATACGTAAATTTTTGATTTTTCATGTATATGGTATCTGGCACCTGTATCTTTATTGCATTTATCCTGTATTTGTAACTGGCCATGGCATGGAACAGTTTTTTGTCGCGGATTAGTGTGCCACCCCATGTCCTTGTTTGGTTGTAGGCGTGGTTCACTATTTTGATGATAGGTTTTCTGAACCGTGTTGTGGTTAGGACTTTATTTAATTAATTTAATTAGTTGTATCATGTAGCATTTAACATGTCATTAGTCATGTGGTTAAGAGCATGCTTAAGCTTAGGGTTTCTTTGAGTCAACCCAACCCCTATATATATTCTCTTCCTCACTCTCTCTCCTCATTCACTCTTTTCATTTCTTTTCCTCTCAACCAATAGGCAAGTACATCTTGCACCAAATGGAGAGATTATTGCATTTTCATTTCTTGATTTTTCTTTGATATTATTTGTCTATATTGTTCTTCTCTTCATTCTCTACAAGTTTAGTTCTTGGAGTTTTTGATTTTAATGGCTAGTTTGGTGTAGATCTAAGTTTCTAAAACTAGGGTTATATGGGTTTCCATGGTTTTGATCTATCAAACTTGGTTGTTTTCGAAAACTAATGGTCCTATGTTGTAGGAAATTCAATTCTATCCAATTTTGACCTTTGAAAAGTTAGATTTCGACTTGATTTGAGGAAGTTATGGCCAAAACAATTTTGGTCAAACTTCTATGTTCATCTGTCCTGATTCTGGCAGGGACGATGAATAGTATCTGGCCGCATAAAGAATTTTGGGCCGCATGACCATTTCTGGCCGCATGAGCATTTTTGGACCGCATGACCATTTCTGGCCGCATGACCATTTCTGGCCGCATGACCATTTCTGGCCGCACGAGCATTTTTGGGCCGCATGACCATTTCTGGCCGCATGACCATTTCTGGCCGCATGAGCATTTTTGGGCCGCATGACCATTTCTGGCCGCATGAGCATTTTTGGGCCGCATGACCATTTTGGGCCGCATGACCATTTCTGGCCGCATGACCATTTCTGACCGCATGAGCATTTTTGGGCCGCATGACCATTTCTGGCCGCATGACCATTTCTGGCCGCATGAGCATTTTTGGGCCACATGACCATTTCTGGCCGCATGACCATTTCTGGCCGCATGAGCATTTTTGAGCCGCATAGGAATTTCTGGCCGCATAAGAAATTTTGAGCCGCATAAGGCTGATTTTGATTGTTTGATGCTCTTTTTGACTGATTTGTGGCCATAATTTCTCCAAACTTCCAACATAAAAGTTATAGATCTTTGTCTTGGCTTCAAGGACCTTCATGTCTCACTTTAACCAGAATTCATATATGACTTTTATGTCACGAGGGGTCCACGTGACTTTCTGACTTGACCGTGTTCCTGACCTGATTACCTGTATATGTGCTGGTACCTATTCTAAGTGTGTATTGAGATGCAATACTAGTATGCACTGCGGTGCTATTTAATGAGTGCACTGAGGTATGACTCTACGTGCTAAGTGGTCATTCGTGTTATATGTCAATACATGTGTACCTTCCAGCAAAGTCATGGTAATTGGTCAGTAATAGTGTCGTGGTATGTTGATTGTTGTTTGATGCATTACACTAAGCATGGATCTAGATTGAGCCGATGTGGATTCATACTTAGGGTACACGTACTATGGTACGACATATAGGAGGATGACCATGTGACCACGACATGCAATTCCAATATCAAGATAGGGTTAATTTAAGCAACTTAAATTGGTAGAAGCATTGGGAGGGAACAGAATCTCGAGATCGTACGTCACCAGCCGCCCTGGGTCCCGTCCTGGCGCGTCGGGTTGGCCGCCTCGGATACTGTATAGTCATCCGCACTAGTGGAGTGCAGTATCTGATTTGTGACTGCCGAGCCAGCTCTTCCTATAGGAGAGCTGGAACCATTACTGCTTATTCTAGCGCGGTGGCCTTTCGAGGGACCGGTGCATTTCGCGCTTGCTTGTATATAATGGTTTGGCTAGCCCTGCTGGAATGCGATACGATCTGAGGATTCCTATATATATATTGCATTACTGGGATAACCCAGGCAAATCATAGAAAGCCGTAGGATTGATTGGCCGATTGTAAGCTGACTTGTTTGTGATATGTTTTCTTCTGTTAGCTACCGAGGAACATGGACTATCGTGGTGCGTGGTCCAACCCATGTCCTTGTTTGGTTGTTGGGTTGGACTATTGTGCTGCGATAGGCTATGGACCAAAGTCGCGATCAGAAGCCCATTTTACCTGCCCATGGTTATAGGATATATCTTATCTCGGCACGATATTGGCACCGTTGTCCTTGTTTGGTTGTAAGGGTGTCGTATTGTCTCGATGATATGGTATAAGCCTATAACTCGTGAATCAGGTCTTATTTAACTCATTGGATTTATCTCACTATTTTGTGCTCCCTTGTGGTACTTGCTATTCGGGGCCTGACCCCGCTGGTTTTGTTTGGCCAGATCTCGTAGCAGCTCCAGAGGATCCAGCCTTCCACCCGAACAATGGTGCACACCAGGAGTATGGGCGCCAGGGACCATGAGTGGGTTTCTTCTTCACCGCTCTGATATCTTCTATTTTGAACTTGGCGTTTAGCCACCGGCACTTGTTTAGCCGGCAGTTCTGGACACTAGTTTCCTTTACATAATTGTAATTAAATCAGACTGCAGCTGACTATAGTTATGTACTATTGACTCTCGGAACTAGCTCATCATTTTGTATAGCTAGACTCATGAATCATTCTGATGAAGCGTCGGGGACGCCTTACTGCTTTGTCTTATATGATCATTATTTACTGCTTCTTGTTTTGATTGATTGAGACATAGATGCTCTGTGGGACCATAGGAGACCTGATTGTAGCATGCACCCCCTAGTCTCTTGACAGCCACGATCGCCGTATGACGTTTATATACCTCATACGGTGTAGCTGGCCTAGTCCGTCTCAGTATTCCGGTACTGGGGCGTGACATCGGCCGGCGGTCACGTCCGAGGTTACAAACTGTGGGCAAAATATCATTTTCGATATTAAATTTATACCATTATCAAATGTTTTTGCACATCTAACATTTGAAATTCATACCACTATCAATTGTTTAAGCACATTTAACATATGCAATGTGGTAATATATTAATTGAAGATGACCATAAACGTTTGTGTGGATTGAATTAGAAAATACGATATTAGACTATTTAGGTAGTAGTTATAATTATTTTTCTGATTAGGGTATAAACAGAAGAAAATAATAGAAATTCTTAAAATTACAAATTTGTGGTGTTTATAAGGGCACTTAAAAATTAGACTACACTGATTTTGAATTTTTTTTGAACCGATCAAAACTAGTGCCTCAAAAAAACTATTAAATATTTTTCTAAACACTTCATAAACCACCGACTCCCCCCAATTGCAAACCTTAAGCCATTTTTTTTATAATTCCTCAAATTGGTTGTGCATTTCTACATTGTCAGTTTCCTCAAATTGGTTGTGCATTTCTACATTGTCGGTAGAGTCCAAAACTCATATAGGGTGTTTCGAAGACAACCATGTGCATGTGATTAACACACACACACACACACACATACATATATAGAGAGAGAGACACACACACACACACACACACACACACACACACACACACACATATATATATATATATATATATATATATATATATATATATATATATATATATATATATATATATATATATATATATATATATATATATATTGTTGCATATTATATGCAAAAGCCAAGTCCTCAAAGCCAAGTCTTCAACATGCCAAGTCTTCAAACATGTGTCATTTTTAAGTTGGAGACTTAGCCTCTTTGGCTAATTTTAGTATAGGCTATTTTAAGCATATACTATCTTTAGCAAATGCTTAATGCTATATAAGAGAGAGTCCTTTTTCACAATCTTCACTCCACTCTCTCTCTCTCATTCTCTCTTGTTCAATTCAAAGCTTTGTTCTTCGGTTTGTGCTCTGGGCAGAAAAGCTAAGTTCGGGGTCGCTCTTTTCGAGTTGTGTGCGACGAGGAGATACCGGTAGAGCGGAAGTTTTACCACTAGGAGCATTCGGAACAAGTCTGCACATAGACCCGAATCAACTCTTAGGGCAGTGCTTCGTGCGCGACTTTCCCGGAGGCCGGTAACCCGAATCAACTCTTATTTTATTTTGTTTGCAGATTTTTTGGAATAATTTCCAACAATCTAAGAGTTGAGTTATTTACTTTATTTGTTAATTTTTGAATATTTGTCAAATTAGTAACAATTTATCATTTTCATAAAGTGACACCTGAGACAAACATTATTTTGTTAGTAATTTTATCAATTCTAGTTTTCTTTACTCAATATTTAAATTTAGGCTAAAGTAAACAATTAATTGATTTAGTAAAATTCTTTTAATTTTAAAGTTCTAAAGTAGAGATTTGTTTGGGAACAAGCCGAAAGGGCCCTTCTGTCAAAAAGACGTAAAGCGTCTAAGCAATCGGTTCTTAAGAGTTCCTAGTGAATCTCCGCTTGCTGGGATCCGCCCCCTACAGCTAACCCAACCTTATCAAAACTTAAAAAACTAAAATTTTAAAGGTCTATTACTAAAATCATTTAAATTGTTAAGTTTTAACTTAATACATCTTATTGAGTAAATATTTTATTTTATTTTTTCAGACCTTAAAAATCATGTCTACCAAAGACGAGACTTCGACTGCTAAGCCAGCCAAGTTTGATGGCACCCACTTCAAGAGGTGGCAGAGTCAAATGAATTTCTGGCTCACCACTTTAGGACTGATTTCAGCCATTGATGGTTCCACACCCATCATAAATGATTCTGACGACACTGAGTCTGACATAGGAATGTCCAAACCCTCCAGTTCCTTCAAACCTAAAACCCCTAAGGAAATAGACTTCACTGCTTCCATCGAATTCTAAGCGCTTTATCTGATTCACTTTATGATATATTCTTTGAATATAAAAGCGCCAAAGAACTTTGGAATGCTTTAGAAGATGAATATGGTTGTGATGATGCTGGAATTGAAAGATTCACTTCTTCAGCATTTAATAAGTATTTCATGGTAGATGACAAACCTATGAATGAACAAATCCATGAATTCCAAAAATTTGTGAGGCACATTCAAGCTAAAGGTACAACCTTTTCAGCTGAACATAAGATAGCTTGCCTAGTAGATAAGCTCCCTCCTTCTTGGTCTGATGTAAAAAAGGACCTCCATCGTACCCAAGGTGACCTTATTTTTGCCCAAGTACTGAAGCAAATTAGAGTTGAAGAACAACTTAGGCTAAGGTCTAACTCCAAGACTGAGACTAAGGCTAAGGTAAACCTAGTAGAGTCATCCCAAAGCAAACCTAAGCCTAATAATCCTCACAAACCCAAGAATAATATCTTCAAGAAGAAAAATATTGTTCAGCCTCATCACCAGAACCACCAGAATCGTCAACACCAGCAACTCCAAAAACCTAGAAACTTTGGTCAGACTCAGGATCAAGGAAGATTTTGTTTTGTGTGTGGTAGAACAAACCACACGGCCATCAACTGTTTCCAAAGGAAGAAAGAACCAATCAAGACTTCCTATAGGGGGAAGGGCCAAGCCAAACCAGAAGCCAACATGATTCTGAATGGGTCTTCTGGTTCCTTCAGGTCTGTGACTTACCAATCTTTAGTTAATATTTCTTACCATTCTGATGACTGGTGGTTGGATTCTGGAGCTAATGTTCATGTTTCATTTGATCGCTCTTGTTTTTCAAACTATCAGGAATCATGTAGAGGAGGCATAACCCTAGGAGATGGCTCTACGGCACAAATTGTAGGAAGAGGAAGAATAGATCTGAAGATGACATCAAGAAAAATTATGCCCCTTCATGATGTTCTTCATGTGCCGACTGTTAGGAGAAATTTAGTTAGTGTCACGCCCCAGAACCAGAATACTGGAGAGCGGGGGAATGACTCAGCCAGCTACGTATTACGGGTAGATGAATACCGTATAATACGATCAATGCTGTCTAAAAGACAAGGGGGTGCATACTACATGAAAGTCTTACTATGGTCACTTCACATCTATTGTCTCAATCATTCGAACAAGAAACAGTAATAGAGAACATGTAAGATAAAGCAGTAAGGCGTCCCAAACGCTCTGTCAAAATGTTCTTGATATCTGGCTTTACAAAACATAGCCAGATTGATGTAGCAAAAGTATACACAATTGTTATCAGCTGCAGCCTGACTTTAGTTACAATTATGTAAAAAGTAAGTACGAGACGATCCGACTAACATGTTGGTGCCAAACGGCAAAGTATAAAGTAGATAACAAAACGAGCGGAGAAGTAAGAAATCCACTCGAGTCCTCCTGCGATCATCCCTCTAGTGTTGACCATCTTGGAGGTAGAAGTAAGCTGAGTCCTCGGGAACCGGCTCTAAATCTGGCCATGCAAAACCAGAGAGATAAGAACTCTAATAGCAAGTACCACAAGGAAGCACGACATGAGAACTAAAACCAGTAATATGAAATATGATAAATAGATCTCTGTTTGCTACTAGGATTCACATAACATCACGACACTTCGAACCAACCTCCCAACCAAACAAGGACAGAAGTTGGCCCGTCATGCCCTGACATTCTGATCATCCCAGTTAAGTAACAGAGTAGATACAGTACACAAACAAATCATTTTGAACGGCCAATCAACTACTACGGCTTGCTATTGTGAGTCCCAAGTTATCCTGGAATTTATGCAATAGGGATTCCTCAGTTCTTACTATGTGCAAGCAAGGCTAGTCTATCCAATCAATCAATTGCGCCAATCATGTAGTTAGACGAGTCCCAGCGGGACGCCCGCCGTTAATATAGCATGTACAATAATATAAGCAGATACTGTTCCCTGTCCGTGTGACAGATTTACAGTATCTGTGGGAACCAGCCGGCCCGTCGGGCACTTAATAGTCCCAAGGGGGCTGCCATGTAAGAACTCGGGAATCCATTCTCTCCATGCCATCATTATTTTATTTAACTTAATAGTCTCTACGTTGAGTGAAGTTCCATACCATGGATCATGGTCATTCAAATGAGTACTTTCGTACGGGGTACGATATGCGCAACTCTACAACGATATCCGTGCGGCTAGGTTGTAGATTTTACATAGCGTGATGCAACAATCAAATCTGACCACGGAGTAATCATGTCTTGACCATAAAGTACACATGCTGTTTTTGTAAGATAGATAAATAACTAAATAAATAAATAATTTGAAGCCTGCATGTGCCTGTATGCCAATATTCGGGATTGGCTAATCGAGTACAATAGTTCATTACATGAACGTGTCTCATTCATTTCATTCAATAAGACGACTAGCCAGTCTTTTAGTTCCAACTAGGAACGCATGATCAATTTTAGTCAAGATAACCATTATCATCAATGGTGACAAGGCATGAAAGTCAAATAGTATTCAGTGGAGTCGAGTCTACGACTCTCAGGGTTTAATTCCAGTCAATTGGGGTATCTATAGCTCAATTCACGACACATGGTACATCTCACGTAACAATCTATATTTAACAGGAATATTAACATGTCATGATTATATCAAGTTTATGCAAAAAGGCATAAGGATATAAAATGGACGTTAAACATCTAATAAGATATCAATATACAGGGCTATAGAAGATCCAGGATAAGCAGGCTACTCTCATGTCAGCCTACGCTCATGTCAGCGTACGCTCAGGTCAAGCTACGCTCAAGCCAGCGTACGCTCAGGTCAAGCTACGCTCAAGTCAAGCTAGCGTATGGACTCCATACGACTCCTCTTCAAGGCAGCGTATGGACTCCATACGACTCCTCACTATCCAAGCCAGCGTACGCAAGTCATACGCTCCCAAAAGGTAGCGTATGAACTCCATACGACTCCTGACCATCCAAGTCAGCGTATGCATGTCATACGCTCCCAAAAAGTAGCGTATGAACTCCATACGACTCCTGACCATCCAAGTCAGCGTATGCATGTCATACGCTCCCAAAAGGTAGCGTATGAACTCCATACGACTCCTGACCATCCAAGTCAGCGTATGCATGTCATACGCTCCCAAAAGGTAGCGTATGAACTCCATACGACATACGCTTCCAAAAGGCAGCGTATGCAAGACACACGATTCCTAAAAAGGCAGCGTATGCAAGACACACGTTTCCTAAAAAGGCAGCGTATGGACTCCATACTGCGCTGCGCTAAAGAGCGCGCACAGCTCAGTGACGCAAGCTAAAAAGCTAGCATACACTGCTCACTGTCTTCTCCAAACAGCAAGAACTCCATGGTTGCACCCTGAAGTTTCAAAAGTCCATAACTTGGTCAAAATAAGTCCGAATCCAACTTTGCAAAGGTCAAAATTGGGTAGAATGAAATCCTCTACAACATGGAACCATCAAAACTTGAAAACACAGAAGTTTAATAGATCAAAACCCCCAAAATCCGAAAATAACTCATATCTAGATCTACAAAGATTAAGACTTCGAAATGAAAAATGTCAAGTTCTAAACTCTCTTAGAATCACGAGGGAAAGAGAATGGAGCCATAAAAATGGGTCCTCATGAAGAAGCAAGATGTACTTGCCTATGGGTTTGGTAGGTGGAGAGAATAATGAAGAAGAAGAAGAAGAAGAGTAATGGTGAAGGAAGAATAATGAAGAGAGAGAAAGGGAGGGTTGGCTTTAAATGAAAAGGTGGTGGTAGGTGGAAGCTAATGGGCCGGGTCCAATGGGTCGGGTTGTAGGGGATCCAACCAAGGCCAACCCGAACCCAAAGCCTAGCTAAAGCAGAGAATAAAAGCATGAAATAAAGTGCAGAAATAAAACTGCAGAAATATAATTGCAGGAAATAAATTAACATGAATTAAAGGAAATTAAATACAGAATAACACATGATAACTATTAAATAAATACATGATAAATACTAAATAAATACACATGAGTTGTACATGTATAAAAATACGCATTTTAGGAACGGGGAATGACAGTTAGCGGTTCCCTTCTTGTAGCATCTGGTTACAAGATTGTAATGGAAGCTAATAAAGTTGTATTTTCTAAGAATGAGTCCTTTGTTGGTAAAGGATTTGTAAAGGATGGTTTGTTTATTCTCAGTACTGTAAATAAAATATTTGATCCTTCTCCTATTGTTTCCAATGTAGAATTTTCTAATGTATGGCATGGTAGACTAGGTCATGTGAACCTGGGTTCCCTTAGAAGGATGATGAACCTAAATCTTATTCCCAAGTCTCCTGTAGATAATAAAGACAAGTGTGAGATTTGTGTTCAAGCCAAACATTCTAGACTACCATTCAAATCCGTAGAAAGGAATTCTGATCTTCTAGAACTAGTTCATAGTGATTTTTGTGATTCAAATAGGGTTTTGACTCGAGGCGGTAGGAAATACTTTGTCACATTTTTAGATGATTGTTCAAAGTATTGCTATACCTACTGTCATGCTCCGATTCCGTAAAATCGATAGTCGTCCCCCGGGCGTGATGCCGTGCGAACCTAAGTTGCGATCGCACAAGGCATAGTCATAAGGTTATCCGAAACACAACATCAAGTTAGAGTACGCAGAGAAATTGAATGACACATTTGAAATAGAAATAGACTTTTTCATTGATGATAATAAAACTTTACATAGACTCCTTTACAATTATTGCCGCGCGGGCTACAACATGACTCGACTTACAAAATAAACGCCGATGAGATAGTCGTTCCATACATTACATCCCTTTTTACAAGCAAAAACCATTACACATTTCCACCTGCGATCGAGGGAAGTCGAGCCGCCATTGGTCTTCTTTTGTACTGAATGCAGAATCTTCAAAAGGATTTCAGAAACACAAGCCTTCACACGCGGACGAGGCTTCAAAGGGTTCACTTCGCCTTGAGCTTTCAACTGGTACGCCCTTCGTAGTTCGGGGTACCTGCGTGGAGAGCGAGGATCAGTACATTACACTTTGTACTGGTGCGTGGCAAGGTAAGTTCCAAGCTCTCATTTGGTTGATGAGTTTATATGACTTAGAGTATGAATGTTTCTAACCATCCTAATGAATGTCAAACAAGCATATTGAAAATTTACGTTGAAACTTACCCCCGGCGGGCCGCGCCGCGCCCTATGAAACTTACCATGTTCTTTCCTGTCAATTGTTATCATTTACATACCAAGTGCAATATTGCGTGTGATTGGCCACTGGCATGACAAGCCATCCTGGACTATAGCTTTGTTAGCCGGGGCCCTTGCAGCGCAAGTAGCGAGCCCCGCTGTAAGTCCCCGCTTAACCCGTGCTGTCATCCAGCACAGCTATACCGTGTTTCCTCCTAGGCCGAGTCGGTCCCGTGGCCGCGGGTTGTCGCTCGAGGAAACTCTCCCTTGTCGACAAGTTGTCCAATGACCGAGTTAAGACATTATTCAGTTATTAAGGTATTGCCTACGTTCACTTTGAATCTTGACCATTTTACCGTGCCCGTGCCTCTGCATTCAATCTTTCCACCACAACAACACTATCGATTTACTTAAGAAGGGGTCGAGAAGAGAAGGGTCAGCCACTCACCTTGAGTTTACTTCGGCGAGAGAACTTGTTGGCCGCGCTAGACGTCGCCTACGCGATTACCTGAAATCGCACAAGCAACCGATTAGAACATTGCATTATTCAAGGAGTTCGATAGGAAATGCGAGTTCGAAATGCAAGCCATGAAAACCATCGAAAACATCCACGAAAACGCATTCAGAAAATAAAGCCAAAACCAACGCAAGCGGCGTGAAAAGCAGAGCAACGGGAGGTCTCTCCCGACTCGGCCGCAGAGTCAATCCTCGAGGCGCAACCCGCTGAATATGGGACTTGGTTCCGAAGAAGACATTCCATAACGAGGAATGGATCTTAATTCAACCGTTCCCGTTCGATCGACTCGGTCGATCCCGACCTATCGGTCCCGACCGAATCGATAGCGACAGTGTTCCTTTCTCGCGCACCCCGTGGACAAGTACGGGGCACGATGTAGGGACGGGGCACTACACCATAACCAACTAAGAAAAAGTTTTGTCCTCGAAACTTAAAATAGAACCTACCTCTACGAGAACAATGAAGGGAACTTTTCCTTCATTTCTGACTCAAGCTCCCACGTCGACTCTTCGACCGAGTGGTTCCTCCAGAGGACGCGGACTAGAGGTGTCACGACCCGGTCCCAATTTCTTGGGTCGAATCAGATCATGCCCAGCCTGCACCGTTGTTGAGACGGCGGCAGTAAGCTGTATCACTCATGCAGGTAAATAAAACAACACAGTCTAATTGCCACAACTTTAATAATTCGAATAGTTTAAAACTTTTTACAATAAAATGAAAAATACATCTGAAGTACATTGCTTTCCACAAACATCATGAATTATAAAGAAGAAGAAAAATCTAGGCAACCAGCTCATCAGTCTCGAGATCATCGTCCTCTAGTTGGGACCTCGGAAAAATTGCGGAACAAAGCCTCATCAGTGATACCTAAAATGTTGGTTCTCCAGTCAGGAGGGATCAAAGTACAATTCATGCTAATCTTGACAATTAATTTAACAATAAAATCATGCACTTTTAAACAGTTTGAAGATGAACAGTTTTGAAACAATACAGTACAGTGATGTGAATAGGCAATGTATATGACCGGCTTGGGTTACAGTAGTATCTAGCGATACGGTATGGCTTGTCCCCGTGTGAAGAGGGGAAAGCTAATACAGTCAGTTACAGTAATTTGGATGTGGTCATAAACATTACTCTACTCCCCCAGTCCCCAACAGTACAGTCAATACTCCCGAAAGAGTTCGTGTTTGAGTAGTGGTTTAAAATTGCAGTGAAGTGATTATTAAATAATTGTAATCAACATAAATGTACTTGCCTTTGTTTTAGAATGACTGGATAGACGAGTCGGTACCGAGGAGGAACGTCAGGTGTAACTTCGAGTTCATACAGTTGAGAACTCGACTTAGAGCCTTGAATAACCAGACTAAGTGTGCTAGTTGCAATCTCTAGTAGTAAATCCTAGTCAGGTTTTAAGTTGTATTAATTTACAGCTAACGATTACGTCGCAACTATGTGCGTTGATTAAACCGATTAATTGGATTATTTGGAAATAACACGAGAATCAATTAACTTTGGAAAACTTTGTGTTTTTTGTAATATATTTATAAAAATATAGTTTTCTTTTAGTGATAAATCATGAACTAGTTATTTACTAATATTTTATCCATTTTAACTAGATTCGTAAATAATCAGTAAATCGCGCTCTAATCTACGATTACGCGACTAATCAAAACCACCCAAATTCACATCCACCAGAAAAAGAAAAATAAAATAAACTACGCTACACAATACAGTGGCACAGCTAATGGTCCAAGGGTGGGCTTATGCCCGGTACAATTTTCTTTTACATTAAATAAGAGAAAATTACTGAAATATTAAATAAAGTGCAGAAATTAAATGACTATAATAAATAGCCTAAATGTTAAATAAAATAATTAAAATGAAACTAAGAGTCTCAGACTCGGTCCATTCCTCAAAATTCGGCTAATACCACAACGTCCGGTCGGACCGGTACGTTTGCATTTCGCCGGGGCCCACAGACCGGTACGGTCATCGCCCGAAAAATCAGTTTAGAAATTCATTTTTGAAAGCCAATTTGAAATCAATATAAATATAGTTTTGTAAAAATTTGGGCAGCACTTCCTCTATTTCGGGACAAACCCAAAACTGGGAAATGCGCCACGGAAAACCTGCAATTATTTCCAACCCAAAATAATCCCACAGAATAAATCCACCAAAATAATCCCAAGCCACAGAAAATAATTCCAATCCACATAATTTCCCGAAATGTCCGGGAATCCCATAATCCAACCAATTCACACCAAACCAGCAGATAAAACACAGGAACATACGCTAACGTAGCTAATCGAAAATATAACGCAACTAACCGGATTTCCCGAAGGAAATCCGGGGACCGATTTCATCACCGACTCTACGGGAGGGACGAACTACTGTGATTATCCAGAAATTACCAAATTCCGTTGGCGGGGAGCCGCGGGAAAAATCTCGAGAAAAATCCGAAACAAAGTTCGGCAGCAGGTCGCAGATCCCGGACAGCGGGAGAGGGCTCGCGAGCAAATCTGGCTCAACCACGCTCAGAAGAGGGGCACGCACGGGAGGGAGATTGATCGGCTGCACTAGGGCACGCCTCGCCGGGACAGAGGGTCGGCCACGGGAGAGTCCGCGGACAGCGGCGGACGAACGCGGAGAAGCCGCGGAGGGGCTCGGGGTCGCATGCGCTGGAGGCGCGGACGGCCGGAGCGCGGGGATCCGCGAGCACTGAGGCGTCGGAGCTGGCTTGGCTGCGCGGAAAGGCGGCGGCGGCCTCGGGGGTCCGGCGGGACCGCGCCGGGGGCGGGTGGCCGCGCGAAAACAGCGCCGGGGCGCGCGGCCGGTGGGAAATGGGGGTTAGGGTTAGGGCTGAGTGAAGAGGGAATCAGGGAAAATGGAGAGGGAGAGAGGAGAGAGAGGAAGAAGTTTGTTTATGAGAGGGAGAGATGATGATGAGAAGAGTTTCTTCTCTGTTGTAACCGTAAGAGAGAGAATTGAGTGAGTGATTAAAGGGAAGGAGTGGAAAAGTTGTGGAGGTGGAGAGAAATTGAAGGAGAGAAAAACAGGAAGACCAAGCTAGGGGGTTGTCCAACTTGTGAGTGAGGGGGGTGCTGGTCCTTCGGGACCAGCCAAATTTATTATATATTTTTTTTATTATAATAATTATAATTATTAGTTAACCAAAGTTTGAAAAAAATAAGAAAAGCGAATTTGGATACAGGCTCAGGCTTGGGTCTGGGCTCGGACTCGGGTCTGGGCACGAAGATCAAAGGTCCTTGTTATGATTATTTTCAAAATCCTTTTACACCCAAAAATATATTTAATATTAATATTTAATAACAATAAATTTAGAAAAAAATGCTAATCATAATGATACTTAAACACTAATAATTAACTATGAAAACAATGGGTTTCACAAGAGGAATAGTACGGTTGCGGAGAAGTTTATCCTTGCGCTCCAAGATTTGCACCGGCTCTTCGACATATGACAAGTCCGCCTTCAGGTCCAGCTTACCCAAATCTACCACATGCCCCGGATCGTGCACGTACTTCCGCAATTACGAGACGTGGAAGACGTCATGTACCTCTGACAATGCAGGTGGCAAGGCGAGTTGGTAAGCTACCGGGGCGACTCGCTTCAATATTTCGAACGGGCCAACAAATCTTGGACTCAACTTTTCTTTCGCACCAAACCGGGAAACTCCATGCATTGGCATCACCTTCAGGAATACATGGTCGCCTTCCGAGAACTCGAGGGGGCGTCGGTGCGTGTCGGTATAGCTTTTCTGCCGGCTTTGTGCTATCTTCAATCTCTCTCGTATCAACTTGACCTTCTGCACAGTCTGCTCTACCAGCTCCGAACCAAGTATCTGCCGTTCCCCGACTTCATCCCAGCAAATGGGCGATCTATACTTTTGGCCGTACAAAGCTTCATACGGCGCCATTTGGATGCTGGACTGATAGCTGTTGTTGTATGCAAACTCGGCCAGCGGTAGATGGACGTCCCAACTTGACTTCAAGTCGATCGCACAGAGTCGTAACATGTCTTCGAGAATTTGGTTCACCCGCTCTGTTTGGCCATCAGTCTGAGGATGATAAGCTGAGCTGAACTTCAACTTGGTCCCCAGTGCTGAATGAAGACTACTCCAGAAGCGCGCTACGAACCGTCCATCCCGATCCGAGACGATAGAAACTGGGACCCCGTGCAGCCGAACTATTTCATCATGGTATATCTGAGCAAGGCGATCGACGCTCCAAGTAACTTTGATGGCGATAAAGTGCGCTGACTTGGTTAGTCGATCGACGATGACCCAGACGGCGTCGTTTCCCCGCGGCGTCCTCGGCAAACCAACAACGAAGTCCATAGTGATGTGATCCCACTTCCACTCTGGAATGGCGAGGTTCTGCATCTCCCCGCCCGGTCGCTGGTGCTCGACTTTGACTTGCTGACAGGCCATACATTTTGACACAAAGAGCGCTACGTCCCTCTTCATGCCGTGCCACCAAAAGACAACGCTGAGGTCCTTATACATCTTGGTGCTGCCAGGATACAAGGAATATTTTGCATAATGCGCCTCCGACATTATCTCCTTTCTAAGTTCTGCATCGTCCGGTACGCATAGACGTCCCTTCACGCGCAACACTCCCGACTCGTCCTTTGCAAATTCAGACGCTTTTCCTGTCGATATCAGCTTTCGCATCTTCTCCAGGTAGGGGTCGTCCTTCTATGCAGACTTGATCCTCTCCAGTAGGCTCGGTTCCACCCGCAGTTGCGCCAGTTTCACGTCCCTGAAACGAACTCGGAGCTCGATGCCCATTCATTCCAAGTCACGCAGCAGTCGATCGTTGATGCATAACGAAGCTAAGTACTTTCGGCTCAGTGCATCCGCTACCACATTTCCCTTGTCTGACGTGTAGTCGATTGACAAGTCATAGTCTTTGATCAGCTCGAGCCATCGCCTCTGCCGCAAATTTAATTCTTTCTGGGTGAAGAGATACTTGAGGCTTTTGTGGTCCGTATAAATCCTGCACGCCACGCCATAGAGATAGTGACGCCACAGCTTCAACGCGAACACAATTGCCGCTAGTTCTAGGTCGTGTGTGGGGTCGTTCTTCTCGTGCGACTTCAACTGCCGGAAAGCAAAAGATATCACCTTATCCCGATGCATGAGCACACACCCCAAGCCCTGGCCAGAAGCATCGCTGAAGATTTGAAATCCCTCCGTCCCGTCAGGAAGAGCAAGTATCGAGGCCGAAACGAGCCGTTGTTTGAGCTCCTGGAAGGAAGCTTCACAGTCGTCTGACCACTAGAATGCGACTCCTTTCTGGGTGAGGCGAGTCAACGGCGATGTGATCTTCGCGAAGTCCTTCACGAAGCGTCGGTAGTATCCCGCCAAGCCTAGGAAGCTTCGAATTTCACTAACAGATGCGGGCCGTTTCCAATCAGCAACTGCCTCGACTTTCTTCGGATCGACTACGATGTCCGCGGCGAAGATGATGTGCCCAAGGAATGAGACGCTGTTCAGCCAGAACTCGCACTTGCTCATCTTCGCGTACAACTGATTCTCTCGAAGGGTTTGGAGTACCGTCCGCAGATGCTCTGCATGTTGCGCTCGATCCTTCGAGTAGACGAGGATGTCGTCGATGAAGACTACTACGAACTTGTCAACAACGGACGGAACACCCGATTCATTAGATCCATGAAGACGGCAGGGGCGTTTGTCAGACCGAACGGCATTACCAAGAACTCGTAGTAGCCGTAACGAGTGCGGAAGGTAGACTTCGGCACATCATCTGGCTTGACTTTGAGTTGGTGGTAACCCGATCGTAGATCAATCTTCGAAAACACAGTTGCACCTTGGAGCTGGTCGAACAAGTCGTTGATACGGGGCAGGAGGTATTTGTTTCGGACTGTGGCTTTATTCAATTACCGATAGTCGATGCAGAGCGCATCGATCCATCCTTCTTCTTCACGAACAGCACGGGTGCACCCCACGGCGAGACACTCGGACGGATAAACCCTCTGTCGAGCAATTCCTGAAGTTGTGCCTTCAGTTCTTTCAATTCTGCAGGGGTCATTCTGTACGGAGCCTTCGAGAGCGGCCGGGTGTCGGGAAATGTATAGATGGTGAACTCTATTTCTCGATCGGGCGGCATACCGGGTAGCTCGTCCGGGAACACGTCTGGAAATTCAGCGACAACGTCGGTCTGACCCGCGTTTACACCATCCTGTCGCATGTCTCGAACGGAAGCTAGATAGCCTTCGCACCCGGAATGCAACATCCGTCGAGCAGATATTGCGGAGATCACCATGCAGGTCGGCAACGCCTCACCATACGAGTAGCAGAATTCAGGCACTCCAGGTTGTCACGATCCGTTACCCAAATTGTTGGGCCGGGCCGAGTCATGTCCAGCCTACGCTTGAGATAAAACGTAGTAAACTGTTCTAAAGACAACAGGATAAAACTAAATGTGCTAACAGTTCTATAAGTGAATAAAAGTCAGAAATGCTCCAAACACAAAAGTCGACTCATATAGTAAAATGTCTAAAGTACAAGTCTGAAATGTAAAACTGGATACATGTCCAGTTACAAAATACGTAGTCTAATACATGACTACTCTCAAAAGTCTAAAGCAAAAAGACAACTAGGCGAGGTTCCCTGCAGGAACATCCTCGTAAAGCAAAGCCGGGTCCTCGGCAGTATCTCCATAATATGAGTCGCAGAGTAACTCCTCCTCAGTAAGGACACCTACAACGTTATCCTGTCAGGACGGGAGCAAGTACTGAATCTAACAAACATATAATACTGATCATGTGAGGAAAGGAAATGACATGTTTGTTCAGTTTTAGGTACATTTTATCATGGCAATAGATATTCATTTTAAAGTTTAAAACTGTAGTAGGTGAGTGATCAGTCAATAGGTAATCAGGATGTACAGCGGTACATATCAATTTTCTGATGTACACATACGTACACATAACGGCATCGGTGTATATCCATACACAAATGCGGGACCAGACATACGACACAGATACATATAGAATGTAACGGTGCTCGGTAAATACATACGAAGAAGGGGGTCATGATCACGTACGCTACTAGCAGTTTTCCCTTAACCCGTTATTTAAGCATGTGAGAGAGATATGAAAAGTAGCCTAAACATGGCAGAGACTGAAAGTAATACAACATGTAAAGTTCTAACTTGCTACCCCAAGGATCAGCATTTAACATGGTTGGTGAATCACAGTTTATGGTTTATAGCAGTATGTAAAGTTTGTAGAAAGTACTTGCCTCTAGCAAAGCAAAACAAGCTGCGATAAAAGTGCTATAGATGTCTGGTAACTCGTCACTGTAGAAATAAATACATAAACTTAGTTTTTACACTAAGCTAAAACACTAGGACACTAATTGGTGCAACACGACTTGTGACTGGGCACCTAGCCAAAATGATGACTTTAGCATAGCAGACCAATGTGGGGTGACTCACTACTTTAACTAACTTTTCAGGGTCTTTACACTAGTGAGGGGTGAGGTTCAATACGGCTAAAACTCAGAGTAACACAAAAAGTTATAAGTTGTAATTATTCAATAAATAAATCAAATGAACATTGTGTTCCAACAATTTTTGAGATAGACAAAAAGTTTAATTTTTACATAAAACAAAGTACCAAAATGATCCTTATTAATCATAGAAATTTATTATAATTTTTCTGGAATTTATTAACCAGTACAAGTATTTTATAAAAATCAGTTTTTCTAAGTATACAGAAAATAAGTTTTGGTTTCATATGCCAAAACTGTGGCAAAACTATAAATTAAATATTATAAAAATTATACTAAATTAGATAAATTAACATAGTATCTAAATACTATTTTTCCAGAATTTTAACAGCAATTAAAGTATTTTTAGAAATTCAAAAACAACATTGTACACTATTTGAAATTTAAATAATTAATTATCTGCGTATTTTGTCCATGTACATAATTTGAACCAAAGTTCAAATACAGGACCCAAGGCCATGAATCAAGTCCAATATGACTTGTACAGGTCTTGAATGTGTGAAAATACATTTGGGCCCAAAAACCCATGCTAGGCTTGGACACCAAATGGTTGCAGTAATTTAAATACACCAAAAAATACAAAGTGGTAAAAGTGCAAAATAAATATTAATATTTTAATAAGGTAAAATTATACATAATGGATATATACATACATATGTTAAAAGTACATATATATATATATATATATAAGAAAATACTTAATTATAAAGTATATATATATATACAAATATTGTATACATATATATAATAGTATATATATAATAATATATATACACATAAAAATATATACATATATACATATATATGTATATAAATACAAATATATATATAAAAATTTACTAAATATAAAAATATATATACATATATAAAAATACTGCCTATATACAGTATATACATATATATATACAAATATATGTATATACATATATATATAAATATATATATAAATAACAGAAAAAAGAAAAAGGAAAAGAAAAAAAAAGAAATAAAACAGCAGCACAGGGGCTCGAACTCGGCCCACTGAGCGCGCGGGGGGGGGGGGAGGGGGGGTTGACTGGGTCGGGCTGGCCAGGGGGTCAGCCCGCTGGTTGTGTTAGGATTAGGGTTTTAGTTAGTGTTATTTAGGTTAGGTTAATTAATATATATATAAAAAATAATAAAAATCAATCATGTGTCTGGACAGTTAGGGACACAAGAGTCTACGTGTCCGTGCTATGCACGACACGTACGAGCGTCTATTCTCGTGTCCAAGCACTGGAATAGTGTCCCCGTGTCCTGGCGAACCACACGCGTGGATTCGAGACACGGACGACACGAAATGACACCGCCACTTACGTGTCCGGCGAGTCTGGGGTGTTTCGAAGGCCGTGGACGGCGGAGGAGGCGATGGGACGGTAGCGTTCGGGTGGCGCTGCGATCGTCTCGTCAAGGCGAAGCGACTGGCGGTGGTTGGGGGCGGAGACGTTCGTCGGTGAGGCTGGACGGGGTAGATGGCCGGAGTTAGGGTTTTAGGGCTTAGGGTTTGGGGAAGAACGGGGCTGCGATGGCTGTGGTTAGGTCGTAGTGGTGGTGGTCGACTGAGGGGAGTGAGGGGGTTTAAATAGGGGGGTTGAGTCGGTCGGGGGGGGGGGGGGGGGGGGGGCGTGCGCTGAGCGAAAATTGTGGGGTCAGTCGCGCTGGCGGTCGTCGGGCAGTCGGGTCGTCGGGGGTGGGTAGATTAGGGTTTAGCGTTTAGGCCCCTATAGTTTAGGATATTACACAATGGTCCTAGCAGTTGCCAAATGCAAATACAAATTTGCATTCCACACTTAAAAATAATTAATTAATTACAAACTGTATTTGTAACAATTCTAATAATTACAAACTATAATTAATACAATTCTAATTATTACAAAACGATATTAAAACATTTTAGAAAATTGTAAATTGATATTTTTGTATTTAAAACTCATTTAAAACTCATTTAAAAATTCTAGAAAAATTCCTAAAAATTCTAATAATTATTTTAAGGCTAAATATGACATTAAAAATTAATAAACACTAATTAAATAAAATTTGAAAAACAGGGGCTTACAAGTCTTCCCTCCTTGAAAAATTTCGTCCTCGAAATTCACAAGGATTGAAGACCCTACAATATTCTAACATAGCAAGCAATGCAACAAAATGACTAAGGCTGCGATCGAAACTAATCTCTAAGGTATCAAGCGGGAACGGGTGGTTCCCTCGCAGCGGTTGGATCGAACAAGTAAGGGTATCTCTCCCTCATGTCCGACTCCCTCTCCCAAGTAGATTCACCTGGAGAGTGATGGCTCCAAGCTACTCGTACTAAGGGTATAACCTTATTCCTTAGCCTCTTCTCTCTCCTGTCTAATATCTCCACTGGCTGCTCAGAAACTGTAAGGCTCGGTCCGACCTCCAACTCTGAATGATCTAGCACATGACTGGGGTCTGAAACATATCTCCTCAGCTGAGATACATGAAAGACATCGTGAACTCCTGCTAGGTTGGGTGGAAGTGCAACCCTGTAAGCTACCTCTCCAATTCTGCCAAGTATCTCAAACGGCCCGATGTATCTGGGGCTCAGCTTCCCTCCTCGTCCGAACCGGATCGTCCCTCTAGTAGGTGATATCTTCACTAGCACCATATCACCGTCTGCGAACTCCATCGGTCTGCGACTAGCATCAGCCCAGTGTTTCTGCCTATCCTGAGCTACCCTGAGCCTGTCTCTGATCATCCCGACTTTCTCTGCTGCATCCGTGATCATCTCTGGCCCAAGCATAACTCTGTCTCCCACATCATCCCAAAAGAGCGGTGTGCGGCATCGTCGTCCATATAGCGCCTCGAAAGGAGACATACCGATACTGGCTTGGTAGCTGTTGTTGTATGAAAACTCTACCAAGTGCAGATGGCTCTCCCAAGATCCTCCAAAGTCCAGCACGCAGGTCCTCAGCATATCCTCTAGTGTCTGTATCGTCCTCTCGGACGGCCCATCTGTCTGCGGGTGGTACGTCGTACTGTGTTGACACAAAGTCACAGTCAACCAAATATTGATAACTTTGACTAAATAATACTTGTGATAATTCAATACGACACACGACGACTATATTCTGCTCAAGCCAGACGACAGCTCAGTTGTGGAAATACAAGTCGTTTTTGCGTCTGTATTTTATATTTATTGAGTCTAGAATGATTGTAAGCTGAGTTATGCTGGGCTCTTGAGACTCAACCCACAACCCATCCAAAATCCATAAAGCTCTACATCCAAACTTAGCCCATTGGACCCTTGAATCAGTTCTGTGCTCTGGAGACAGAGTTCGGGCCTAACTCTGCCTCCACACAGAGTTCGGGCCGAACTCTGTCCCCTAAAAATCAGCACCCTAATTTTTAGGGTTGGTTGGTTGCTAGTTGTCCAACGGCCAAATTTTTAAAAATTCCTACCAGAATTCTGGCCGAATTCTGCCTGTTAAAAACCTATAAATAGGCCAAGAATTCTCTCATTTTCAGTCATCTCATCTTCTCTTCTCTTCTCTCTTAAGCTCAATATAAGCCATACCCTTCTCATCTACTAGCCACAAGTTTCCTAAGTCTCGAGTGCTCAGCATCTCTCAGTTAGGAGTCTTGTGCAAGAGTTCAAGAAGTAGCTTGAAAAATTCCAAGCATCACCACTGCGATCCATTGTAAGAAGTTGACGTGCTCTTCTGAAGTAAAGGCACGGGGTGTAACTACTATTTCACAAATAGTGGATTTAATCCTGAGCTAGAGTTCTCAGGCCTGGACTAGTCCTCCACGAGGGAAACCAGGTTAAAATCGGCTGTGTTTGCGTATGCTCTCTTGCTCCTTATTTATTTTCCGTATTTACTCTGATTAATTTTAGATCGTGAAAGAGTTGAATTTTTAATTGGTTATTATTGCTATAACTCTATTCACCCCCCTCTAGAGTTGCCATCTGTTCTTTAATTGGTTTCAGAGCTCTGTTCTCTTTACAAGGACTTACATCCTAGAGCTGATCCATGGCAACCACACATTCCTTGATTTCCAATCACTGTGAAGGACAGTCCACTCATAGGCCTCCCCTATTTGATGGAACTAACTACACGTATTGAAAAACAAGGATGAGTTTTTATCTCAAGTCGCTAGACTTTGACCTGTGGACTATCGTCACTGACGGTTACAAAAAGCCCGCCAGAATAGTTGCCAATGGCGATCTCGTTGAGAAATCACATGACAAATATTCTGACGAGGAGAAGAAACAGGCAAGTCTAGACGCGAGAGCTATTAATGCTTTATTCTGTGCTATAGACAGGAATGAGTTCAACAGGATTTCTACATGTACCACATCCCACGAAGTATGGAAGCTTCTAGAAGTGACGCATGAAGGAACCACCCAAGTCAAGGAATCAAAGATAAGCCGTCTCACTCAAGAATACGAGGCTTTCAAGATGAAGCCAAACGAGACGATCACGCAAATGTTCACAAGATTCCTCGACATCATCAACCCCCTGTCTTCGCTTGGGAAGCAATATTCAAATCACGAGAAGATTCGCAAGTTACTTAGGGGGCTACCAAAAGTTTGGAACCCTAAGGTGACAGCTATCATAGAAGGAAATGATCTCTTAACCATGTCTATGGAGACCTTGATGGGAAAGCTAATGACTCATGAGCTTGACCTCAAGGACTTCGAAGAGCCTGCTCCTAAGGCTAAGGAGATCGCACTCAAAGCTCACCGACGGAGGGCTGAACCCGAAGAGACGGATGACGACAACTCAGAAGACGATGATCAAGCCCTCATGGTTCGCAACTTCAAGAGATTCCTTCGCTTCAATCGAAGAAAGAAGGAACCACAAGAAGGTGAAGAAGAAGAGACAACTTGCTACGGTTGCAAGAAGACGGGACACGTCCGAAAAGACTGTCCTTTCTTAAAGAAGAGCAACCGCTATGAGAAGCCACACAAGAAGACCTCCTCAAAGAAATATGCCAACACAAGCATTTGGCATGAAAGCGAAGCTAGTGACTCCGAGGAAAAAAAGAACTCTCCTCAAGATACGGCTAATGTGTGCCTAATGGCGACGTCCGACAAGGTATCAAACGAAACTCTTGACGACTTCACTTTTGATGAACTTGGCGATGCTTTCACCGATTTACTTAGTGACCATAAAAAGGTCATTGGTAAATACAAATAAGCCAAGGACAAAATCAAAAGTCATGAAGTCGAAATACAAAGACTTTCTCTATTACTTGATAATATTAGAGACACTACACCCACGGATATCACTGATGAGGTATCTAAGCTTAAAATAAGCTTACATGATGCTGAGGCACGTATTGACCAACAAACATAAGAAATCACAACACTCAACACGGAGCTTGCAGAAGAAAAGAGCAGACACAAGATTACTATTACCAAGATGCATGGTTTGAATGCTAAGATTACTGAATTGCAAGCTGTCTCTAAGAAACTAGAGACTAAGTTGGGAAAACAGGTTGCTCAACCTCAAACCCAATCACATGAGACACACACAAAGCATGACACAACTCATACTAGCCAACCACGTCATCCTCATGCTGCTCACAATCATGCTTACATGTACACACACTTTCACAAAGGACACAAACCACATGCACGTAGAAATAATTATCATATGTCACATAAACATCATGCTACACATAGATACAGTCATCACCATGTTGCACAAAGACACAATCAACATCACTCCATATATAGACAATCTCATCATACCATGCCATATAGACAATCTCATCATGCCATGCCATATAGACAATATCATCATGCCATGCCATATCAACAATATCACCATGCCACTCCACATAGTCATCATCACCATGCTGAATCTACATATCATCACACTTCTCCTCATTTTTCTGCTTATAGACATCATCAGCATGCTCCAAATGTAAATAGGAATGCTACATGTACTTATTATGGTTTACATGGACACATTTCACCACAATGTAGAATTAGAAGATTAGTAGATAGAAAGATATATGCATGGTTTCCAAAAACTAACTCTTCAGGACCCTCAAGAACTTGGGTACCAAAGGTTACATCTACTCTTGATGTAGGTGGACCTTCCCTCCTCAACTAAGAGTAAGTGGATTCTCGATAGTGGATGCTCGCGGCATATGACGGGAGACGCACATCTTTTCGCATCACTATCGATGAAGAGAGAAGGATATGTATCCTTCGGTAATAATCTAAAAGGTTATATTATAGGTAATGGTATTATTGGTTATCCTCCCTCCCCCGTAATAAAGGATGTCTGCCTAGTGACCGAGTTAAAGCATAACTTGCTCAGCATCAGTCATCTTGCTGACCATGGTTATGACATTAACTTTGGACAAAATAAATGCCTTATTTATGATAGGTCAACAGGAGACATTGCTTTTGAAGGGGTAAGAGAGGATAATATTTATATTTTCTATTTGTCTGGAAATACTAACAATGCAGGTAGATACCTATATGCTCATAAAGATGAACGACTACTACGGCACCAGCGTCTTGGTCATGCCAATATGGATACTATATCCAGGCTATCGACCAAGAAGCTAGTTAGAGGCTTGCCCGACATCACATTCAAAAAGGACACCGTATGTGCCGAATGTGAGTTGAATAAGGCAACCAAGTCATCTTTTCATTCCATAAACTCTGTAAGCACTACTAGACCCCTGCAACTACTCCATATGAATTTATTTGGCCCTAGTAGAGTAGCCAATCTTGGTGGAAAACTCTATGCCTTTGTTATTGTTGATGACTTTTCAAGATTTACTTGGGTTTTCTTTCTTACTTATAAAAGTGATGCTATTTCAGTTTTTAAGATTTTTGTCAAGAAAGTTCAAAACGAAAAAGGCTACATGATTACTCGTATCCGAAGTGATCATGGAGGCGAGTTCGAAAATTCTGATTTTGAAAAGTTTTGTGATTCCAATGGATTTGATCATGAGTTTTCTTGTCCAAGAACTCCCCAACAAAATGGTGTTGTGGAGCGAAAGAATAGGACTCTTGGCGATATGGCTAGAGTCATGTTGAACAAGTTTTCACTTCCGAAATACTTTTGGGATGAAGCTGTCAGTACAGCATGCCATATTTTAAATAGGGTACTTATTCGTCCTATTACGAAGAAAATACCCTATGAGCTTTGGTTCGGGAGAACCCCAAATGTTTCTTATTTTAGAGTTTTTGGCTGTAGATGTTTTATCCTTAACACCAAAGACAACTTAGGCAAATTTGATGCCAAAGCTGACGATGGTATTTTCCTTGGCTATGCTGCCAAGAGTAAGGGATATAGAGTTTTTAACAAGCGCTCATTAATTGTGGAAGAGTTTACCAATGTGACTTTTGATGAAGATAACAGTGCAGCAGCTACTCTTGATGATGATGTTGAGCCATCAACGTCTACTCCAATGAACACCACAATCGAAACAAATTCTGTGGAAAGCTTGCCTAAGAAATTCTCTTTCAAGCCATCACATCCAGAAAATTTGGTAATCGGTGAGGTTTCACGAGGAGTAACTACTAGATCATCATTAAGAGACTCTATTGCTAGCACTGCCTTTATTTCACAAATTGAGCCTAAAAATATTTTAGAAGCTTTCAATGATGAATTTTAGATTTCTGCTATGCAAGAGGAACTCAACCAATTCGAAAGGAGCCAAGTATGGGAACTTGTTCCTAGACCGGCTAATCACTCGATTATTGGTACTAAATGGGTTTTTAGAAACAAAGTAAATGAAGATGGTTCAGTCACACGCAACAAAGCTCGTCTAGTAGCCCAAGGATACAACCAAGAGGAAGGTATTGACTACGATGAGACGTATGCTCCTGTTGCTAGATTAGAATCCATTCGGATGCTTTGTGCATTTGCAAATTTTCAAAATTTCAAATTATTTCAAATGGATGTTAAAAGTGCTTTCTTGAATGGTTTTATTAAGGAGAAAGTTTATGTAAAACAACCCCCTGGCTTTGAAAATCACAAATTTCTCGACCACGTGTTCAAGCTAAAGAAAGCGCTATATGGCCTCAAATAAGCCCCTAGAGCTTGGTATGAACGGCTAAGCAACTTCTTGCTTAAGAAAGGTTTTTCAAAAGGGAAAATTGACACTACACTTTTCATAAAGTCTTTCAAAGACACTATTTTTTTAGTACAAATATATGTAGATGATATTATTTTTGGTTCTACTGATGAAACCCTTTGTCAAGATTTTGTCAAGTGTATGCAGACCGAGTTTGAGATGAGCATGATGGGGGAGCTCAACTACTTTCTTGGACTGCAAGTCAAACAAATGTCAAATGGAACCTTCATCTGTCAGTCAAAGTATACAAAGGTCATGCTAAAGAAATTCGACCTTGATAACAT
This sequence comes from Iris pallida, assembly GCA_029216955.1. Lineage (NCBI taxonomy): Eukaryota > Viridiplantae > Streptophyta > Magnoliopsida > Asparagales > Iridaceae > Iris > Iris pallida. The sequence goes on along the minus strand of JANAVB010028196.1, from coordinate 28,972,642 downwards.
CAAACCAATCAGCACTCCTATGGCTACTTCAACCAAACTTGAACCAGATGATAGCGGCAAACCCGTAGATCAACGTAAGTATCGAGGTATGATAGGCAGTTTACTCTATCTTACTGCTAGTCGCCCTGATATAATGTTTAGCGTTTGCCTGTGTGCTAGATATCAAACGAATCCTAAGGCATCACACATGACCGCAGTTAAGCGTATCTTTCAATACCTTAAGGGTACAGTTACAGTGGGCCTATGGTATCCCAAGTCAACATCCTTTGACCTCATTGGTTACTCTGATGCTGACTTCGCTGGATGCAAGGTCGACCGTAAAAGTACGAGCGGTACGTGTCATTTATTAGGAAAGGCTTTAGTATCTTGGTTTAGCAAAAAGCAGAATTCTGTCGCACCATCCACAACAGAAGCTGAATACATAGCAGCTGGGCGTTGTTGTGCACAAATTATGTGGATGAAGCAAACCTTTGAAGACTATAATTTATCTTTCATGCATATTCCAATCTTGTGTGACAACACTAATGCAATAAATCTTACTAAGAACCCCATTTGTCACTCACGCACGAAGCACATTGAGATACGACACCACTTTTTGCGTGATCATCAGTAAAATGGCACGATTAACTTAGAATTTATTGACACTGATCATCAGTTAGCAGACTTCTTCACCAAACCATTATCCGAAGAGCGCTTCAATTTTCTTTGTCGTGAACTTGGAATTTTAGATGAAGCTGTTATAAATTAAAAATAAACCTGCGTAAATATCGAATATATTGTGATTCTCTTATGATGAACTTGCTATGGGTACAAGTCGAAAGGGTCCTTCTGACAACAAGGCGTAAAAGCCTAAGCGATACGGTGCACTAGTCCTCAGGACTACCGCTAGCTGGGATCCGGCCCCTGCATCTAACCCATGGCAGCTTCAAAATATTGAATTATGATATAATTCCTTGTTTATTACACGGTTCATTTTTTATTTATCACTTGCTGAAATACTAATTTTTCAAACTTCATATTACTGCTTTGAACTCACTATCTGCTATCCATCTATTTACTTATTGGATTTTTTTTGTACTTATACTCATGTAATATATTGGTTTTTATCTTTACTTAATCAATTTTTGACTCAACTCAGCCTGATTCCTGTTCTGTCCCCAGGATCCGGAATTCGGGCCGAACTCTGCCCCTACCAGAGTTCGGGCCGAATTCGGCCTGCCTGTTCCAGAACCGGAAGCAGGCTCAGCCGTTGATCCAATTGTTGATCCAATGGTCATTAATTGACCCGACCAAGAGAAACCCTCCTCTTAATTTCGGTTTCTCTTCCCTCTCCTTCCTTCTTACCACCTTTTCTACTTCTTCTACTCAAAACTCTCAAAACCCTAACCCTAGTTTCTCCTCTCTTGTGCTCCATTCTTCCCCAAACTCAAGGAGGAGGCTTAATTTTCAATTCTCTTTCATAATCCTTCAATATCTTGAGGTATAACTCCTTTCTTTTTATATCTCAATTTTTTTATTATCTATCTATTGTGTTATGGCTCCACGATTGCTTAACCGTGGGAAGAGACTTCGGACCGAGGGCGCGTCCTCGTCGAATGCTCCTCCTCCCGTTGAGCCGTCCGTTGCACCACCCGTTGCACCGGCAATTGAACAACAAACCCATCCGTTGTTCAATCCTCCACGTCCACGTGATCCAAACACTTTCGACGACCGAATTTTTATATCACTAGACGCATCCAATGAATGGTTTAGTGATTTTCGGACACGTCCGGTGTTTGCGGGACACCCCATAAACTTCACCATTTTCTCTCAATATGATGCACTCTTTAATGACCTTTGCCTTGATGAACTTGTTACCTCAAATTTGGTCATATATCGTAGTGCCATACAAATATTTTATTGCAATTTGACTCATGATGATACTCGTATCTATTCACGTGTTGCGGGTATTGATATCTCATTTGATGATTTTGAATTAGCCGAATATCTTGACCTTATAGCGCCAAATTCTTGGGAGAACCTTGTTGAAGCTAGATCCTTTATCTTTCCCGAAGGAATTTCTCTAGAGAGCTTCAAGGACGACCTGTGTAGCCCTAACACACGTCCTCGTAAGCTCTTGGCAAAGTACTTCAATCATTATTTCTATGAGCTTCATCGGATCATTTTTAACACCATTCTACCCAAAGCGGGTTCTACCGATGAAGTCACTTATTTTGAGATTTCAGCTTTGTACCATCTCCACTTCCATGTACCCTTTAACCTTCCACGCACAATGATGGATTGGATGATCAACTGTAGGAAGAAACCAAGATCTTTGGTTTATGCCTTATACCTTCCTATGATCTTTCGTGCGTTCCATGTACCCCTTGATGAGTGTCCATTCTTACCTGCCCCTGCCTTTCTCTCCAAGGCAAGGAGGCTTCATGCGGCCGTTGGCTCACCGGTCGTGTCTGAGCATTCTGAGGATGAGCCGGATGCCCCTCCTCTCGGACAGGATCCTCCTCCTCCTCCTGCCACTCTCGAGTCTATTCAGACCATGCTCCGAGATCGTTTTGCTTTGGAGGACGATCGTTGGACTCAGCTGGATTATCGGACCACATTGCAGATGAGTGCTACCAGCAACTCGCTGCATGACATCCGGTATTCCATGTCTCGCCATCCTACCATGCCCACTCCTATGGAGCGAGATCCCGATCGTGAGGGCTTTCGTATTGATGACCCTTGGGTTCGTCGCTACATGGATCCGGATACAGCTTTTGTGGACCCACGTCGCTCCTTTACTGATCCTTCGGACGACGCCGGGCCTTCTCGTGCTCATTGATGGTTTTGGACTACTACTTGAGGCTGCTACTGGAGATCTTAGCTTATGTTTTCTACATTCTGCTTTAGTTACTTTTATGTACTTGGTTTGTAGTAGACTTATTATGCATTATGCTTTTGAGACATTGGTAGATCTATTATCAGTTTCTATGACTCTTGGTCATTATCTTATTTTATATACAGTTTCTTTTCCTTTACGTGAGTTTTGCCAATTCTCATTTATCTATCTCATATTGCTAAATGCCAAAAGGGGGAGTTATGTGTATATTTTGTTCTGTTTGGTTTATATGTGCTTTTGGAAGAATATTATTACCAGGCCAACAAAGATTCACAGCATTATTCATGGGGGAGCTACTCTTAAGCTCGATACTTATTATGGGGGAGCTATGTCGTTACATGTGTCCAGGTATGGATATTGAATATACAATTATTATTTTGTCAATTATCAATATGGGGGAGATTGTTGACACAAAGTCACAGTCAACCAAATATTGATAACTTTGACTAAATAATACTTGTGATAATTCAATACGACACACAACGACTATATTCTGCTCAAGCCAGACGACAGCTCAGTTGTGGAAATACAAGTCATTTTTGCGTCTGTATTTTTATATTTATTGAGTCTAGAATGATTGTAAGCTGAGTTATGCTGGGCTCTTGAGACTCAACCCACAACCCATCCAAAATCCATAAAGCTCCACATCCAAACTTAGCCCATTGGACCCTTGAATCAGTTCTGTGCTCTGGAGACAGAGTTCGGGCCGAACTCTGCCTCCACACAGAGTTCGGGCCGAACTCTGTCCCCAAAAAATCAGCACCCTAATTTTTAGGGTTGGCTGGTTGCTAGTTGTCCAACGACCAAATTTTTAAAAATTCCTACCAGAATTTTGGCCGAATTCTGCCTGTTAAAAACCTATAAATAGGCCAAGAATTCTCTCATTTTCAATCATCCCATCTTCTCTTCTCTTCTCTCTTAAGCTCAATATAAGCCATACCCTTCTCATCTACTAGCCACAAGTTTCCTAAGTCTCGAGTGCTCAGCAACTCTCAGTTAGGAGTCTTGTGCAAGAGTTCAAGAAGTAGCTTGGAAAATTCCAAGCATCGCCACTGCGATCCATTGTAAGAAGTTGACGTGCTCTTCTGAAGTAAAGACACGGGGTGTAACTACTATTTCACAAATAGTGGATTTAATCCTGAGCTAGAGTTCTCAGGCCTGGACTAGTCCTCCACGAGGGAAACCAGGTTAAAATCGGCTGTGTTTGCGTATGCTCTCTTGCTCCTTATTTATTTTCCGTATTTACTCTGATTAATTTTAGATCGTGAAAGAGTTGAATTTTTAATTGGTTATTATTGCTATAACTCTATTCACCCCCCTCTAGAGTTGCCATCTGTTCTTCATACTGAACTTGAGCCTACTGCCCAACTCCTCCTGCAAGCTCCTCCAGTAGTGGGATGTGAATCTGCTGTCTCTGTCCGACACGATGCTCACCGGCACTCCGTGTAGGGGAACTATCTGCTGCATGTATAGCTCCGCCAACTTCTCGGTGGAAAGCCCCACCTTGAAGGGTATGAAGTGCGCACACTTCGTCAGCCTGTCCACGATGACCCAAATGGCATCCTTCCCTCCTTGGGAACGAGGAAGCCCTGAGACGAAGTCCATCGTAATATGTTTCCACTTCCACTCGGGAATGGGTAACGGCTGCAACAAACCAGCTGGCCTGTGGCGCTCCGCCTTGACCTGCTGGCAAACTAGGTATCTCGAGATGAAACGTGATACATCCCTCTTCATCCCGTGCCACCAAAGATGTTCCCGCAAGTCACGGTACATCTTGTTAGCACCAGGATGAATAGAATATCTCGATCTGTGCGCCTACTGCAAGACTGCCTCTACCAGCTCTCCCTTCGGCACGTACAATCGGCTGCCATGCCTCAAGGATCCATCCTCTGCTATATTGAAGTCATCCAGCAATCCAGCTAAAGCCTGGGCTCGAAGTCTGCGAAGGCTCTCATCTGTAGATTGTGCCTCCCGGATCTGCTCCATCAAACCTGACTGAATGTCAAGCGCCATCATCTGTATCACTGATCCTGGCCGAACTAGCTCGATACCGAGCTTCTCCAGATCCTCCCGCAAATGCCGATCAATCATTAGGTACCATGCCATCGGATGCCTGCTCAGCGCATCCGCCACCACATTTGCCTTTCCGGGGTGATACTGTAAATCGATGTCGAAGTCTTTCATCAACTCCAACCATCGTCTTTGCCTCATGTTCAGCTCTTTCTGCGTGAACACATACTTCAAGCTTTTGTGGTCAGTAAAGATTTCCACACGCTCTCCGTATAAGTAATATTTCCATAACTTGAGTGCAAAGATCACCGCAGCTAACTCTAGGTCATGGGTAGGATAATTCCGCTCATGAGTCCGCAATTGCCTAGATGCATAAGCAATCACTTTCCCATGCTGCTGTAGGACACATCCTAGCCCCTTCCCAGAAGCATCGCTGTATATGGTGAAACCTCCAGAACCTGAAGGTAATGTCAGAACTGGAGCGGTCGTCAGCCTCCTCTTCAGCTCCTCAAATGCTGCCTGGCAGTCCTCTGACCAAATGTACTCCGCGTCCTTCCACGTCAGCTTCGTCATGGGTTCAGCTATCCTAGCAAAGTCCTGGACGAACTTTCTATAATAGCCTGCTAAACCCAGAAAGCTCCTGATCTCTGAAACTGACGTCGGAGCCTTCCACGTCTCAACTGCAGCAATATTCCTGGGATCCACCGAGATTCCATCTCCAGTAACTACATGGCCGAGAAACTCCACTCGGTCTAAAAAGAACTCGCACTTCGGCAAATTGGCAAACAATCTCGCCTGCCTCAGAATCCCCAAAACTATCCGCAAGTGCTCTGCATGCTCCTCTGGCGTTTTCGAGTATATCAGGATGTCGTCGATAAATACTACGACGAACTTATCCAGATACTGGTGAAATATCTTATTCATCAAATTCATAAAGACAGCTGGTGCATTTGTGAGACCAAATGGCATCACCAGAAACTCGTACTGCCCGTACTTCGTGTTGAACGTCGTCTTCTGGATGTCTGCTGCCCTAACCTTCACCTGGTGGTACCCGGATCTCAAGTCTATCCTGGAAAACACCTTCGCCCCGCTCAACTGGTCGAACAAATCATCTATCCTGGGCAGAGGATATTTGTTCTTGATGGTGATGGCATTCAACGCCCGGTAGTCAATATACAACCGGACCGTACCATCCTTCTTAGGCACAAAGAGCACTGGCGCTCCCCATGGAGAAGCACTGGATCGAATGAAACCCTTTTTCAATACGTCATCAATCTGCTCTTTCATCTCTACGGCCTCCTTGGAATTCACTCTATAGCAAACCCGGGATACTGGTGATGAACCCGACACTAAATCTATGGTGAACTCCACATCTCTGTCAGGCGGAAGTCCTGGAAGATCCTCTGGGAATACATCCATAAACTCCCTAATGATAGGGTGTGGCGGTGCTACGTCCTCAACTGTCGCACAACAGTTCAGCTCTAGGCTGATCTCCGGCCCTGTCCTCCTGACACTGAATGGTGCTGTGCCTGGGGGACTGAACAAAATACTACCCTCATGACAATCTATAGATGCATGGGCATAGCTAAGCCAGTTCATCTCCAATATGATATCATAACCGGGGAGTGGCATCACAAAGAATCGTCCCCTGAACTCTCTCCCGGCTATAAAAATAGAACATCTATAGATAGCTCTAATAGGCACTGGTCCTCCTCCCGTCATCACTCTACTAATCTCCGCAGTAGGTGTAGCTACTAGATGGTGTTTATGCATAAACTCTAATGATAGGAAGCTATGAGATGCACCAGAATCAAACAAGCATAGAGCTAGAAAAGTATGCAAATAAACATGACCTGTGATGACGTCAGCTAAGTAATCTGGCTCCGAAACCTGCTCCGGCTCCGGCTCCGGCTCAAGAGCTAGACTATAAACCTTCCCCTGAGGTCCCTTCTGCTGCTGCAGATGCTGCCCAAACCTCTGCTGCTGGGTCGGGAGTGGTCCTCTAGGTATCCTGGCTGCTGGGCACTCTCGAAGCTGATGGGTGGCAGACCCACAAGCCAAACACTGCCCCAACTTCTTCCTGCAGATGGAAGCGTCGCGGCCTACCCTCTTGCAGAATGCACAAAAACCTCCCTTCGGCTGCTGTCGGGGTCCCGGGGCTCTAACTGGCGGGGTCGGGTGATGTGATGTAGGGGGACGGTAAGTCTGCTGGGGCGGCGTCGGTGCTCTCTACTGGAAAGCCTGACGCTCGGACGGTCCCTCATGATGTACAGAATCTGGCCTCTTGCATGACAGAAGACGCTCCTCGATGCTCCGGGCCAACTCTAGGCTCTGGTAGTAGTCAGTCGTACCGTTCGCCACTATAAGAATGCCAATGTCTGGAACTAGACCATGGCAAAACCTACGGATCATCTCCTCTGGATCTGCAACCAGACTAGGAGCGAAACGGCTCAGGCGACTAAACTCTACCGCATACTCATCAACAGAACGGTTCCCCTGCTGGATGTTCTGGAATCGTAGCCCCATGGCTACTCTAGCAGTGGTCGAGAAGAATTTCTTCTTGAACTGGGTCTTGAACTGATCCCAAGTGGCTCTCCCTCTCGCAAACAACGGCTCATTCCGGAACCGGACTCCTGCCAAGTCTATCAGCAGAAATCCCGCTGCCTCGACCTGGAGGTCACCCGGCATCCTAACTCCAAGGAGCTTCCTCTCTACCGAATCTATCCAGTCATCTGCTACTACTATACCCTCAGTCCCTGAGAACTCCTTGGGATTCAGACCCATGAAGTCCTTGATCGTCCCCGCTCTCTGCCGTGGCTCTACAGGTGGTGGGACCACGGGACGTTCCTCAGAACGCTCCATGCTCTGACGGAGTAGGGTAGTCTGCTCCTGATGGGTTGTTAGGAACCCTTGGATCATAGTGAGCAGCTGGTTTCCGTCGAGTGTGACGGAAGCCTGGGTAGGTATAGTGATGGGGGTGGTGGAAGTATTGGGTCCTGCTGGGCCTGTGATGTGGAAGGTGGTGGAGGCATCTGGGTTTGTGGATCTGTGGAGTGGGGGAATGTGGTAGGTGGAGGTGGGGTGTATCAGTCAACTGGTCAGCTGACAGGATATGGAGTGCACCATTCTCAGGTGTAAAAGACTGGGATGAACGAGTAAGCACCATCTAATTACAATAAAAAGGACTTATAAGGACTTGTTTAAAGTAAGCAATCATAGGCAAGAAAATCTAATTATAATAGCAAGCATGTGATGTTTTTCTATGTTGCAATCCTAGCATTCCTCTAGGTATTCTAAGCGTCATTCCTAATGTTGTCTAATTACCTTAAGTTCCTAATTGCAGGCATGTTTGGTACAATAACGTAACCAAACAATTTAGTCTCGACCTGCATGGGCCACCACTAAAAATATGTCACGACCCGTTACCCAAATTGTTGGGCCGGGCCGAGTCATGTCCAGCCTACGCTTGAGATAAAACGTAGTAAGCTGTTCTAAAGACAACAGGATAAAACTAAATGTGCTAACAGTTCTATAAGTGAATAAAAGTCAGAAATGCTCCAAACACAAAAGTCGACTCATATAGTAAAATGTCCAAAGTACAAGTCTGAAATGTAAAACTGGATACATGTCCAGTTACAAAACACGTAGTCTAATACATGACTACTCCCAAAAGTCTAAAGCAAAAAGACAACTAGGCGAGGTTCCCTGCAGGAACATCCTCGTAAAGCAAAGCCGGATCCTCGGCAGTATCTCCATAATATGAGTCGCAGAGTAACTCCTCCTCAGTAAGGACACCTACAACGTTATCCTGTCAGGACAGGAGCAAGTACTGAATCTAACAAACATATAATACTGATCATGTGAGGAAAGGAAATGACATGTTTGTTCAGTTTTAGGTACATTTTATCATGGCAATAGATATTCATTTTAAAGTTTAAAACTGTAGTAGGTGAGTGATCAGTCAATAGGTAATCAGAATGTACAGCGGTACATATCAATTTTCTGATGTGCACATACGTACACATAACGGTATCGGTGTATATCCATACACAAACGCGGGACCAGACATACGACACAGATACATATAGAATGTAACGGTGCTCGGTAAATACATACGGAGAAGGGGGTCATGATCACGTACGCTACTAGCAGTTTTCCCTTAACCCGTTATTTAAGCATGTGAGAGAGATATAAAAAGTAGCCTAAACATGGCAGAGACTGAAAGTAATACAACATGTAAAGTTCTAACTTGCTACCCCAAGGATCAGCATTTAACATGGTTGGTGAATCACAGTTTATGCTTTATAGCAGTATGTAAAGTTTGTAGAAAGTACTTGCCTCTAGCAAAGCAAAGCAAGCTGCGATAAAAGTGCTATAGATGTCTGGTAACTCGTCACTGTAGAAATAAATACATAAACTTAGTTTTTACACTAAGCTAAAACACTAGGACACTAATTGGTGCAACACGACTTGTGACTGGACACCTAGCCAAAATGATGACTTTAGCATAGGAGACCAATGTGGGGTGACTCACTACTTTAACTAACTTTCCAGGGTATTTACACTAGTGAGGGGTGAGGTTCAATACGGCTAAAACTCAAAGTAACACAAAAAGTTACAAGTTGTAATTATTCAATAAATAAATCAAATGAACATTGTGTTCCAACAATTTTTGAGATAGACAAAAAGCTTAATTTTTACATAAAACAAAGTACCAAAATGATCCCTATTAATCATAGAAATTTATTATAATTTTTCTAGAATTTATTAACCAGTACAAGTATTTTATAAAAATCAGTTTTTCTAAGTATACAGAAAATAAGTTTTGGTTTCATATGCCAAAACTGTGACAAAACTATAAATTAAATATTTTAAAAATTATACTAAATTAGCTAAATTAACATAGTATCTAAATAATATTTTTCCAGAATTTTAACAGCAATTAAAGTATTTTTAGAAATTCAAAAACAACATTGTACACTATTTGAAATTTAAATAATTAATTATCTGCGTATTTTGTCCATGTACATAATTTGAACCAAAGTTCAAATACAGGACCCAAGGCCATGAATCAAGTCCAATATGACTTGTACAGGTCTTGAATGTGTGAAAACACATTTGGGCCCAAAAACCCATGCTAGGATTGGACACCAAATGGTTGCAGTAATTTAAATACACCAAAAAATACAAAGTGGTAAAAGTACAAAATAAATATTAATATTTTAATAAGGTAAAATTATACATAATGGATATATACATACATATGTTAAAAGTACACATATATATATATATATATATATATATATATATATATATATATATATATATATATATATAAGAAAATACTTAATTATAAAGTATATATATATATACAAATATTGTATACATATATATAATAGTATATATATAATAATATATATACACATAAAAATATATACATATATACATATATACATATATGTATATAAATACAAATATATATATATATAAATTTACTAAATATAAAAATATATATACATATATAAAATACTGCCTATATACAGTATATACATATATATATATACAAATATATGTATATACATATATATATAAATATATATATAAATAGCAGAAAAAAGAAAAAGGAAAAGAAAAAGAAAAAGAAATAAAACAGCAGCACAGGGGCTCGAACTCGGCCCACTGAGCGCGCGCGCGGGGGGGGGGGGGGGGGGGGGTTTGACTGGGTCGGGCTGGCCAGGGGGTCAGCCCGCTGGTTGTGTTAGGATTAGGGTTTTAGTTAGTGTTATTTAGGTTAGGTTAATTAATATATATAAAAAAATAATAAAAATAAATAAGTTTTGGTTTCGTCGGTGAGGCTGGACGGGGTAGATGGTCGGAGTTAGGGTTTTAGGGCTTAGGGTTTGGGGAAGAACGGGACTGCGATGGCTGTGGTTAGGTCGTAGTGGTGGTGGTCGACTGAGGGGAGTGAGGGGGTTTAAATAGGGGGGTTGAGTCGGTCGGGGGGGGGAGGGCGTGCGCTGGCCGGAAATGACGGGGTCAGTCGCGCTGGCGGTCGTCGGGCAGTCGGGTCGTCGGGGGTGGGTAGATTAGGGTTTAGCGTTTAGGCCCCTATAGTTTAGGATATTACACAATGGTCCTAGCAGTTGCCAAATGCAAATACAAATTTGCATTCCACACTTAAAAACAATTAATTAATTACAAACTGCATTTGTAACAATTCTAATAATTACAAACTATAATTAAAACAATTCTAATTATTACAAAACGATATTAAAACATTTTAGAAAATTATAAATTGATATTTTTGTATTTAAAATTTATTTAAAAATTATTTAAAAATTCTAGAAAAATTCCTAAAAATCCTAATAATTATTTTAAGGCTAAATATGACATTAAAAATTAATAAACACTAATTAAATAAAATTTGAAAAACAGGGGCTTACACAGGTATACGGAATGTGACCTTCTTTTCAGCACAGTCAATGGTTGCGTTGCACGGACCGAGCCAATCCATGCCCAGTATGATGTCGAAGTCTTTCATATCTAGAACTATCGCATCAAGACCGATCTTTTCACCGCCGATTTGTGAGAATTGGTGCGCCCGAAGGTGTGCTTACGCTAAGGTCGAGATCTAATGATATTACAGGAAATTTGTGCTCGACGGCGAAGTCCACCGATATGAAAGTATGCGAGGCGCCTGAATCAAATAACACACGAGCAGGTACATTATTGAAATTTAATATACCTGTCACAACAGTGTCGGAAGTATACGCCTCGTCTCGAGTCATGGCAAAGACACGCAACTGTGCATTAGGGCGTCGGGCTTGGTTGTCGGGTTGAGTGGGCTGAGGGGGTCAGGGCGCCTGTCCTCGATTCTCTTGACGGTGTTGTTGTGGTGGTGCGTTGGGATGATTTGGCTTCCGAACAGGGCAATCTCGAAATTGGTGCCCCCTTTGTCCGCAAAAGAAACATCCACCTTCGTGAACACGACAATCATTGGGATGGTGGTCGAGGTTATGACATTTGCTGCAAGGAATCGGAGGGGTTCGCCCTCTGTTGCTGCCATTATTTGGACGCTTTGACGCGTAGTTGTTTCCTTCCGTATAGCTAGGACGTTTGTGATTGGAGTGGCGCACAACATCATCAGCACTGGAAGGATGCAGGTTCTCAAGGCGGAGCGCGTGATTCAGAGCCTCGCCCACGGTCTTGTACTCCGGGACCCCGACATGCGCACCGATAGAGTGTCGCAGACCCACTTCGAACCGTCGCACACGGCACTCTTTAGTCGGCAGAAACTGGCCAGCAAACTTGGACAACTTGTTGAATTCTGCGGCGTACTGTTCTACTGTCCGGCCCCCTTGCTTCAACTGCATGAATTCATTTTCCTTCGCTTGACGAACGGCTGATGGAAGGTACTGGACTTCAAAAGCTTTGCGGAACGTGGCCCAAGAGATCGGCGCGGTGGTGTTGTCCGGTCGAATCGCTCGCTGGCGCATGGCCCACCAGTCGTGCGCGTTCAACCGTAGTTGAAGTTGTGCGCAGGCGACTTGCTTTGATTCTTCAATGCCGAGAAGCTCGAAGTGATCTTCCAGCTCTTCCAACCAGTCGATTGCCATGGAAGGACCCTCGGTACCGCTGAAGGAAGTGCGGCACGCCTTTTTGAATTCGGACACTTCAAAGTTGTACTTTTTTGGTGCCGCTGGTTGACGCTCGGTCTCCTCCGTGTCGACTTCAATGGGTTGAACCGCCGGCACGGTGATAGTAGGCATGGTGACGGCAGGCGCAGTCGCAGAATTTCCGTTGGCCACAATTGTCTGGACGATCTGCTGCAGGATATTCAGCTACTTTTGTTGAAGTTGAGCATGTGCGTCGAAGCGGGCTTCGAAGCGAGCTTCGAACTGGGCCTGTCGTTCCTCTACCTGTTGATGCCGGTTCTCGGACTGGTTTCGCTGCGCCTCCATCATACGCAGCATCCTTTCGATGGTATCGTTAGAAGGTCCGGCCCGTGGACGATGCGAACTACTAGAGCCGCTTGAAGCGCTCTGTTCTTGCTCGGCCGTAGGTTCCGTCACTTCTGCGATACGAAGGCAAACGCATCAGTCACAATTTATTACGGACTCATTGTATGGAACAACTGATCTCATCGATGCGAGGTCAAAGGTTTGGAACTCTAGACGCGAGGCCAAAGGATGTAAAGCCGTGCTCTGATACCATTATGTCACGCCTCGATTCCGTAAAATCGATAGTCGTCCCCCGGGCGTGATGCCGTGCGAACCTAAGTTGCGATCGCACAAGGCATAGTCATAAGGTTATCCGAAACACAACATCAAGTTAGAGTACGCAGAGAAATTGAATGACACATTTGAAATAGAAATAGACTTTTTTATTGATGATAATAAAACTTTACATAGACTCCTTTACAATCATTGTCGCGCGGGCTACAACATGACTCGACTTACAAAATGAACGCCGATGAGATAGTCGTTCCATACATTACATCCCTTTTTACAAGCAAAAACCATTACACATTTCCACCTGCGATCGAGGAAAGTCGAGCCGCCATTGGTCTTCTTTTGTACTGAATGCGGAGTCTTCAAAAGGATTTCAGAAACACAAGCCTTCACACGCGGACGAGGCTTCAAAGGGTTCACTTCGCCTTGAGCTTTCAAGTGGCACGCCCTTCGTAGTTCGGGGTACCTGCGTGGAGAGCGAAGATCAGTACATTACACTTTGTACTGGTGCGTGGCCAGTTAAGTTCCAAGCTCTTATTTGGTTGATGAGTTTATATGACTTAGAGTATGAATGTTTCTAACCATCCTAATGAATGTCAAACAAGCATATTGAAAATTTACGTTGAAACTTACCCCCGGCGGGCCGCGCCGCGCCCTATGAAACTTACCATGTTCTTCCCTGTCAATTGTTATCATTTACATACCAAGTGCAATATTGCGTGTGATTGGCCACTGGCATGACAAGCCATCCTGGACTATAGCTTTGTTAGCCGTGGCCCTTGCAGCGCAAGTAGCGAGCCCCGCTGCAAGTCCCCGCTTAACCCGTGCTATCATCCAGCACAGCTATACCGTGTTTCCTCCTAGGCCGAGTCGGTCCCGTGGCCGCGGGTTGTCGCTCGAGGAAACTCTCCCTTGTCGACAAGTTGTCCAATGACCGAGTTAAGACATTATTCAGTTGTTAAGGTATTGCCTACGTTCACTTTGAATCTTGACCATTTTACCGTGCCCGTGCCTCTGCATTCAATCTTTCCTCCACAACAACACTATCGATTTACTTAAGAAGGGGTCGAGAAAAGAAGGGTCAGCCACTCACCTTGAGTTTACTTCGGCGAGAGAACTTGTTGGCCGCGCTAGACGTCGCCTACGCGATTACCTGAAATCGCACAAGCAACCGATTAGAACACTGCATTATTCAAGGAGTTCGATAGAAAATGCGAGTTCGAAATGCAAGCCATGAAAACCATCGAAAACATCCACAAAAACGCATTCAGAAAACAAAGCCAAAACCAACGCAAGCGGCGTGAAAAGCAGAGCAACGGGAGGTCTCTCCCGACTCAGCCGCAGAGTCAATCCTCGAGGCGCAACCCGCTGAATATGGGACTTGGTTCCGAAGAAGACATTCCATAACGAGGAATGGATCTTAATTCAACCGTTCCCGTTCGATCGATTCGGTCGATCCCGACCTATCGGTCCCGACCGAATCGATAGCGACAGTGTTCCTTTCTCGCGCACCACGTGGACAAGTACGGGGCACGATGTAGGGACGGGGCACTACACCTACCTTCTCAAAACCAAAGATGAAGTTCTAGATAGATTCAAGGTTTACAAATCAGAAGCTGAAAACCAATTAGAGAAAAGGATTAAGATCCTTAGATCTGATCGTGGCGGAGAGTATACCTCAAACGAAATGACTAACTTATGTGAAGAACACGGAATAATTCATGAGGTGACTGCTCCTTATTCATCACAATCCAACGGAGTTGCTGAAAGGAAGAATCGCACTCTGTTAGACATGGTGAATGCCATGCTTCTCAGCTCTGGTGCTCATGATAACTTATGGGGAGAAGCCTTATTAACAGCTTGCTACATCCTAAATTAGATTCCCAGTAAATCTAAGAATAAGACTCCCTATGAATTATGGAAAGGTAGAACTCCTAGAGTCCATTACCTCAAAGTTTGGGGATGTCTAGCAAAAGTTGGAATCCCTGAACCAAAAAAGAGAAAGATTGGACCTAAGACCGCAGATGGTGTGTTCATAGGATATGCCTTAGATAGCAATGCCAATAGATTTCTAGTGACTAATTCTGAAGTAAATAAAATCTCTAACAATACCATTATAGAAGCTAGAGATACAGTTTACTTTGAGAATATATTCCCTTTTAAGGATAGAATTTCTTCCAACCCCTCAAGTTCTTTCCTAGCTCCTTCTACAAGTTCCCATTGCCATTCATCAAGCTCACCACCTGAACAAGACTTAGAACCTAGAAGAAGTAAAAGATGAAGGATTGAAAGAAATTTAGGGGAAGGCTTCTTCACTTATTTGATAGAGGGTGATCCCTCAACTTACGAAGAAGCAATATCTTCTTCTGATGCTCCTTTCTGGAAAAAAGCCATAAACAATGAGTATAACTCTATTATGGAGAATAATACTTGGTTTCTTGCAGATCTACCTTTAGATAATAAACCCATAGGTTGCAAGTGGATCTTCAAAAAGAAACTCAGAGCTGATGGTACTATAGAAAAATACAAAGCTAGATTAGTAGCCAAGGGTTTCACTCAGAAAAAGGGATTAGATTATTTTGATACATATTCTCCCATAGCTAGGATTACTTCTATTAGAACCCTTCTAGCTTTAGCACCATTCATAACATGCTGATCCATCAAATGGATGTAAAAACAGCATTTTTGAATGGAGATCTAGAAGAAGAGATCTACATGGAGCAACCTGAAGGTTTTATTGCTAAAGGTCAAGAAAAGAAAGTTTGCAGATTAGTAAAATCACTTTATGGCCTAAAGCAAGCTCCCAAGCAATGGCACAATAAAGTGATTATAGAATATGGTTTCTTGCCAAATGAGTATGAGAAATGTATATACTCTAAAAATTCTGGTAGAAGTTGTGTCATTTTATGCTTGTATGTTGATGATATCCTTATTCTAGGATCTTCACTGGAACTGATAAATAACACTAAGAATTATTTATCTAACCAGTTTGATATGAAAGACCTAGGCGAAGCCAACTTGATCCTAGGAATGCAAGTGTCCAAATGCAAAGAGGGCTATACTCTATCTTTAGCACATTCAATTGAAAAAATGTTAAGAAAGTTTGAGTATTTTGACAAAAACATGCCCTTACTCCTTATGACAGTAATGTTGGCCTCAAGAAGAATGAAAGATCACCTATAGAACAACATAGATATTCACAGATGATAGGGTCCCTTATGTACATATCAAATAGAACCAGACCCGATATTGCATTTGCTATTGGGAGACTTAGTAGATATACCGGAAACCCAAATCAGTCACATTGGACTGCATTGGATAGAGTATTTAGATATCTTAGAGGTACTCTAGATTATAAACTTCATTATTCTAGACACCCTGATATTATAGAAGGTTATTCAGATGCAAACTGGGTAACTGATTCACATGATGTGAAATCCACTACTGGATATATTTTTACTCTAGGAGGAGCAGCAATCTCCTGGAGTTCATGCAAACAAACTATCATAGCTAGGAGTACAATGGACTCTGAAATGATAGCTCTTGACACTACTTGTACAGAAGCTGAATGGCTTAAAAATCTAATTATGCATATACCTGTTTATCATATTCATGTTCCTGCAATTTCTATCAATTGTGATAATAAATCTGTTATTGAACTACTAAATCATGATTCTGTGAATGCTAAGATGAACAGGCACCTGCAGCTGCGCTTCAAGTCTATAAAGAGCCTATTGGGCAAATATGTGGTTCTTGACTATATAAAGTCAGAAAAGAACCTTGCAGACCACTTGACGAAGGGTCTGTCTAGGACATTGATCCTAGAATCATCGAGGGGGATGGGATTAAGCCCATAATTTAGTCACCAGCAGTGGCAACCCAACCGAGTCTGACTGGAGATCCCAAGAAGTCGGTTCAATGGGTAGGAACAAACTGGACTAGGTGACTAATATGGAACACTGACCTTGAGATTAAATTCTCTTTAAAATAAAAGCCCAGGAGGCTGTACATGTGTACATTGATACCACATTCCTATGGTGACAGTGTTCCGGTGTGATATGGTTAGGGTGAGTTTAAACTCTTAATAAGTCCAAGCATGATATGCAGTGTTGATACCTATCACCAACCCTTGAGGACTTACCTATATGAGAGGTCGTGAAGGTCGCGACTATAGGACAGGCGATCCTAGACAACTCTCATGAATGTGTAAAAGTGCGCATGACCAATCAAAGCGCCACCCGATAGACCCAAAGAACCTCTAGCATATTATGTGTGCTATTTTCTGAATCTGGTTCAAGAAGTCTGATTCAAGGCATAGTCCATCAAGCACTTCTTCAGGCAAAGACAATAGTAACTAAGTGAGATTCAAGGCTGTAGTCCATCTCATCTATGCATAATATATATTTGCCCAGAAATCCTCTATCAATTCTTATTCCCTTGTCATCTCTATGTTTTTCAGAACTTGACTTTGGGGGGGGGGGGGGGGGGGGGGATTGTTGCATATTATATGCAAAAGCCAAGTCCTCAAAGCCAAGTCTTCAACATGCCAAGTCTTCAAACATGTGTCATTTTTTAAGTTGGAGACTTAGCCTCTTTTGGCTAATTTTAGTATAGGCTATTTTAAGCATATACTATCTTTAGCATATGCTTAATGCTATATAAGAGAGAGTCCTTTTTCACAATCTTCACTCCACTCTCTCTCTCTCTCATTCTCTCTTGTTCAATTCAAAGCTTTGTTCTTCGGTTTGTGCTCTGGACAGAAAAGCTAAGTTCGGGGTCGCTCTTTCCGATTTGAGTGCGACGAGAAGATACCGGTAGAGCGAAAGTTTTACCACTAGAAGCATTCGGAACAAGTCTGCACATAGACCCGAATCAACTCTTAGGGCAGTGTTTCGTGCGCGACTTTCCCGGAGGCCGGTATTTTATTTTGTTTGCAGATTTTTTGGAATAATTTCCAACATATATATATATATATATATATATATATATATATATATATATATATATATATATATATATATATATATAGACACACACACACGAAACTATTAGCATCGAAAGCGTAAAATTTTCAACTCCAACGGCAGTGCATGAAATATAAATTCTTGCAAGAATATTAAAAAAAAAGTGTCACTAGGTCATAAAATGAACTAACGAGATAATCCATTAGTTTTCAAGATTGAAAATATTTTGCCCGCCCCTAAGGGATGACCGTGCTGGTCCGTGTCCACATGGCAGCCAACCATTGACCCCCTCTAGCATGGGCCCACCCCGAGCCAAGGGCCAAGGGTTGCACGTCACGTGGCTGCGGACCGACACGGTCACCCTATACCAGCGTCTTTCGAAGGACTAATATATGAAAAATGCTAAGTTTACTACCAAAAACTTATAACTTTCTTACAACCTACATTCACCCATGCTAACATGGTTCCACCTGATTTTCTCTCTCTCCCAATCAAAAGATGTCGCATAGACGATTGTAAAATTTACAACCAACATTGATGGTAACCACAACTTTTCCCCAAATATATATGGAGAGGGTGTATAGTTGCAAAAGAAGACGACGTGAACTATTGGGTGGAAAGAAGAGCATATGGGAAAACAAAAGGTATGGACCACGTGCGAAATTAGGATCCATATCCCAAGGAGAAACGGATGGAGGAAGGCTTAAGACAGGTCACGTAGACATGTGACTATCCTTGTATGCTTTCAGCCGACTTTTTTCAGCCCTTGTTTGGTTCACGGATTTAGAAATCCAAGAAAGAAAAAGGCTTAATTGCAATTTGATACCCTCAACTATTCCTGTTTTTTAACTTGATATCCTAAACTTTTTTACTCAACAACTTGATACCATCAACTATTTATTATTTTCAATCTGATACCCAAAATTTAAAAAAGGACAAAATTATCCCTCCCTTTTACTTTTTAGCAGAATAGTTTTTGGGTGGAGGGGTGTAGTTTTGAAATTATATTAGGGATATTTTCGTCCAATTTTATTTCAGGGTATCAAGTTGTTACAAAAAAAAGTTTAGGGTATCAATTTGAAAAATGGGAATAGTTGAGGGTATCAAGTTGCAAATAAGCCAAAGAAAAATTATTCCTTTTCTTTATTTGTTAGTCACAAACTTAGAAATTAATTGTTTGACAATAAAAAAATAGTGAAAATATGATTCCACTCAAGATCCTTATAATTAATTTTTTTTTCCTCCTTTTCCAACATTTATTACAAAAATTATGACAAAAATAACCATGTATGATGGATTATTTTACTATTAATATCATTTTTTTATAATATTATTTTTATTTTAAAAGATAAGGATATTATTGGAACATTGTTATATTTTGATTTCCTTTCCTAGATAGTTTTCTTGTTTTAGCAAACAACGGAAAGAAAATGTGACAGGAATTCTACTTTTCCATTCACATGAAAAATACAAGAAAATTTATTTCCTTTCCGTGAACCAAACGAGACCTCAGTTTCTTGAAAGACATTTTGATTCCACAATTATAATAATTAATTATTAATATAATTAATTATTTATTAGTTCATTATTATTATTAATTATTAATGTTCTAAAACGTTAGTTGTTTAGAATTTTAAATAATTATTTTATTATTATAATATATTTTTTTTCTATTTTTAACCACCAATGAAATAAAGAATCTTACGTATATACCCACTTTCACTGCTCAAGCAAATAACATTTCACTTTCTAACAAAAAAATTATCCCACTTTCTATTCCCATTTTCCAATTTTATTTTTCATCTCCACTTTCTAATAACCAAACTCCAACAATAAAAACTTGTAAGACCAAGTTTGGAATTGCTTACCATATTCCTTTTAAATAACTACATAAATAAATAATATCCATATTTGTTAATATATTTTAAAGCAATCTCACTAAATATTTGCCAACAGTAATTCCCCAATTTTCTTTCTTTAAATTTAGTTCACTTTCAATACAACTTTCCAATGCAGCTACTAGGTGCTTTCAAAATCTACTCGGTTCGGTTTTTTTTTTATTTTTAATTTAATCTCATACAAAACTTAAGTTTGGGATTGCTATAGCACTTCTGAAAGCATCTGCTTCCAGAAACTATTCCAAAAATAAAACTTTTTTTTTTCTTGATAAGTTGTTTTTTTTCAAACAAACTTCGTTTTGGTATAATGCTCCAAAAAAATGTGACCCAAACAAAGCTAGAAAACTTTTTTGATCAGCTATAGTTGGGGACTCTCAAATGCAATTTAGGGCCCGAAATTTCAAAAAAGAAGAAGTTAAATGTAGAATGGGTTGTATTTGTACAAGAATACTAGAAAATGATAAAGTGAGCTCCAGTTTCAAAGATTGTGTGATCAAAAATTGATATTGAAAATTAATAATATAAAATCTACAATATAGAAAATTGGGCTCCAAATTAGAACTTACTATTCTATAAAACGAGTTCCTACAATATAGAATCTAGAAATTGGGAGGCCCAACCCTTGGCACCTATGGGTGAGATGGGACCGAAATTGTAGAAAATGGGACTAGTGATAAAACTTACTATTCTACAAAATGAGCTCCTACATTCTAAATATAGAATCTAGAAAATGGGATGGGCCTTACTAATGATGCTCTGAGAGACGGGAACCACAGCTTAGATGGGCTCGAACCAGACCACACGCAAGAATTTAGAAATTCTTATGAATTGATTTGAAGCTCTAAAACAGCCCCCAACAGAAAATTCGTCAAAGTAATCACAAAATTAATGGTTTCAATACAGTCAACAATGAGCAGCACTTAATTGACGGGTAGCTCAAAGCATATTGCATTATGTTTTAAAAAAAAATTAGTTCACTTTGACCAGTATGAGTCATCTATATCTGTAAGATGATAGCGCCTTTTATGGATTCTCCCCCAGAAAATTTCCTAATAGGCCCCGAGGCGAACCACATTTCAATTTTCATGTCAATTTTAAGCAGGGCCGGCTCAGAAATAAGTCAGACAATATTTCGGATTTGGACAACCCTTTTGCTTGGAACAACCTCCAGGCTCAACAATGACCCCACGAGAGGTCGGAGTCACAGGTGACCTCCATGATCGGCCGACAATAAGAGTCAAAGGGCAAATAAATCTAGCTTTGGATAGGACAACCCAATCCCTGGTTCTAAGGTGGACTAGAATGCCGTTTTGACTAGGCGATTAGGTGAGGAGAGGTGCGCAAGAAAGAGCAAAATTTTCCGCAACTTGAACTATCATCCCCTATGTTGTCAGCACCACCAAGTCTTTTCTGTTGCACCAAACAACACCCTCTCCTATAATTTGATAACCCAATATACGAGAAAATTCTAACAGGGAAGAATCTAGGCATACCTGGTCAAAGAGCTTGGCATATGTCCATAAAACCTTGTATGTTCATAAACAAAACCTATACCTAGAGAAGAATCAAATGTGTCTAAATTTTAATTAACAAAGTTATGCAAATAGACCACCATGTCATCTTAATTAATCCTAAATTTGACTTATGAAACCCCTCTCTACAATGATCTGTTGGTAGTGGGTATAATCTAATGAATAAAGTGTTCTTTATAATGTATAGTGATGTGTAATTAAACAATAAATAAATAAGATTCATGCATGTGATCTTTTTTTTTTTTTTTTTAAAGTCATGCAATTCCCTCAATTGTGCTTCATTCTTTCCCTGTCCCACTAACATGTGAGCAAGTTGCCAAGTGCCCCTAGCGCACAAGTGAAATAGAATAGAGCGATTAAGGAAATGACATCCTGCATATATACTTATAATATAACAAATCATTTGATTTGAAGGGTCCAATGTTTGTATTATAGCCAAGACAGGAGTTTTAGGTGGTCACGTAGAGCAAATCTTGAAAGAAGATTGCTGCAATGTCCACAGTTCAGTTGAGTGTGTAAAAATTAATTTATGAGCTCTGTTCCTTTCCTTCCTAGTTAACACTAGAAGTACTCCACTAATACAAACATGAAACAAGTATTTGCATACTTTCAATTTCAATTGAACGTCAAAATTTTCTTTATTACCAACAAACCGAGATACAACAATGTCCGACAACAACAAACATTCCTGTACCTGTTGTCGTCTCATCCTTGAAACACCCTCTTCATGAATCCCTGCACTGAGTTACCCATACCAGCACCAACAGCCTCAGCCAAGTACGCAGCCTGGCACAGGAGCATGATCACGATTCACGAAGATTAAAACAAAAGAAAATAAATTAATACACAAAAACTTGGACAGCACAGGCATCCCGAAAATCGGTGCTGTGAGTCCTGATACCATGTTGTGTTGTGTTGTGTTGGGCTTGGGGCTTGGATACATACGGAGCATGACACAAACACTCCAAAATATACAAGTAGGATCAAGACCATGTTGTTGTATCTATATTGTGCGGTGTCGTATTGGTGCCCTTGCAACATAGGATAAAACTAATCCAGCAAGTATCCAACTGCTGAACAAAGCGATGGTATAAAATCTATTTGTCTTCAGATTGAATCTCAAGTGCTAGTTCCAACAATCAGCATATGGTGGTATAAGGAGCAAGCACTAGTCTGACAATGACCTAGTTTTCACTGATGGTAGTGCACACGATAAGGAAGATACATTTTTAGATGAAGTCTCAACACGAAACACCACTGTAATGTGTAAATGTGTTTATATGATGCTGAAGCTTTATACTCGACGAAGTGTTTGCAGTTTACACTTCTGTTACAATGATAAAACGTTACAACAGAAACATATGACAATCGTCATAGCACAGCTATCTAGAACTTGATGGTCATAGTGTAAAACTGATGCAGTGCATGTTTTTGACTGGTGGCATGGTAAATACAATATGAATCCATAGTATATTCATTATGTATATTTATTACTTTTGAAAATATAATGTTGTTGCCAACCCGGCAATTTTTTAATAATGAATTAAGCTGTAGGGTCATATGGTATTAAGAAACAAACCTCTTGAATGGTCTTTTGAAGATCAAAAGCATCTTTAATCCTGTTGTCCAGGAAGTTCCATGTGTCACGAAAAGCTGCAAGAAAGAAGAAAGATTGAGGCTTTCTCTATTGGTTAAATATATGTGCAAGCCCTGGACGAAGACCAGATGATTAAATAACGGAAATACTAGTATGAGAAATCATCAGTAAACACGACACCATAACTTATGCATCAATCATAATAACAGAAATGTAAGGTTGCAGAAGTATGCAAATCTAAAGGAACATACTTTATGACTGCTGACGCAAAACAAATAAGTTATTTTGGTGAACATCAAAAGAATTGGGGCTGCTAGATATAAGACAAATCACAAAAGGTGGGGTTTTTCTCAAGGACCCATAGCTCAAGTGTGTATTTGTATTTCGGTTGTCTACGATCCATTTTAGATGATGCCATCGTCATATTTAGGTCTACCAAAACCAACTTGCATATCGACAGCAAGTAACAGATAATAGTAAAAAAAAAAATCAATTTTTTTAGGGAACCAGTGGGAAGACCCCACATTCATGAAAAGGAGAAGTTCAACAAAAGATTCTTCAAAGAGGTATGGAGTTTGAAACCAAACTTCACACGAGGATAGATGAGGCAGTTCAGGTTAGACGAAATAATGATATCCGATGACACGAGCTGCAGAGTGGAAAAAGAGCGATAAAAGACTCGGTCTCATTAGGATCAAGTGCATCAGGTGGATCATGAGATTTCATGGTTGACTCGTCGAACATCACTTAAGTTATATTCCAATTGTGCAATCTTTAGTGTTAAGTGATTTGAAATGCAACACCATGAAGCAAGGGCGAGCCACTTGCTACACCCTCTAACCCTCACTCGCCTTTCCCTAAGATTCACCTAAAGAATCTAAGAGACTTCGTACACACTGAAAAGAATGATACAAATGCTGACATCTTAACCAAGGATTCAATCTTCAGGACAAAGGTATAGCAAGTAAATACAGGGAAACCTTGCTTCAGCATATGTAGCTTGCTTGCTTGCTTTCAATAAATACAACACATATACTTTGCATAAAATAAGAATAAATCCACTTAATCCAAAAATATTGGCCAGACAAAAAAATCAATCAAGTGAAGGAGAAGTACCCATGTCGATCCTTTAGGACATGGGTATGGGTATGGAATCCGTATCCGATCCTCCATGGTGACAATCGGATCCTTCATGATGACAATCGAAAGACTGGTAGTGAAGTAGATAGTTTATTTTAATGTGGTAGTGATGTTGATAGTTTATTTTAATGTGGTAATGGTGTAGATAGTTTATTTTAATATGGTAGACTGATAGTTAAGTAGTCGGGAAGCTGAAGGGACGGTCCCTTAGGGACTTATTCAACTAATTGAGTAAAGTTTACTAGTAATTTATAATTACAGGTTGTCTTTTTACGAAACCTTAGTCATATCCCCGTACCCATACCCAAAATTTGGATCCTTTTTAGCCGAGTCCGTGTGTCCTTCAATTATGAGTTTGAAGGACCCGACTCTTGGATATGTACCCATACCCGACACCCGTACTCGAATCCAGGTAACATAGAGTGAAGCATAGAAGATAGAACAAAACAAACCTGGAGAATGGTCAGTCACCATGTACACCTCAGACGTTGAGTATATACCTCCAAGCACTGTTCGCTTCACATACCAATCAATATCTGAGGTGTGATCTCCAGCTGCATGCCAAATCTCATCAACCAGTTCCGCCCGCTGCTTAAAACTTTTTGAGAGGTTCATCGGTTGGGCCTTTTATAAGTAAAAGTATCAGATCGCATTGAAAAAATAAGACACAAAATCCTAGTTGCTCTCCTAGAGATATACAGGTTCTGACCTGAATGCTCAAAGCTTGAGGCCACTTTGATATGTAGGGTGCTTGCATTTCCAGCCTGATGCGGATGAGCTTTGACAGGCGATCACTAAGAATCAGATTCTGGATGTCTTCTCCTGACTCAATCCTGTCTATAAGTCTTTGGAGACAGTCATCCATGAAGAACTAAAAGTGGACAACAATGGTGGAAAATTAGATTAGGAAACAAATTTATAATCAACTACAGCAATATGCACCTTAGGAATGAGGAGAATGTAATAATTATGAAACAGCATAGGATTTGGAATTTCCATTTGGAATGGAATTTCAACATTTCATGATTTATCTCTTCCATTACGATCCTATTTTCTTCATGCCCTGTTATTTTACAAGTAAAGAACTTCAGCCTTGAAATCTGTACTTTCATGCCTAGAAAATGTGGAGAACATATGGAAACTTGAACTCCATGCAAATGCATCTAGTATCTACACGTCAATGTTACATGGATAATAACATGCTGACATGATATGATCATATGACACAATACAGATATGACTATACACTTTTTTTAAGGTAGGATATAACCACGTACACACACAGACCTCACTTATTTAAATGCTTTACGAAGAATAAGTTATTAACAGGAAATTTCATTTATTTAACAAAGAAAGAAAACTATGAAATGCTTTCACGCTTCATAACTTCCATGTTCCAAGCATTATTTCATCTTCTCACTTGCATTTATTCTCCTTAACCACTGGCACACGTTAAATACGACAAACAGTGGTTTCCAATCTAAGGTGTGTGAGGGAACACATCTGGCATGTACCCTTGAAGTATGAGTGTATCTGAGTATAAGATCATAAAGGTACAACGCCACCATTGGAGTATCCACACAATATATGTGCATTAAGAAAGTGAAATTACCTTAACAAGGAAGACAAAAAAAGGTACGTTTTCCCATCCAATGTCTGAATTTTGTAGAATCCTGTCTTAGAAAGAAGTTTCACTATAGACAACCCAAAACGGTTGCTCGAGATTGAGTGTAATCCATGGTGGTATTAAGTTTAATAGGGCTTTTAGAAAGAGAGGAAGCTATCTCATGTTGAGTGCAAGTATTAATCAAGTTCAAAGGATCATCCTGTTAGACGGAAGCTTATTTGTTATTAGACTCCTCCATGTAACCATCTGATGAATTGACCTCCTAGATTGTGATGAAGCTCTCTCAAAGAAATTAACATGATCATCAGCATCATCCAAACCTTTCGCCTCAGGATAGGGTTGGGCCTATAAATACTAAAATATCAAAGAAAGTTCTAGGAGAAGGATTGACCAAAATTCAAGGACTAGCGCGCAACTTCTATGATTTGATGCCAACTTCCAGGGAAATGCAATAATGAGATTAGGAATATGCAAAACCTCAATGCTAATATATGGACTTACACCAAAGAGAATCTATAAGTTCCCTTAACTAGGAGAGGAAGATGTAATGTTTGCTAAAGAATAACACTTGATTCCTGTGAGCAAATGAAATCAATTTCCATAAGTTATCTCGTAGAAGTACTCTTAATACGGACAATGATAAGGAAATTGGAAGCCATTCATACTTATTATAAATTCTTTGGAACTTTTGCTTACAAAAATTAGAACCATAATTTCGGGGTAGTTCATAGTTGATAGATTATTAACCTGGTCTGATTCATCAAATCTAGTTGAAGACATCTGTTCAAATCTAGTTGAAGACATCTGTTATAATCTCCGAATTGGGGGTATTAGTTATGAATTCGAATTTTTCCCTATAAAAATGCCCCAAAAAAGTAAGGTTACATGTATGCCTAATTTTGCACTTAGAATATTTCCTCCTAAAGAGGAACCACCGGCCTGGCCAAGGATGAGCTTTCCACTGAGCGCACCTTTGGTTGAATCCTTTGCCACATGAAGTTCAAGACAATCCAGGTTCAATCATCTCTTCAGCTGAACCAAGGTTTGATGCTGCATGAGGAGTTGAGTAGAGATGATTTGTTCAAGAAAAACCTTTTGGTTGATTATTTTTCCAACTTAGGAACAGTGTTGTAAATTTCGGTAGGCGGATTCGGTGCGGCAAAGGGGCGCCTAGCGCCTAGGCCGCCTAGGCGGCCGAACAGGAATTTTTTTTTTTTTTTTTTTTTTTTTTAAGTTTTGGGTTTTAATTTTGAAAATTTTTGATATTTTTTTTGAAATTTGAAATTTTATTTATTTATTATTAAATTTAATGATTTATTATTATTATTTTTTTAGAATCTGAATTTTTTTTGAATTTTATAAACTGAAATTTCAAATTTCAGAAATTTCAAAATTCAAAATTCAAAATTTTGAATTTCCCGCTTTGCCGAACATGCCGAACAGGGGCCGATTTGGCCGAACAGGCCCGCCTAGGCGCCGAACAGGTCCGCCTAGGGCCGAACTGGCGCCTAGGTGGCCGAACAGGGGGTTTTCGGTGCGGCAGGCGGCCGCCTAGCGCCTAGGCAGCCGCCTAGGCCGATTTTTAGAACACTGCTTAGGAATGGCCTTCCATTGAATTCGACTGAGGCATAGATTCTTTTCTATAGTAATTTAATTTATTTAGGGAGATCTTTGTTTGTTCCAGTGAACTTTCATTCAATCTTCCCTTGAAGAATTCTTATAAATGTGCGCAATTGGATGTAGACAGAAAGCCCTAAGTAATTTCCGAGAGGAAGACGAAAATATACTTATAAACTAATCAATAATCTACATCTCCCAAACTCTCTCTTTCTAATTAATCCTTGTCATCGATTCTTGAACAACTAAAGCGGTAAGTAATTCCAGATAGCAAACTGTTTATTATTGCGACAACGAGCTAAAATTGGAAGTAAATTCAAATTTGTTTGTTTCTCACCTCCATGAGTGCCAACTCTTTCATACAGAATCTTCTAAGAACCTTGGGTACAAATACAACATATGAACACAATTTTATATGGACCTCAATAATATCTAAATTTATGCATGTTTCGTATAGTAACTAGATGTTCCAAATGATTCTAGAAACGGCATGCTTCAAAAGAGGTGATACTTTTAATATCTCAATTATGTTTCGTAACATCAGGACCATGACAATCACTTCCAACCATGTTTTGGGTCCTATGGAACCTAAGCACGTGATGACCATATTCGACTGTCGAGGAAGTATTGTGTTGGATACGTCCAAGACACATTGCCCTGGCGGAGCATAGATGCAACTTAGCTCTTGAAGAGAGCCAATTGGATGTGTCCTTATAAATGTGACTGGAAGTCAGAGCAAAATCTTTCATAAATTAATGGATAATTTGCAACTAAATATCATGATTCATGACTATCCTTGATTTGCAACTTGCTACACAAAACTATTTTTGTATGCAAGTACGTACCCTGAACTTTTAAGTCCTTGGCAACTTCATACCTTCCGTCGGACTGCACATTCAACTTGACGATCAAGTGCAAAGCACATAACCATGATGAACATTTTTGCTCAAAAAAAAGAACTTATCCCTTCTTCCTCAATACCTAACCCTAACCTTAGCGTAGGAGGGGGGTTGGCAAGGAAGGGACGACAAAGAAATTTGTTTGGGGGGGTGGGGGGGCATCAAAGGGGTAAGGTAACAAGGACGGCGTCGACAAAATGTCGGGACGTCCTTGAAGGGGGTAGAGTCGGGTAGGGGTGAGCATTCGGTTTATTCGGTTTAAACCGAACCGAATAACCCAAAACCGAATTGGACCGAAACCGAATAAGCAAAACCGTAACCGAACCGAATTGGCCCAAAACCGAATCAAACCGAACCGAATTAAATCGGTTCGGTTTTCGGTTTATTCGGTTTATTCATATTTTTTGATTTTTTTGAGCTTTTTTTTTTTTTTGTTAATATATATAGTAACTAAAATACATAGACATATTTAGTATATACCTATATATATTTTGTATGTACCTATATATATTAATACTTATATATATAGTACACACACACACACACACACACACACACACACACACACACACACACACATATATATATATATATATATATATATATATATATATATATAAATTAAATATTCTTATTCGGTTTTCGGTTTTGGACCGAAACCGAAACCCAAAACCGAAACCGAATAAGAAATTTTATTATTTTCAAAACCGAAACCGAACCGAATTTTTTTAAAACCGAACCTCTTATTCGGTTCGGTTCGATTTTCGGTCCAAAACCGAATAATGCTCACCCCTAGAGTCGGGTAGGGCGGAGGCATCCAGTTTTGGGATTATGATGCACAAGATGTGGGTGTAATGGTAATTTATCTTTCAGTGGTCTATGCTAGCAAATTGAAAATTGGCTAAGGTTGAGTTGAGGGTAGAAAGTACGGGCACTCCAAAAATCTCGGCTAGTGCCATGGACACTCCACGTGTCGTGTCCGTATTGCCATGTCGTATCCGCGCCTTTGCGACATAGGTTGAAGGTATTTAAATGCAAACTAAAAAAGTCTTGGGTAGCTAGCGTTAATTTTGATACTTGAGGAAAACATCACAAAAAACTCCTGCTTTCTTGTTAATCAACCCCCCATCATCAATTCTCGAACTAACACTAACTAGTACCAAAAGAAGTACTTATTATTAGACAACAAGCTCAAAATCGAAAGAAAGGAAAAGAAAGATCGTTAATTGCTCGACCTCAACGAGCGCCGCCTCCTTCCTAGGAAACGATCCGACGATGGCTGGAGAGACCCCGACGTCCCTCGCACCGGCGATCATCGCCGACTCTCCCCATCCCAACCTCCCCTGCATCCACGAGTCCCAAAATCACAAATTTTTCCAACAGCCATGGAAAGACAAGGAAAAAGAAAAAACAATGGAAAAAGGGCTACTGACCACGTGGGAGAGGGAGGCGCGGAGGACGCGGCTCTGCTCCTCCTCGTACTCCGCTCCTCGTCCGCCGCCGCCTCGGGATCTGGTGCTCCGCCGGTGGGGGTTAGGGTTCTGTTCTTCTTCCGCTGGTGTTGGTGGTGGTGGTGGAGGTAGGGTTGGATTGGGTTGCGGTGGCGGTGGTGGTTGGGGATTGGGAGAGGCGGCGGCGGTGGAGGAGTGGCGGAGGAAGGAGGAGGAGGAGGAGGAGGAGAGGAGGCGGTGGTGGTGTCGGGAAGTGGAGAGAGTGAGAGTGGAGAGGAGTCGACGAGTGGCCATGGATCTTAACATTTGCTTCTCAGTACCAAGAAAGTCGTTGCATAAAATAGCGGAATGACTTCTGAGGGGCGTTTGAAGAAATGGCTGATAGAGAGTACACGTGGGAGAGTTCCCAGTCTGACACGTAGTAACTACATGTCCCCTCATATACGAATATGAATTCTATTTATTGTTTGTGTTATTTTTTAAAATAATCAATGTGGTCGGTCATAAATTTTTGGGATAATTTAACAAATACCTCCATTCTAAATGTGAAAACTAGCATATACCCACACTATTTATTTTATTTAGCAAATACCCCCACTCCTATGTAAAAAAGTGGGGGTATATCTTAAATTTTTATTATTTTATATCAAAAATGGGGATATTTGTTAGATAAATAAAATAGTGGGGGTATATGCTAGTTTCAACATTTAGAATGGGGGCATTTGCTAAATTATCCCTAAATTTTTTATATAATAAATCTATTTTTATATCGAACTCGAGTTGCTCTTGTGGTTACCGAAGAAAAGTATAAGATTCTAGATGGGTGGCGGAAGATCAGTTGACCGAGCCACGGGGACGTATTATTTCTTTCATTTACTTGATGAGAGTTGGGAGATAGTAGGCCCAAAGTCACGCCCCAGAACCAGAATACTGGAGAGCGGGAGAATGACTCAGCCAGCTACGTATTACGGGTAGATGAATACCGTATAATACGATCAATGCTGTCTAACCAGACGAGGGGGTGCATATTACATGAAAGTCTTACTATGGTCAATCCACATCTATTGTCTCAATCGTTCAAACAAGAAACAGAAATAGAGAACATGTGAGATAAAGCAGTAAGGCGTCCCAAACGCTTAGTCAAAATGTTCCTGATATCTGGCTTTACAAAAACATAGCCAGACGATGTAGCAAAGTACACACAATTGTTTATCAGCTGCAGCCTGACTTTAGTTACAATTATGCAAAAGTAAGTACAGGACAATCCGACTAACATGTCGGTGCCAAACGACAAAGTTTAAAGTAGATAACAAAACGGACGGGAAAGTAAGAAACCCACTCGAGTCCTCCTGCGATCATCCCTCTAGTGTTGACCATCTTGGAGGTAGAAATAAGATGGATCCTCGAGGACTGGCTCTAAATCTGGCCATGCAAAACCAGAGAGGTTAGACCTCTAATAGCAAGTACCGCAAGGGAGCACGATATGAGGAATGAAGCCAGTAATAAGAGAATATGATAATAGATCCCTGCTATCTACTAGGACTCACACAACATCACGACACTTCGAACCAACCTCTCAACCAAACAAGGACAGAAGTTGGCCCGTCATGTCCTGACATTCTGATCATCTCAGTTAGGCAACAGAGCAGGTACAGTACACAAACAAATCATCTTGAATGGCCAATCAACTCCTACGACTTGCTATTGTGAGTCCCAAGTTATCCTGGAATTATGCAAATAGAGATTCCTCAGTTCTTACTATGTGCGAGCAAGGCTAGTCTATCCAGTCAATCAATTGCGCCAATCATGAATTAGACGAGTCCCAGCGGGACGCCCGTCATCAATATACAATATACAATAATAATATAAGCAGATACCGCTCCCTGCCCGTGTAGCAGGTTTACAGTATCTGTGGGAACCAGCCGGCCTGTCGGGCACTACTAGTCCCAAGAGGGCTGCCATGTAAGAACTCGGGGATCCATTCTCTCCATACAATCATTATTTTATTTAACTTAATAGTCTCTACGTTGAGTGAAATCCCATGCCGTAGATCATGGTCATTCAAATGAGTACTTTCGTACGGGGTACGATATGCGCAACTCTACAACGATACATGTGCGGCTAGGTTGTAGGGCTTACATAGCGTAATGCAACAATCAAATCTAATCACGGAGTAATCATGCCTTGACCATAAAGTACACATGCTGCTTTGTAGAAAAATAAATAAATTGAAGCCTGCACATGCCTGTATATCAATATTCGGGATCGGCTAATCGATTACAATAGTTCATTACATGAACGTATCTCATTCATTTAATTCAATAAGATGACTAGCCAGTCTCCTAGTTCCAACTAGAAATGCATGATCAATTTTAGTCAAGATAACCATCGTCATCAATGGTGACAAGGCATGAAAGTCAATTAGTATTAAATGGGGTCGAGTCTATAACTCTCAGGGTTAAGTTCCAGCCTTACTGGGTATCCATAAACCATTCAAGACACAGGACACGTTCTACATAACCATATATATCAAAAATATTAACATGCTAAGATTATCGAGTTCATAAAAAAAAGCGTAAGGATATAATAGGAGAATTATCATGCCACCATTAAATAAATAAATTATAGAACAAATAGAAACACCCAGGTCAGGAAGTCACGCCAACAAGTCTATGCTAAGGCCAACAAGTCACGCCAACAAGTCTATGCTAAGGCCAACAAGTCACACCAACAAGTCTATGCTAAGGCCAACAAGTCACGCCAACAAGTTTATGCTAAGGCCAACAAGTCACGCCAAGTCTAGTAGGTAGGAGTGAGCGTATAAACAGCGTGAGTGTGAAAAGTGGTTCATGCTGGCACGCACAGCGTGAGCGTGAAGGGTAATTCACGCACTCATAACGTGAGCGAGAAAAGAAATTCACGCACGCACGCAAAGACGTGATAAGAAATTCACGCACGCACAACGTGAGCGTGATAAGAAATCCACGCACGCACGCAAAGACGTGAGCGTAACTCAAATGTCACGCACGCACGTAAAGATGTGAGCGTGACTCAAAATTTACGCTCGCACGTAAAGACGTGAGCGTGACTAAAAATTCACGCTAACACGTAAGAACGTGAGCGTGACTCAAAATTCACGCTAACACGTAAAGACGTGTGCGTGACTAAAAATTCATGCTAACACGTAAGAACGTGAGCGTGACTAAAAATTCACACTAACACGTAAGAACGTGAGCGTGACTCAATCTCCCGAACTCCAATCTTATGGAGCCTTCGTTCCAAGCCAGAAATGAGGTTCCCATGGTTCAGAATGGTGTGAAATGAGAAGCTCTGCCACATAAACTATCTATTCCGAAAAGCACGCCAGTTGGTGGATCAAAACCCATGAACAACCGAGAATACAACATCTTAGATCTAGAATGTCGGGACGTCCATGAAGGGGGTAGAGTCGGGTAGGGCGGAGGCATCCAGTTTTGGGATTATGATGCACAAGATGTGGGTGTAATGGTAATTTATCTTTCAGTGGTCTATGCTAGCAAATTGAAAATTGGCTAAGGTTGAGTTGAGGGTAGAAAGTACGGGCACTCCAAAAATCTCGGCTAGTGCCATGGACACTCCACGTGTCGTGTCCGTGTTGCCATGTCGTATCCGCACCTTTGCGACATAGGTTGAAGGTATTTAAATGCAAACTAAAAAAGTCTTGGGTAGCTAGCGTTAATTTTGATACTTGAGGAAAACATCACAAAAAACTCCTGCTTTCTTGTTAATCAACCCCCCATCATCAATTCTCGAACTAACACTAACTAGTTCCAAAAGAAGTACTTATTATTAGGGCTTAATTGCACTTTGCTACCCTCAACTATTCCGCCTTTTCAACTTGATACCATAAACTTTTTTTCGTAACAAATTGGTACCTCAACTATTATTTTTTTTCAACTTGATACCTAATTTTTCAAAAATTCCGAAAATGCCCTTCCCTCTTCCTTCCCTCCACCCCCTTCCCCACTCCGGCCACCCCCCCTGCTAGCTCTGGCCGCCCCACCCCCCCCTGCTAGCTCCGCCCCCCCCCCCCCGCCCCCCACCCCCCCTGCTACCTTCGGCCACCCCCTGCCCCGCCTCCCGCCCCGCCCTCCCTCTCCAGCCTCCCTCCTCCCGTGCTGCCGCGGCCTAGGGGAGAGGCGGGGGGCGGGCGGGCGGGCGGCCGGAGTGAGCAGGGGGGGTGGGGGGCGCGGGGGGGGGGAGCTAGCAGGGGGGGCGGCCGAAGTGAGCAGGGGGGCGGCCGGAGCGTGCAGGGGGGGAGGGGTAGGGGTAGGGGCATTTTAGTCCAAAATAACATCGGGGTACCAAATTGTTACAAAAAATAGTTTAGGGTACAAAGTTAAAAAATGGTAATAGTTGAGGGTAGCAAAGTGCAATTAAGCCTATTATTAGACAACAAGCTCAAAATCGAAAGAAAGGAAAAGAAAGATCGTTAATTGCTCGACCTCAACGAGCGCCGCCTCCTTCCTAGGAAACGATCCGACGATGGCTGGAGAGACCCCGACGTCCCTCGCACCGGCGATCATCGCCGACTCTCCCCATCCCAACCTCCCCTGCATCCACGAGTCCCAAAATCACAAATTTTTCCAACAGCCATGGAAAGACAGGAAAAAGAAAAAAACAATGGAAAAAGGGCTACTGACCACGTGGGAGAGGGAGGCGCGGAGGACGCGGCTCTGCTCCTCCTCGTACTCCGCTCCTCGTCCGCCGCCGCCTCGGGATCTGGTGCTCCGCCGGTGGGGGTTAGGGTTCTGTTCTTCTTCCGCTGGTGTTGGTGGTGGTGGTGGAGGTAGGGTTGGATTGGGTTGCGGTGGCGGTGGTGGTTGGGGATTGGGAGAGGCGGCGGCGGTGGAGGAGTGGCGGAGGAAGGAGGAGGAGGAGGAGAGGAGGCGGTGGTGGTGTCGGGAAGTGGAGAGAGTGAGAGTGGAGAGGAGTCGACGAGTGGCCATGGATCTTAACATTTGCTTCTCAGTACCAAGAAAGTCGTTGCATAAAATAGCGGAATGACTTCTGAGGGGCGTTTGAAGAAATGGCTGATAGAGAGTACACGTGGGAGAGTTCCCAGTCTGACACGTAGTAACTACATGTCCCCTCATATACGAATATGAATTCTATTTATTGTTTGTGTTATTTTTTAAAATAATCAATGTGGTCGGTCATAAATTTTTGGGATAATTTAACAAATACCTCCATTCTAAATGTGAAAACTAGCATATACCCACACTATTTATTTTATTTAGCAAATACCCCCACTCCTATGTAAAAAAGTGGGGGTATATCTTAAATTTTTATTATTTTATATCAAAAATGGGGGTATTTGTTAGATAAATAAAATAGTGGGGGTATATGCTAGTTTCAACATTTAGAATGGGGGCATTTGCTAAATTATCCCTAAATTTTTTATATAATAAATCTATTTTTATATCGAACTCGAGTTGCTCTTGTGGTTACCGAAGAAAAGTATAAGATTCTAGCTGGGTGGCGGAAGATCAGTTGACCGAGCCACGGGGACGTATTATTTCTTTCATTTACTTGATGAGAGTTGGGAGATAGTAGGCCCAAAGTCACGCCCCAGAACCAGAATAGTGGAGAGCGGGGGAATGACTCAGCCAGCTACGTATTACGGGTAGATGAATACCGTATAATACGATCAATGCTGTCTAACCAGACGAGGGGGTGCATATTACATGAAAGTCTTACTATGGTCAATCCACATCTATTGTCTCATCCGTTCAAACAAGAAACAGAAATAGAGAACATGTGAGATAAAACAGTAAGGCGTCCCAAACGCTTAGTCAAAATGTTCCTGATATCTGGCTTTACAAAAACATAGCCAGACGACGAGTGACTTCTGAGGTGTCGGGAAGTGGAGAGAGTGAGAGTGGAGAGGAGTCGACGAGTGGCCATGGATCTTAACATTTGCTTCTCAGTACCAAGAAAGTCGTTGCATAAAATAGCGGAATGACTTCTGAGGGGCGTTTGAAGAAATGGCTGATAGAGAGTACACGTGGGAAGTTCCCAGTCTGACACGTAGTAGCTACATGTCCCCTCATATACAAATATGAATTCTATTTATTGTTGGTGTTATTTTTTAAATAGTCAAAGTAGTCGGTCATAAATTTTGGGTACAATAAATCTATTTTTATACCGAACTCGAATGACTCTTGTGGTTACCGAAGAGAAGTATAAGATCTTGACTGAGTGGCGAAAGATCAGTGGACCGAGCCACTGGGACGTATTATTTCTTCCATTTACTTGGTGGGAGTTGGGGGATAGTTGGCCCAACAGACATATAATGCAGCTTGCACAAAGTCCGGTGCCTTATCACCGGGCATTTAAAAAAAATGGATATTTAAAACTATTATTAATGAACGAATCTATTCATGTTCATCTACTAAAATTTTGGATAATATTTATCATTCTACTTAAAGGTTGTCACATGTCAACTTAAAATTAATTTTATTTTTAATTTAATTTCTCATACCTTTATAATAACTAGTAGCATGCACGTGCAATGTGTGCATAAAAAAATTAAGTTAGAACTTCGAGAATATATATATATATATATATATATATATATATATATATATATATATATATATATATATATATATATATATATATATATATATATATATAAATAAAAAATCATGTCTGCGTTAGGGTTTCCTTCCACGGAAGGCGATCCAGAAACGGACGGCGCGGCGGAGACCAATCTAACCCAGACGATCTCGGAGACGGCGCTAGAGGAGGCTCGGTTTCGGGAAGAAGCCGGAGGGTGGACAACTATCGAAAGGCGGAGGAGGAGGAACCAACCGTCGCAACCGGAGAGACGGGATAAGGAAGCCCCACGCCAAGGGGGCGCAACATAGGTCGACCCCACCTGAAGAATATGCCTAGGAGGTACGGCCCGGTGGGAGGAGGTCGGTATGGCGGACCACCAACGCACACCGGAAACCCCACGATGGGAGGCGGAGACGGGTTAAGAGACAAGAAGACGAGCCATCCTCCCGCGGGCATTACTAGGGCACCCCCAGCGCCTCCTCAGCGAAGTCAGGCGAGGAGCAACACCGGTGAACACCACAAACCGGTATCATGGGCGGAAGTATGCAAGACGAAGGCGGCCCCGGAGGAGGTAGATCTGCAGTACATCGAACCAACTATCATCAACGGAGAGAAGGTGGCAGAGATCACGAGCGATGATATTCAAGAAACTGCGGAATACTGGAGAAATACGCTGGTCTTATATGTGATGGACAATCGGCCGTTCTATGGACAGCTCCGAGGTTATGCGATCCGCCAATGGCGACCGAAGGGGGGATGGATATATACTCCAGGGAAAACGGATTTTACTTCATTAAGTTTGACCTGGAGGATCTGGAGCGCATCTTACAAGGAGGACCATGGACATTCGACGGACGTTTGGTTGTATTGAAACGTTGGTGTCCTAAAACAAACTTTGAGAAGGACCGACTGTCATCCATCCCTATATGGATCCGGATGCCCTGGCTGTCAGCTATGGAGTATCCCGGCCATTATGAAATTGGCCAGCATTGTGGGGAAGCCACTTCGCACGGATATTCCTACAGCAAGACGACAGCGTCTCTCGTATGCAAGAGTATTTGCAGAAATCCAAGCTGCCGAAGATTTACCGAGAAAGATAGATATCAAATTGCCCAATGGGGAACGCATGGAGCAGGAAATCGAGTATGAGTGGGTTCCTCCGTCATGCGCATTATGCCATTGTTTTGGTCACACAAGTTCCCAGTGCACGACCGCAGGGGCGCGTACAGAGGAAGCAAAAACTCAGGAGGAACATATGATGATGGACATGCAACGAGATATAAACATCTCTCACCTTGAGGAGGGAGACACTACTGCAATAGAAGATCGGATGGAACTGGATATGGGCAAAGAATCTACAACACAAGAAGTGGCACCAGAGCGGGGCTCCATATTGGGAAAGAGACCGGGCTCGGAGCGAGAAGGGTCACCAGTCAATGGGACATCTCAGGAGTTGGTTGTATTTGGATCCGGGGGGAGCAATAGTGCCAACATGGCGAACAGATGGGAAGACGCCCACAAGATAGCTGGTGAAGGGAACACAGGGGAGGACGGAGACTTGTGTAGGCCGGTCACACTGGCCAATCCTTATGGGATACCGTCAGAGATGGGAATCGACTCTAATAACTCGAGTTCCTTGGAGACTAGTAAGGCCCTTACAGTGGCAAATCCGAAATGGAAGTTACTTATGAAGGGCAAGTCGGCAGCATCAGAGGCGATGGGGCGAGGTAACCAGGAGGACACGGGCACGGGCACTCTCCCTATTCGTCCACGGGAGAGTCAGCGACTTAAAAAGGACAACATCCCCCCCCCCCCCCGTCAATAATTAATAAATGACGATCTTAACTTGGAATGTACGAGGAGCTAACTCTATAGGAAGATGGAGAGAGATTAAAAATCTGGTAAAGAAACATAAATGTACGATTGTAGCCATATTAGAAAGCAAGATCAAGACGGGGTCAGTAATCGACAGACGGACACCGCACCAATGGTCTTCAGTACACAACCTGTCTACGGGCAGCATGGCACGCATCTGGGTAATGTGGTGCAACGGGGATTGGCTTGGCCAGGTACGATTCATATCTGACCAATTAATTTGTATTGATTTCACTAACAAGGGCGGGCTCAAAGTAACAATTGGAGCAGTTTATGGACACAATGATCGTCGTTTACGGTATACCTTGTGGAGAGACATTACGAGGATTGCAGATGAAATCGATAATAGTTCCCCACTTCTCCTATGTGGAGACTTCAACGCAATACTGTAACCCCTGTTTTCAAAAAATTTAATAAATGAAAAACAATTCCAAATTTGCCCCAAATTGATTCCATTAGGTTCTAAATATTTTTCTATTAATTTTAGATTTTTTTTGCGATTTGTTTGGAGTCGTTTGGACGTCATTTGAATTTTTTGTAATTAAATAACTGCTACCGTAAAAGCTGTATTTCTCCCCGTTTTGGCAAAACGATAAAAATCTAACCCTAAGGTCAAGTTAGTAATTGACCATGGTTAATTTGCCCTAATTTTATTTTCCTATAAATAGGCTCTCATCCCAATGTAAAAATCCCAATTTCAAAAATCAATTTTAATTCAATTCTCAAAATAATTCTTTTTTTTCCCTTCCCTATTCTGTCTGAATTCCGACGAGCTCGCCGCCGGCGACGAACTCCGGCGACCCCTATTCTCGGCCATTCTACCTCGTCGTCGACCAAGGAAGCTACCAGTGAGTTGAGAACGACGAGCCCGACCCGAAGAATACACCCGCCACGCCGCCGACCATAGCCGCCCACGGCCACCGCAGCGCCGCCGGCCTAGCCCGCCCGGCCGTTCAAGCTTGTAACTCTCCCATTTCTGAATCAATTTGTTAATTTCTTGGCATGAACATGTTCGTCTCAACGAGACGAACATTTTGCCCCTAATTTTAACACATCAGGACACACGAACACGAAGAAAACACTTGCCCTAGTTTCGGACACGTAGGACACGGCACGAACACATGTTGTGATGACACAAATTTATCACCATCGTGTCGAGAACGACACGGCGAACTCGACCATATCTTTTGACACGAAAATTTGTGTCAGGGAACCCCCGACACGAGATCTGGACACAAACCCGAGTGTCCAAACACTCGGGACACGAGGAAGAAGACCCCGTCTACTTCTGAATAAATCCATTGCTGCCCCTGTTCTTCGCCACGGGCCGAACTGGCCTACTGGCTAGCACGAGTGCTGTTAAACCTGCGCCCCCTTGTAGTGGTGCTGGGTTCGAGCGTCCCCCTTCCCATATGTGGGGTATAATTTTGTGGGATTAATTTTGTTATGTTATATAACTATATATATTACAGATTATATAAAATCAGAAAACCCGCTTTCTTTAACAGCAGCCCGATTTGGGCCTACTGGTTAGCCTGAGCAGTTTAAAACTCCTGGGTTCCACTCAGGGGTTCGAAACCATTGGCTTTGTTTTTTGTTATTTTTGTACTTTTGAACATATGCGTATATATTTAATTATATATATATGTATATATTTGTTAACATTTTTATATATATTATAAATACATATATATTGTTAAATACACTATATAAATTCCATTTTTCTTTATAAAGATTACTTACTGCACATACTTATGTAAATGTGTATATATATATATATATATATATATATATATATTTATGTATAATATATCTCTCTCTATATATATAGTATATATAAGTGATAAAATGTTAAAGATATTAATATTAAATTCTTATAAATTTCTTTTGTGTTTTTGGAGGAATATTATATAAAATTATATATATATTTAATTTCTGTCATTTAAATTTCAGTCATTTAAATTACGCCATTTAAATTCATGTCAATATAAATACAGTGCCTATACTGTAATATATATATTTTAAATTCTGTCATTTAAATTTATGTCAATATAAATACAGTGCCTATACTGTAATATATATTTTAAATTATGTCATTTAATTATGTCATTTAAATTTATGTCAATATAAATACAGTGCCTATACTGTAATATATATTTTAAATTCTGTCATTTAATTATGTCATTTAAATTTATGTCAATATAAATACAGTGCCTATACTGTAATATGTAAATAAATACAGTGCCTATACTGTAATACGTATTTATAAATACAGTGCCTATACTGTAATATGTATGCTTTCAATTTCTGCAATTTAAATTCCATATATTTAAATTACGCATTTATTTACGATTTACGTACTTTGTGCAAACGACCACTCTGAGTCCAAGTCTAGCATGGGTTGATCGGACTCAAGTGAGCCTACACATATTCGGGGTCTAATCAAGTCATATTGGACTTGATTCACGGCTTCGGGTCCTGTATCTGGACTTCGGTTCAATTTCAAATACATGGACAAAAATATTAAATAATTAATTATTTATTGTTACTTACTGTTCTTGAATTTTTATATATACTTTAAGTGCTATAAAAATCTGGGAAAAATTGTATTTAAATACTATGTTAATCTAGATAATTTGTTATAATTTTTCCAACATTTAGTAAGTACTTTTAGTATTTTATAAAAATACCAAACCAGAACTCATTTTCAATGTACATTTGTATTCTGATTTTTTATAAATACTTCCACTGGATTATAAATTCCTGAAAAATTATATTAAATTTCTATAACTAACAAGGATCAATTTAGTATATTATTTCACATAAAATAGAACTATATAACTATCTTAAAAATTATTGGAACATATTGTACAGTTTGATTAATTAAATAATTAAATTGACTTGTGGTTTTGTGTGTTTTTGGGATAATTTAGTATCGGGACCTTATCCTACCTTAGTATAGAGACCTACTTGTTAGTCTAGACGTTGTAACGCCTCACTTTAGACTACTAGAGCTTCGTATAGCTAGTGCCCTATTAGGAGCCGTGTCACAACACTAGTGTAATCTTAATCATAACTTAGAGGCTAAGTTGTATATCATTTTTACAGGACACCGGACATCTGTACCTTCATATTATTACTCTTGCTTTGCTCAAGGCAAGTACATCTACAAACTCATTTACTGTCTTTTAATGCTAGAACATGTATTAACCCTGTTAAAATACTGATCCTTGAGGTAGCAAGCTATGTCTTCACATGTTGTATTACTTACAGTACCTGACATGCTTAGGACAGTTCTTATATCTTCACATGTTCCTTACTGGTTCTCAGTACATGTTTTACTATGCTTTATATTACTCGGAGTATTCACATGTTTCATACTGTTCCTAGTACCGGCCATGCTTATATTACGTCCAGTGTCTCTCACATGTTTTTACTGTTCTCGTATCTCTCACATGATAGAATATGGGTTATGGGAAAACTGACAGTTGAGTACGTGATCATGACCCCCCTATAGTAGCGAGCGAGGTCGCATTTTATATACATACCTTGCCGCAGGCCATTATCCCGCATTTCTGTACGGATGTACACCTATGCTTGTTAACTTGTACGTATGTACATTTCATTTACATGTACCACAGTACATTGTACATCTATTGACCGATCACGTACCTGCTACAGTTTTAAACATTACATATACATCTGTCTCTATGACATATGTATCCTTGTCATGATAGATTATGAGATATACCATGATTCCAGATATGCCATGTTCCCTGTGTTACTATGATATTGTGATCCCAGTTGTACCATGAGACCATGTTTCTAGTATTTTCTGTTTTATAGACTTATCACACCATGTTTCTTATTGTACATCTCTTTCATTATATGTTCAGTACTTTAGTTGTAGAGGTTGTACTTGCTCCCGTCCTGACAGGATAACGTTGTAGGTATACTTTCCGAGGAGGAAATACTTTGCGATACTTTTTATGGAGCTGCTTTTGAGGACCTGGCCTTTGCTCCAGAAGAGGCCCCAGCGGGAAACCTTGCTTAGACATTGCCAGTCGTCTTTAGACTTAGAGTTGTTACAACTTTTATTTAGTTACTGGACTTTGTCTCCAGTTATTACTTTGGAAGTGTATTAAACTTTAAAACATATTTACTTTCATCTATAAATGCTGTGTTGTGACAAACAATCTCAAATGCTTTAAATATAATCATTTAGCACACTTAGTTCCAACTTGACTATCTTCTAGAACTGCTTACTACGTTTTGTCCAAACGTAGGCTGGACATGGCTCGGCCCGGCCCAACAATTTGGGTAGCGGGTCGTGACAAATACTACAGGCTGAGGACAAGTTGGGAGGCAGACAGGTTCCGCAGTCTATACTCAATGACTTCCAATCCTGCTTACTTCGGTCGGGACTTCACTGTCTATCCCGTACTGGCCACTTGTGGTCCTGGAACAACAACTATGCAACAAACAGGGTGGTGTGCCAACTTGACAGGACGCTTTGCAACCAGAAATGGTTGGAGAAGTTCACTACGAGCTGTGCAGAAGGTTTGCCTTGTGGCACAAGTGACCGCACCCCTCTTTTAGTCCGCTTGCGCCAGGACCCTCCCAAGAGGAGGCGGCCATTCAGATACAATAACGCGTGGCCATTCATGGAGGGATATACCCAGGTAGTAGAACATGGGCTAATGACGGAATGCACTGGCAACATCCAATTCCGACTCGTCCAGGCACTCAAACATGTGAAAACCGGTCTAAAAATCTGGAATCGTACACGTCCAAGCACCAAACTTGCGGAGACAGAGGAGGCGCTCATTGAAGTTCAAAACCGTCTGCAACATGCTCCAGTAGACCCAACGTTAGCAGCCAAGGAGATAGAACTGCAAGACCTACTCCGTCGCTTACGGTTCCAGGAGGAAGTTGAACTCCAGCAACGGGCCAAATGTGTAT
This sequence comes from Iris pallida, assembly GCA_029216955.1. Classification (NCBI taxonomy): domain Eukaryota; kingdom Viridiplantae; phylum Streptophyta; class Magnoliopsida; order Asparagales; family Iridaceae; genus Iris; species Iris pallida. Next base: position 28,929,358 of record JANAVB010028196.1, on the reverse strand, counting down.
GGCTCAAGGAGGGTGATCGGGAATCCAAGTTCTTCCACTCTACTATCCGGGCTAGGCAGAACATGAATACTATTGGTTCACTTATTGATAATGACGGGCGGGTTCTCACTGAAGATCATATGATTGCAAATGAAGCCATCTCTTTCTACAGTGCTCTGTACAACCAATCTGAATATCCTTCCAACTTTTCGAAGATCATTTGCAAAAGAATTATCACTGAAGAGGGCAACGCCAAGCTTCGTAGTGAGATTACTATGGAAGAGATCGAGCTTATTGTCAAAAACGCGAATGTCAATAAAGCCCCCGGACCTGATGGGTTCAATGCGGGTTTCTTCCAAAAGCATTGGGACCACTTTCGACTACCTCTCCTGCAGATGGTACAAGATTTCTTCAAAACTGGGCGCCTGCTAAAAGAAATAAATCATACCTTCTTAATTCTGATCCCGAAGAAGGAGGGGGCCACCGCTCTCGGAGATTACCGTCCAATTGCCTGTTGTAATTTCATATATAAAATCATCACTAGTCTCATGGTTTCCAGAATGCAATGTTTGATGCTGGAACTTATTTCACTCAACCAATCTGCTTTCATCAAAGGTAGAGCTATCGCAGAGAATTGCTTCCTCGCTCATGAGCTTGTACGAGAATTCAACAAAGCTGGCGGACGAAAAGGGTGTATTAAACTGGATCTGCAGAAAGCTTATGATATGGTGAACCGGGAGTTCGTGTGTGAGATGCTACGAAGTATGGGCTTTGCCGACTGGTGGGTGGACAGGATTCGGGAGTGCATTACCACGCCCATATTCTCAATACTCATCAAAGGACAACCAGTGGGCTACTTCGAGAGCAACCGTGGACTGCGCCAAGGAGACCCTCTCTCTCCGTACCTATTCACTACTGTTATGGAGCACTTCACTTGCAAGATGGATCTTGCGGTTATTCAGGGACATATTCGACCTCTTTATCATCGTATTTCCCCGAGCATATCACATCTAATATATGCAGATGACTACTTGTTGTTTATGGAACCAACGGAGAGCGGTTTTGTCACTCTAAATTTCATATTAGAGGAGTTCAAGAAAGTTTCTGGCCTTCAACTTAATAAAGACAAGAGCATGCTGTACGTTAATAGAGACTGCCCCCAGAGGGACAGGTGGCCGGAAATTCTACAAATCGGATTGGGCCAACTACCGGTCAAGTATCTTAGATTGCCATTATCCATTACTTCTGTTCGGGACACTGACTGTTCGGGCTTAATCTAGTACGTCCATAATAGATTGGAAGGGTGGCAATCACAGGTGTTATCGTTCGGAGGCAGAGTTGAATTGGTGAGAGCGGTGATTCTTGCTATCACTATGTACTGGATGCAAGCTCTTTATATACCAAATAAAACCATAAAGAAAATTGAGACTCTGTGTGCCAACTTTATCTGGAGAGGTGGCTTACACGCAATCTCTTGGGAAGAACTCTGCTTAGAGAAGGAAGAAGGTGGACTGGGTCTCCGATCCTTAGGGGTTATACGAGAAGCTGCCATACTGAAACAAGCTTGGACGTTTTTACAGGGTAAATCCCTATGGGCTCAATGGATGAGGAGTAGGTATGTTCGTTCAGGGAACTTCTGGATCCAAGAGATTGACAATAACTTTTCAGTAACTTACAAGAATCTACTCCGGAGAAGGAATACACTGAAGAGCCTCATTACTCGGGTTATTCGCGATGGACGTAACACCAGTTTATGGTTCGATCCCTGGATTCAGCACGAGAGCTTAATAGACAAGCTCGGATGGCCAACTTATGAGCTGGTGGGGACTAACGATTATGTTAGCGCCCTCATTAGCAATAACGCCTGGGACTTAGCTACCCGCCAAGAGGGCCGTTGGTTCGCGAACGAGATATGAGGCATTCAACTGAATCTGGAAGAAGCAGAGGATTGTTGGCGTTGGGAGGGAGCGGCGGATGGGGAGTACAGCAGTAAAGTGGCCTATGGCCAACTACGACCACGTCGAGAACCGGTTGAATGGGCTGATTTAATTTGGGTAAAGGGGGTGGCTACTAAGTTTAAGTTATGCTTATACAAAGGCCTCCGCGGTCGCCTATTGACGAAGGACAGATTGCGAATATTTGGGGTCCAAATAAATAACCCCATGTGCCCACTATGCGAGCATACAGAGGAAACTAGAGACCATCTATTCTTCACATGTCCTATGTCGGGGTACATATGGCATCATTGTAGAGAGAAACTGGGGCTGCCTGACAGAACTTATGAGGGTCTCCAATTCAATGCTGATGAGATCCAAGGTCTGAAAACCAAGGGTGTGGTGATTTATACGAGAGCCAGAATCAAGCTTTTGTCTGCTGTCTGGCACGTCTGGCGTGAAAGAAATAACCGCATTTTTGAGGGCAAGAGGACGTCGACCATAGGCGTCATCAACAATATCAACAGTGATATTAGATGTATGGATTTCTCGATTAAATGACCGGCATATAGTTGCTTGTGTATTTGTAAACAGCATTATCAATAAAAATTACCTATTCTTCAAATATATATATATATATATATATATATATATATATATATATATATATATATATATATATATATATATAGTTAGTTAGTTAGTTAGTTAATTTAAATATTGAATATATTTTAATCAAAATTTATTCTTTATTGAACTTTGGTATAAGTTTCATAATACAATATAATTAGTTTAAAGATTGAATATATTTTTATTAGAATTTGTTCTTTGTAGAACTTTGGATATGTGTTTAGATAATACCATTTGGTAAGTGTTACTTTAAATATAGTTTAAATATTGAATATATTGCTTTTCAAAAAAAAAAATATATATATTGAATATATTGTAATTTCAATTTGTTACATATATATGCTTATAGTATTTTGGATATATGTTTAAATAAGTATAAAAAATTTAAGTTATTTTTAAAGTTAGTTATAAGAATTTTAAATTATTTTTATATGAGAATATACATAAGACATGTATGTTGTTAGTTAATTATAAATATTTAAATTCTTTCAATTGTTTCCAAGTTGCATTATAATTGTAGAAATAAAAAAATACTTTTAAATTGATACATGACAACTTTTGAATGTAACAGCCAACATCATTGAAGTTTGATGGGTTCAAAAATGGCCTAATTCTTTCATAAGTGTTAGGATGCAATACCGAAGTGTAGATTGAAGTAGTTCTTTTGTTTGGCAAAGCTAATAAATACAATACTTGAAAGTGTTATGGCTACCATGGTGTAGTTATGAACAAACCAAACCATGGCACGATGAAATGCATGACATCTTTCAAGACTTATAATTGAACCATAGCAGGTTAATTTTCTCAAAATCAATTAGTTTTTTTTAATCAAAATCAAGTAGGGAGAGAATTAACATGTCCAAATAGCAAATAGAAATAGCATATACCAAGGGAGAATTATATGCCATAGAGAATAAAATGAGTCGGAATAGTTGTTCTCCAAACAAGAATGATGAAGAGCAAAACTTGTTTGTATTGCAATATAGATAAAATGGTTACAATTCTTCAAAGTCAACGAATGTATAATTGGGTATCTATACAAGTACATAAATTCTTGGAAAATGTGTCAATGGAGTCTTGATAAGCGAACCATTGCTTTGCACCGTTGACGATATGAACCAAACTAGTTTGTATAGCAACGTAAAGTAGTCTCTGATTGTCGTGGTGCTCTATGTTCTATGCTCTCACGAACTCTGAGGAGTTTTTAGTGACCTTTTTTTTTCTTGCTGGCTATTTACAGCTTTCATGAAAATAAAAAGGACTATTCTTGGCTGCCATTGCATACACTCATTTTTATATCATAAAGTGGAGGAGAATCAAAGTGTACGGCAAATGAAAACGATTGTTCTAGGCTGCCATTGCATGCACTCATTTTTATGTCATCAAGTGGAGGAGAATCAAGGTGCACGGCAAGTCCGGTTCACGGAATAGTTTTCCACTTCATGTCCCCAGGTTTACTGTATGAGCAGATGGTGAAATGGTTTATGGTGGTATTTTGGTCAGTCTGTGTAGTTATGTCATTTAAACAATTGTAATGTCTGTGTGAATAAAACTTCTTAATCCTCGTGAAGCAAAATGAACAATGTAAAAGAATTAACCCAATAAACTGCCATAGTAGAAATTAGGAAGTAACATCAATATAAAAACATAAAAAAAATACATGTAATACACTAGAGATAAAAGACCAAACTTTGAATTGTGACAACGGAACAAAATTAAATCTTCATATATGAAGGATTGGGGCCAGAGATTTGTGGCAAGGTCGTACATGGCTGTCGTCACCCTTAAAATTTAAATTTTAAAATTTAAAATTTAAATTAATATTTTTAAATATAAGATTTATTTTTAAAGATATATTTGTTTGTAAAGATGGATTATTTTTTAGATTTGTTTTAAAAGATGTTTAGATTTTTTGTAAGAAAGAGAAAGAGCATGCTTTTTTTTTAGAAATTAATAACCATACGGTAAACAATCTATCTCCTGAAAAAAAAAACGAGGTTGTTATATATACTAGTTACCTAACACACGTTTAAAAAGAGAAGAAAAGAAAATCTACAATATGATTGAAATATAAAAAATTAAATTATGTTATAATATTTTAAATATAATTTGAATATATTTTAGTTATGATTTACTATAAATATATTTTTAAACTTTTTGATACGTGTTTAGTTAGATAATATCATCTAGTTAGTTTAAATATAATTTAAATTCTAAAATATTTTAGTTTATACATATTCATACAGTTAGGAGGATTTTATGTTTTAATTTTAATTTAAACTACGTGAGAAAATAACTACGGTTACGGGACTTATTATTATTTTTTTAAAATTTTTAAAACGAAATGGTTGTTGATATCCACACGACTTAGACGGCTTAGTTTGGAGCCATTTTGAAGCCCCTTATATATATATACTAGTAAATAGGGATGGCAATTTCCTCCGAACCCGACGGGGACCCGGGTTTTTATTCCCGACGGGGGCGGGTTTAGGGATTTAAAAACGGGAATGGATGCGGAGATGGGGATTAAAGAAATTCACCAATCATATTCGGGGACGGGTATATGTATAGTAGTCCCCGCCCCGGTAAATTTCCGACCCCGATTACTTATACTCATATGTGCAAACCATTGGTATGATGGGTTTATGATCTATATCTAGTAGTTTTTTTTTTATGAAAATAATGTGTTATTAACATGTCTTGTAATTTTTTTGAATGAAATTTTTTTTAAGCTTATAATGTACATAAAAAATTGTTAATCGGACGAGAGACGGACAAGAGAAAATTTGGCCCCGAAAGTGTCAACGGGACGGGGACGGGGAGGGGAGTAAAAAATTGAATCCGACTGGGAACGGGGACGGGAATGGAGATTCAAACCGTACTCGGAGATAGGGATGAGAGATATGGTCCCCGGCCCCTACCCGTCCCGTTGCCATCGCTACACGTATAACAGCGTATAATAAGTATTATTCAATTATAGTCAAATATCTCTTCAACTCATGTGGTTAAATTATGAGATATTCTTCTTGTTTGGTTGAGTTTGATTCTCCATGTTGACAAATTTAAACTTTTTTTAACAACTTTTTACACAATTTAATTTTTTTAATACAAAAATGGACAATGACGATTTAGACGGCTCAAAAGTGAGCCGTTTTGAAGCCTCATTATATTGTAGAAGATATATAAGACAGAACTCGAAGGACCTTGCCATTTATCCACATTAATCCCAACCACTAGGCTACCCCTAATGAAAATCTCAACATTATAATTATGGAACTTAACTAAGTTTACCTTAATTATTGGGAACCTTGATCTTTGTTAAATGAAATGTTATGGAACTAGACCTGTCAATGGATAGTCGAAAATTCGAATCCGATCCGATTCCGTATCCGAACTTTCGGATATTTTTCGAAATTTCGGATATCGGATTCGGATATCCGAATATTTTTCGGATATTATTCATTTTCGGATACGAATTCGGATATTAAGGTATTCGAATCCGTTAATATCCGATCCGACTTTAAATTGCAAATTTCGGATATCGAATTCGGATATCGGATTCGGATATCCAGAATTTTATATATATTATAGTATAATGTATATGTAATATATATTAATTAATAGAGAAGATTAAAGTATTTTATTCTCAATTAACTTTTACATAAAATAATTATAATATAATTTATATATAATAGTAATATATATTAATTACAATTTACAACATAAGAAGAAAGGACTCAAATATGTAGAGAAATTGAATTTGGTTTTCGGATATTCGGATAATAACTAAATTTTTAATATTTCGGATTTCGGATATTCGGATACTAGCATTCGAATTGTTTAGCTAATCGGATCGGATATTATCCGATATCCGTTAAACTAGACGGATACGAATTCGAAGTGTCAAAAGAGATATCCGTTCGGATATCGGATCGGATTCAGATATTACAAAAAAATTCGGATACGGATACGGATATTGTCCTGTCCGTACCGATAAGCATCCGTTGACACCTCTATATGGAACGTCGATGAGGCAAATTTATATGATAGATTTTTTCATATAGTAGTAAAAAAAATTCTTAAATCACAAGTGACATGTTCTATATATCACCATGAAAATTATATATTCGGGTTATAAATACAAGCAACATAAGAAAGGAAATAACCTTAAATCTAAAGAGAGGGGAGTGTGGATCTAATGACATTTTTCTCTGAACTTTAACACAGATGTTTTTAATTACAACAATGAACTCACCTATGGAAGAAAACAAGAGAAGAAAAGTATATCACATTGTTTTTTCTTGCCCAAACAATCAGACATATTGGAAGAATTGTGTACAAGGACTCCACCCAAAATAAATAGAGAATTGTGTACCCTGAAAAAAGAAAAAATTAATATAATGTTAGTTAACGAAGGTAAGACAATCTTTCCAAATATGTAAGACAATCTTTCCAAATATGCTCACCCATGGCCGGTCCGAAAAGTTGGATTATTCTAGCCAAAGTTAATTTTGGTTGTTCTTTGATCTTTATTGATGTAAATATAAATTTAAGTTAAATTTGGATTAGACCGATCCTAAAAAGAACAAATGGTCGACGAATTGTCCTATTAAGAGGGTTGTACAAATCCGATGTCTTATCACACCTACCACTGGGTTGGCTCTATGCTCAACCATGCACCCTCCCTCCCATCTCTTGAAAACCATATTCGATATGGAATTTTAAACACCTCTACAATCTCACTCTTCTCTTCATTCTTCTTTTGTAATTATATTGAAGACAACTCGTTACAATTGCAAACAAAAGACGCGAAAGAAACTGTAATAGATGACAACTCGTGGGGTGATGAGAATCATTGTTGCTCAAAGCAAGATTTTTAATCCGTCAATCTGCTCACATAAACCAGCAAGTTCAAAAACACGAACTTCTGGAACGCCCCTTTTATCACTCTTGTACAAACAACTCGGACAAAACTTGGACTTTCCTTTGTATGCACGTATGCACGGACATCACTTAGTTGCTTCTTGTGGCACAGCTGCTATTCCTCTCGCGTAGCATATATTCACTTGTGCTCTCTTACAAAAGAGAACAACTTGTAAATATATATGGGAGTCAACCCCCTAAGCAGCCCACTACCATAATGGGCATTAAACCCGAAAAATAACTCCCTATTAAGGGTACAATTACACCAGTAACCCCTAACTAATGGGGGTTATGCTCAGAGCAACGAACATCTATTTTCGCGCAGCACAACAGTATTTTCGCATGAAAATGCAATTCTACACACAGCTCTCCAACGCGCACATCTATGCGCCTCAGCGCTGCAACAGTGCAAAAACGACGCTTCAACGCACCCGGTGCGAAATGCAAAGTGTGTTATCAAAAAGCTACTTTATGCCTTTCGTCCGAGTTGCTAAGCCCTTTTGAGACTCATCTTCTAAGAAAAATTTCAAAAAAATGACCGACAAAAAATATAAATGTTTCCATAGTGTCTAGATCCTTGCCCTCTAGGAAACACCTCCTCAAACTCAACCACATAAGTTACAACTTCCATGTGTATAAATCAATAAAAGATGAAGCATCCACATAGATGTGGAACTATTATCTAGAGTTCAAAATCAAAAATTCCATAATTTTTTGTGATCTAGACGTTTCATACGCAAAGTACAAAGTACCTTTTGCATATTGTCTTTTTACACATTTAACCCTAATGTTAGATTAAATTTGGATAATTGCAAAAAATCTCTCGTTAGATCTACACATTTTACATAAAAAGACTATTAGAAAAATTTAACAGTTTGCCCCTCCTTAGATTCTCCGCGCGAGCCTGTTGACCGTTAGAAATGGTCGTTAAGTCCATATTTTTATATTAAAAAAATAGAAAATACCTAAACTACCCCTTTCCCCACCAGCCTTCCTCCCCCTCCCCCTTTTCCTAACCTCTCCTACTGTTGGCCAGCCCCCTCTCCTCCTTCAGGCCAGCCCTCCACCTCCTCCCCCCCCCTCCTCCTCACCGCAGGCCAGGCCCCCTCCTCACCGCCCCCCTCCCTCCTTCTCCCCGTCGGCCTCCTCCTCCCCGCCCCCTCTTCCTCCCTGCCGGCTAGCCCCCCTCCTCCTCCTCCCCGCCCTCTCCTCCTCACCGCAGGTCAGCCCCCTCCTCCCCGCCAGCCTCCTCCTCCTCCTCTCCCCCCCCCCCCCCCCCCCCCCCCCCTCTTCCTTCCCGCCGGCTAGCCCCCCTCCTCCCCGCGTCTCCTCCCCGCCCCCCTCCTCCTCCTCCCCGCACCACCGGAGAGAGAGAGAGAGGGGAGGGGGGAGAGTGAGAGAGGGGTAAAATGGTCATTACATACCTCACTTAACACCTGTTAACGGAAAGGAAACAAAATAAACATATTTCATACTTTTAGAAATGTTAAGAGTATGAGATCTTTTAGTGCAAAAAACGAAAATTTAACGAAATATTTTTTGCACTTTACCCATTAAGTTTTGCCCGAAGAGATCGGACTCTCAACTCTGATTTAGTATGCAAAAATCCCTCTTGTAACCAAACATCTTCCCACAAATCAAACACAACCGTAAAGACAATGAAGATGTGAAGCCAACTTACCATCTATACTTCCCGATCACGACTCTTCGTAAGCATCTTTGAATGACTTCGCCTTCCCTATCGCCACAACCGCCTCCTCTCCGTCTCCGTCCCGTGATGTCGTCGTCTCGGTCTCGGTTTCGCCTCCGGTAGAACTCGTCGATATCTCCTCTACCATTACCGCTACCTCGCTCATCGTCGGCCTCTTCTCCAGCTCCACCCGCGTGCATTCCACCCCAACCTTCAAGAGCCTCACCATATCCCCTACCGAATCCCTCGCGGTCCCCGTCATGTCCGGGTCCAGCAGCTCCGCCTCCCTCCCCTCTGCTATCGCCGACACGCTCCACTGCACCACGTCCGTCCCGCCCTTGGTGTTGTTCAGGTACTGCGAGGGGAACTTGCCCGTGAGGACCTCCAGGACGACCACCCCGAGGCAGTAGACGTCCGACTTGGGGCACACCTGGCGGCGCTGGACCGCCTCGGGGGACTTGTAGGCGAAGAGCACGTTGGCGGCCTGGGAGGGGTTGACGAGGGCTACGAAGCCGTAGTCGACGACCAGAGGCTCGAGCTCGTGGTTGAGGAGGATGTTGCCCGACTTGAGGTTGCCGTGGGGGACGTCCATGGACGTCAGCTCCTCGTGGAGGTAGGCCATTCCTTGGACGATCCCTCGGATGATTTTCAGCCGGGTCGGCCAGTCCAGTGCCGCATGCTCCACCCCACGGTCACCTATAAGTAGGAAACAACAAACAAAAAAAAGGTTCCGTCAACTAGGGGTAGCAAATATGTTTTTAGAGTAAAGAAAATGAACAATTACGAGAGGTCCAGTTTTTGGTGATTTTAAATAGCGGCTTTTAAATCAATCTAATCCATATTTGATAATTCATTAATCAGTTGTTCTGAAAGTTTTCTATAATAAAAATTATCTTTATGTTCATATATAAATAAAAGTTATTCTTGATAAAATATGAGTTTATGGACGTGAAGGTAACCCCTAAATCAAAAAGCCTTTCATGCATTCTTGTCTCAGAAAACAACTATGCACCCAATGGAACTTAAGGACAAGTACAAGACAAGTTCTTGAATTTTACTTCAATCAAAAAGAAAAGAGCAACCGCAACAAGGAAAGAAAGGGAAACACAGAAAAAAAAAATAGGGATTAGTTATTAGTAGTTATATTTATATATTTTTGGCGAAGATATAAATGGAATGAAATAATATAAATGTTTATATAAATGAAATAATAACATAAATGAAATGTTTTCAAAAAAATAAAATATAAATGGAATGAAATAATAAAGCCACCAAAAATCTACCGATTTGAGGTGTTTATAAAGCCATCCAAAAATACATTATACTAGTTTTGAGTGGTTTTTGAGCCGATCAAATTCAGTGGCTCGAAAAAATTAATTATAAAAGAACGAATGCCGATGAAAACACCCTTACTAAGCAGAAGTAATAGAGTTCGTAAACTTAAACTTCAAGTTGGAGATAGGGTTACCATTTGATGATATTGATTGTTGCTTACCATGCAGAAGATGGAGCAAGCTTCCTCTACTGACAAACTCAGACACCACCAGCTTCTCCTCCTTCCTATAATGATAGGCGAGTGGAGTCAGCACATTCTTGTGCTTCAACCTCCCGAACTTCCTCATCTCTGCATCAAACACGTCTTTCCCGACCCTGTTCAGCTCCCTCATCCTCTTCACCACGACCGACACCCCGCTGGCCATCACCGCCTTGTACGCGGACCCGAGCCCCCCGTTCCCCAGCACCTCCGCCGACGCCTTCATGAGGTCCGACAGCCCGAACGTCCCCCTCTCCTCGTTCACCAGCACCAGCTCCGCGGCCCCTCCCCCCGCCCGCGCCGAACCCGCCCCCGCCTGGCTCGATCCCGTCTGCTTGTGCGTCGCCGGGGGCTGCTGCTTCTGGCTCGGGGTGACCGTGACAGCTACTGCCGCCTCTTCCATCGCCTTTGTCGCCTCCTCTTCCATTGCGTCGAACGGCACCACCTCGTTCCTTCCCTTCCTCAACATTACAAATCCGAGGACGATCGTGACGATTAATACGAGCACAACGATGAGGGCTATTGTAAGTCCATTCCCTTTGCTCCCTTGTTCCACCGGCGGCGGAGGTGTCAAGCCGGCTTCAGCAGGTTCCCGTGGCGCGCCGCATGGAGACAACGGCACGCCACAAAGCCCGGGGATTCCCTGGAAAGACCCGGGCCCAAACTTGGCCAGCGGGGTCGGTATCGGCCCGGTAAGCCCTGTATTGTCCGAAACGTTGAAGCTCCTCAGCGTCGAGATATTGAACTCCGGTATCGCACCGGAGAAATCGTTCCTGTCGAGGTGCAGCTCGATGAGGCTGGTGGCTTTCGACAGCGAGCTAGGAATGCTGCCCGACAGGCGGTTGCCGTCTAGCCACAGTTTCTTCAGATGGTCCATCTGCGCGAACAAGTCGTCGGGGATCGTTCCCGAAAACTTGTTGTTGGAGAGGTATATGGACTTCAAGCTGTCGAGGCGGCCGAGAGGGGGGATGGGGCCGGACAGGCCGTTGTGGTTGAAGGAGATGGAGCGCAGCGCCTTGAAATGAAAGAGGGCATCGACGTCGACCGTGCCGGTGAGGTTCATCTTGACGAGGCGGAGGCCGGTGATGATGCCGCTGAAGCAGATGACGCCCGTCCACTGGCACGGAGCGGAGGGGGAGGAGGGGGACCACGCCTTGAGGGGGGTCGAGTCGGCATTGCCGAAGGAGGCTTTGAGTTGGAGGAGGGACGCGGTGTCGTCGGAGCAGGCGAGAGGGAGGACCGAAAGGAGGAGGAGGAAGGAAAGAACAGCGGCGGCCATTTCCTTCGGAAAGGCTGAGCCGCTGTTCAAACTGTGGAATATGATCTTATGGTCGTTGCTCTATATCTTCTCTCTGGGGTTTCATTTTTAGGTTCAATGTCTTCAGCATTTGTGTGTTGATCTGCGTTGTTCTTGTTTGTTTGTTTTGTTTGTTTGAAATGGAAATGAGTTGGAGCAGCTAAAAATAGGAAATAACGTAGGGGACGGAGGAGAGTGTATTGAGTTACTAGGTTGACGAGGTCCACGAAAGTGCAGCAGTTAATTTGATGGCTGTCAATGATTGGCAGATCCAAGAGAGATGATGGGGACAGCTCAGTAAAACAGAAGATGGCCATAGATGATCGATACCCAATGTGTCCAACACTCAATTTTATGAGACAAAAAAGTCGGAGAAGACACATAATGGGCAGATCAAAAACATTTAAAATGTAAAATTGTCTCAAGAATGGGAGGACCAGTACTCAAAGATTAGTGTCATATCTTACAATATATAATGAGACTTCAAAACGGCTCAAAAGTGAGCCGTTTAAACCGTCATTATATCACGATACATTTTATTTAAAAAAATAAATTATGTAAAAAATTGTTGAAAAAAGTTTAAATTTGTCAACATGAAAAATCAAACTCAACCAAATAAGAAAACTACCTCACACCTTAACCACATGAGTTCGAAGAAATATTTGACTATAATTGGATAATATTCTTATTATCCGTTATTAAACGCGTGCATTTACTAGATTCTATATATATGCATAATATTATGCATGAATTGAGCAAATCATGCCAGATAGATATGTACAATAAAGATTTTAGAAAATACCCAATGCTAAAATATAAAACTTATTTACATCTTGTGTATTATCAAGAAGCTGAGCAGTTTTTTCTGCCCTTTTTAGTTAATTCCATTTTGCACATTGGACTATGTTAACAAAAGGAAGAGCAAGACAGTCATACAGAGACATATAAACAAGAGACATAAAAGTACAACAAATATATGATTAACAACATTATATTAAATTTGCACATAGTTGTTATACATTCTATAATATGAATTTATATGATCAAAATCCTTTGGAGAGGAAATGCTAATTATGGACCAGAGATAACAAGATGATTCTCTACTTGAAGTACATACATTTCAAAATGAACTACTTTCAAGAATGCAGACAGAGGTATCTTAAGTTACGTTTGCAAATTAATACGCGGCAAAAATGAGTACTGGTAATAACCAATTGCTCGATCACTAAAATTTGGCAAACTTGTAAACAAACTTAATAGAAAAGAAGAAAAAGTACTTCTTTTTTCCCCTTCGGTGGGAGTATGCTTCCAATCAGCAAATTGGGACTACTTTACAAAGAGTAGAAAAAATTTGAAGGTGTTACCTCCCGTAAGTTGAAAACTGTTGATGAACTTCCATAATCAGGGCCGGCCCTGGTCCAGGGCGGCCAGGGCGACCGCCCAGGACCCCATGAAATTTGGGGGCCCAAAAAAATTAATTTAAATGTATATATTAGTAATCTTATATTGAAAATAGAACTAATATATAATATGATCCTCCTTTATCACAAAATATTTGTGGTGTAGTGATAGTTTGTTATACTTGTACACAAGAGATCTTAGGTTCTAGCCTTTGCTGTATCATTTTTTAGTTCAATTTTTTTTATATTATATATGGGCCCCATTTTAAAAATTTGCCTAGGACCCCATTAACTCAGGGCCGGCCCTGTCCATAATCCACCAGTGGTGGATGAAACTAAGAAAAATTCCTTCACAAGTAGGATATTCCCTCCATCTGCATGCTGGTTGTAGTCAGTTTCAATGACAATACCATCGCGGACATTGTCGATGGTGATGTTCTGGTAGGTGATATTGCAGAGGTAGCCGCCTCTCCCAGGGGCAGTCTTTATCCTCAGAGCTTGTCTCGACTCCTGGGCGGAGATTCTCCACAAGGACATTCGAAACACCCCCAGACATCTCGCTGCCTATAGATACTGCAGGACTGCATAACAGTATTTACAGTTATTAGTCAGTTCTGTGGACAGATTTTAGTAATTTTTTTGCAGCGAAGAGATAAACAGAGACGAGCATAATCATTTTAAAATTCCCTATGGAGTAATAAAAACAAGTTCAACTCAAATAGACGTTTCTTTTGGAAAACAAATCACCATAGTATATTCACCAGGCTGTGTTTGATTGGGCTTTTTTTCCATGGAAAATATTTCCATCACAAATTTTCCACCAAAGTGTAGTGTTTGATAGCTTCTATTTTCCATGGAATTATTTTCCAAAAAACTATCATTTTCCATATTTTCATCTAAAATGGTGGAAAATGAAACTTGTCCAACCCATAGGAAAATATCATTTTCCATGAAAAATAACTATTTTTCGTGGAAAATAATGGCAATTAAACACCCAAATTAAGTTTTCCATGGAAATTTTTTAAAATTCCATGGAATTGTTTCCTAGGAAAATAATTCCAACGAATTAATTTCTTTTCCACGTATTTTCCACCTTGCAATCAAACGCACCCAAATATCAGTTGACATTTTCCAGTCCGTATGGAGAAGTGTGTGAAGGTCTAGGCGATTTTGTCCAATAGAATTTACCTCACAACAGTGAGGACAACAAGATTGCGGATAATGATGTTAGTTGATGGTCTGCCATATTTGATCCCATACTGATCCCAACCACTCTTAATAGCAATCCCATCATCTCCTACATGTATATAGCAATTTTCTATGACCACATTCTTGCACGAATCTGCAAAAGCCAAAAATTCTATATATGCATCAAACTGTAGACAAACAATAAGACTAAATATTAGCAGCATGGATACACACAGCAAGTAAAGAATTGTAGACACAACATATATGGAAGGGCTTGTACTACTGAATGTATTGCTTTCCTACGAGTGAAGTTTGGCTGGGATCTCCTTGATCCCAGCCTTTTTCTCATATATATATATATATATATTTTTTTTCTCATATATATATATATATATATATATATATATATATATATTGAGAGTAAGGGAGGTGAGGTGCCACCCTATGGGTGGTGGCTACATGTCAACACCCCCCTCCCCCCATGCTATCATCATGCACCGAAAATTGTGCAAGTGCATGATGATAGCATGGGGGGGGGGGGGGGAGGGGAGAAGGGGTGTGTGTGTGTGTGTTTGTGGGGGGGGGGGGGGGGGGGGGGGGGGGGGGTGACATGTAGCCAACTCACCTCCCTTATTCTATATACTCTCTCTCTCTCTCTCTCTCTCTCTCTCTCTCTCTCTCTCTCTATATATATATATATATATATATATATATATATATATATTTTGGAATAAGGGTGAATTTATTCCTCGCATATAGCGGAAAATGTATTAAAGTACAACATCACAACTTTTCATGCCCCACTATACTATTATGGGGCCATAACAGATACATCGAATTCTATATTATGTAGAATTCCAATAGGGGGGTAGACAAGCCCTCAAAGATACGTCTGTTCCGTTCCTTCCAGATGTGCCAAACAGACGCAGCAAGACGGACTATGGCTCGTCTAGCCCACCCCGGATCCCGTCCGCCGTGGTCCCGGATCCAACTGAGAATGCTCCGTATGTCTCGATCCATCCCCACTCCTCTCAGCTGTGCACATTGCTCAGTCCAAATGTGCCAGGACACCGGACACCCCAAGAAGAGATGCCCCATGGATTCATCTGCATCAGTACAAAGCACACATTTGGCATCCGGGATCTGCATCCCGAACCGGATCAGTCTGTCTCTCGTCATCAATCTGCCTCGGAGGAGTCGATAGGCACATAGTTGCATTTTCCGTGCGACTCCCTTGTCCCAAATGAACTCCACCTCCTCAGCCTGGTCATGGTGGATCCGAACCAACTCATAGCAGCTACGGAAGCAGAATAGACCGGAACTTCCCCCCGAACCTGGGCCGGCCCAGCTCCATGAATCCTCCGTCTGGCTAGCGTCTATGGGGATAAGGTGAATCTCGGCTGCAAGCTGGCCCGTAAAAGGGTATCCCTCTGGCCTCCAAACTCCGTCTCTAATGATCCGGCTGCATGTGAGCCCTCGTCTTGCTTCCCTGTCCAGCTGTCCTCCCAATATCTCGAGCAGGGATCTGGAGCCCAACCAAGGGTCTAGCCAAAGGTCGATAGACGTCCCATCCTTCATGCGCCTGCAAATAGCTGTCTGGAGCACCGGTCTACATCTCAGGATGGCCTTGAAGGTGACCGAGAAATTGTTGTCTATCCTGCTGGCCCAGAAGTTGGTCCTCCGTAAGTATCTGCTGGCCATCCAGTCCGTCCAGAGCGACCCCCCTTGATGAATTTCCAGGCCATCTTCACACAAGCTGCCTTTCGAACCGCATGGAGAGGCCTCAACCCAACTCCTCCTTCCTCCCTAGGCCGACATAACTGATCCCAAGATATCGCATGAATCCCTCCCCTCCATATGAAGTTAGCGCAAATAGCCTCCACCTTCCGAATAGTAGCTGTGGGGATCTGGATAGACTGGAGCCAGAACATAGTGATGCCCGCAATGACCGACCGCACCAACTCAATCCGACCCCCAAATGAAAGCCCCACCGCTTGCCAGCCCTCCACTCTCTTCTGGACAAAGTCCACCAAGCTATGACAATCCTGCTCTCGGGCATAGTTGACCGTAAGCGGGACCCCCAGATATTTCACTGGAAGCTCGCCTCTGTCCACACCTAAGGCGAAGGCTCTCTCCTCCTGGAGTGTACACCGGGAGCTGAAGTAGACTCTGCTCTTCTCCCGATTTAACTGGAGCCCAGATAGCCGCCCGAACTCCTCCATTATGTCAGATAGCGCTCTCATTCCCCTCATGGAAGGCTGGAGAAGCACCAATAAATTATCAGCATAAATCAAATGAGATACAGCAGGACTCACCAACCGGAAAAGGGGAACAATCCTCCCGCTATGCACAGCTATATCCATCATACTCGTGAAGTACTCCATCACCAAGGTAAAGAGATACGGGGAGAGGGGGTCGCCCTGCCTCAACCCCCTGTTGCTACTAAAATAACCATGTGGCGTGCCTTGGATGAGTACAGAGAAGGTAGGGGAGCAGATGCACTCCCTCACCCTCGCAACCCATCTCTCGTCAAACCTCATGGCAAGCATCAAGTGGCACAGGAAGTCCCGATTGACCGTGTCATACGCTTTCCGAAGGTCAAGCTTGACACAAGCCTTCATCCCCCCTGGTTTGCTGAACTCCCGCACCATCTCGTGAGCAAGCAGACTGTGCTCCGCTATCGACCGACCCTTGATGAACGCTGCTTGGTTCTGGGACACAAGACCCTGCATAATCCCCTCCATACGCCTGCACATAAGATGAGTGATGATCTTATAGAGGAAATTACAGCAAGCTATGGGTCTGAAGTCTGCAAGAGAGGTCGCTCCTTCCTTCTTAGGAACCAGAGTCAAAAACGTATGATTCATCTCCTTCAGCAGCCGGCCCTCAACAAAGAACTCCTGAACAGCTGCCAGAACAGGAACCTTAAGCACACCCCAGTGTCGCTTAAAGAACCCCGCTGAGAAACCATCAGGCCCAGGAGCTTTGTCGGGATGAGCCTTCTTCACAATATCTTCCACCTCCTCCATCCTCACCGGAGCCAAAAGTAGGTTGTTCCCATGTCGGGACACCAGTCTCTTCGTAACCAGGGCCGGGAACATGCTGGAGTAGTCTGTCTGCTGGTATAAGGCAGTGTAGAATCTGACGACCTCCTCCTGGATCTCCACCGGGTCTCCTACAAGACGTCCCTCAGCATTCAGAAGCCTGGGGATGCTGTTCCGATGCTGACGGGTGCGGATCACATCATAAAAGAATTTGGTGCACCGGTCTCCATCTTTGAGCCAGGTGCATTTAGCCCTCTGAGCCGCACTGATCTCCTCCTGAAGTCGCATGATGCTAACCTCCTCAATCAGGATCTTCTCCTTAGCCGCCAGTTTCCCATTCATAATGTCAGATTGGAGGGCAACCTGAGTGACCCGCAGCTCTTCTTCCTTCTCAGCCAGGGTAGTCCGCGGTCTCGTCTTCACCCACCCCCGGATAGCCCTCTTGAGTTGTTTGAGCTTGTGAACCATGCAAAATTGGGCCGTGCCATCCCGAAAGTGCTGCATCTCCCTCATAACAACCTCCCCATAACCTGGTGATAGGTACCAGCTGTTGTTGTACCGGAACGGCCTCGTCCGCGGAGCGGGTCTCTCACATAAGCCCACCCGGATAGGAGAGTGATCGCTAGTACCCGCTGCCAGCCCTTCCGCCACCGAGTTCGGGAAACACCTGAACCACTCGCTGTTGCCCAAGGCCCGGTCCAGCTGACAAGCAATACGATTCTGAGTAGCCTTGTTGTGCCAGGTCCATATATGTCCAGTTCGCTCCAGCTCCCGCATACCTGACATAAGAAGGCACCTCTAGAAGTCATATAAAATCGGATCCGGTACAGGCCGGCCCCCAACCTTCTCTTGACGGAGCAACATAGCATTGAAGTCCCCCATGATAAGTAGGGGAAGATGCAGGCTGTCCGCCATACGACCCAAAAGCACAATATCCCCCCACAGAGCCTCCCGGAGTCTCCGGTCGTTGTGCCCATATACAGCACCCAGGATGAATCTGAATCCACCTTTATTCTCAAAAGTAACACCGATGAGTTGCTCAGACTTGTGAATCTGCACCCCCACCCAACTACCTGTGTTCCATCTAACCCAGATCCTTGCCATACCGCAAAGATCTAAGTTATGGATGTGATCACAGGTTGCCGGAGTCCGACGTGAGAGCATTGCGGCCCCTCGAATCTTCGTCTCCAGCATAATAGCAATATCACATGCCTCTCTCCTCAGCACCCCTCTGATCTCCCTCCATCGACCAATGGAACACCCCCCCTAATGTTTCATGCTAGGACCGACATCTAAATAAAAGATGTTGGGTCCCCCTGTAACTCCTCTGGATCGACACTCGAGGGAAGTGTCTCATCCGTCTGCTCAAGAACTGCATCTACCATAGAGGAAGTGGCAAGGTGAGCCTGAATCCGGCTAAGAGTAATTGTCTAGTCGGGATTAGGCTCGGTCTGATCATCCATCTCCCTCATCTGAGGGATATCCTCCAGAGTAGCAGGGGCGTGTCTCTTCCTGCTGGTGTAAACCATAAGTGCCGTGGAGGCCTCCGCCCCCCACTGACTACTCTCCGCCGCACTCATCCCCCTGGTCATCATAGTCCTCTGAGGCCTGAACGGGACCAGCGCACCCTGCATGCTCTCCTGTCTCGGTGTCAAACCTGGCTCCAGTCTCCTATCAATCTCCATAACAGTGTCTTCCTCCATGTGTCTCCCTGGCGCCGTCTCCTCAGACGAGTGACTAGGGGTCGTCACCTCCCTCGCTGGTGCCTCCATCTGAACCGTCTCCGGCCTGGATGTCTCTGTCTGGCCCGCCTGAGGCCTGGCGGACTCTTTCCCCTTATAGTTGCACGTACTGGTAATGTGTCCAAAGCACTCGCAAGTCGAACACATGGGTGGGACCCAATCATACTCCACAGCCTGCGTCAGAACCTCTCCAGATGGAACCTGATACTCGAGCATGCTCGGTAGCTCCGATCCTGCCTTGATCTCCACAAAGACTCTGGCGTACATTATCCTAGTCCGGAAAGTAGTGGCCTCATCTGCCTTGATCGGCTTCCCCACGAGGCTGGCGAGTCTCATGAGAAGCGGGATGCTCCAATATTGAACCGGAAATTCTGGGAACCGGATCCAGACGGGGATGGCATTCAACACTTCCTTCTCACACCTTAGCTCCGGTGTCCATTCTTTCAGAATAATGAGTCTCCCATCAAACGACCATGGCCCTCCCTGAACAATCCTGGTCACATCCTCCGCCAGCCCAAACTTGACATAGTAAAATTCATTCTCCCGGGAGAAAAATTTCATGCTGCCCTTGGGCCTCCAGACTCTCTCCGCATAACCCCTGATTTGTCCAAAGAACGGCTTATTCCCTAACACATATAGCACTAAGGTGTTCTTCCAGAAATCGGCAACCTTTGCTATTTCCTCTGCGGGGAAGTAAGCCCTGTGTCCTCCACCAACCGCCATCGGGGTAACATACTCCATAGACATCGGACTTTGCGACTCCACTGGAGTGCAGACCTCCTTCCATGACCTAGGCCGCTGCTCAGCAGAAGGGGTCCTGGTTGGGAGAGTCGCAGTAGCCGGGACTTGTCTACCAGCATCGACAACAACACCCTTTCCCTTCTCCGCCACCGTCGCCTTCGGCCGCCACCCAGACACTGTGCGCACCATATTCCCTCCTCGGCGATGCGGATCGGCAGTACCTCTTGGGGGTCGGCTCCCAGAATTCCCTTGGTTCTGACCCCCTCGTCGTCCTCCGGCCCGTCGTCTCACCACCGTCTGCCAGCCTGCCTCTCCAGCCCCGTCCGCTCCCATAGCAGACCCCGACCCGAATTCGAAAGTCGGCGCCAGGCCTCTACTCGCTCCTGAGCCCCCGATCGTGGTGGTCCCAACCGACCCCCTCCCGCCGTGGAACACCCCGCCGCCGCTGCCCGACCCCCCCCCCCCCTCCGCCTGGGGGGTCGCCCTGCTGCCGCCGCCACTAGGGCGGGCCGCCTCCTCCCTACCGGTGTCTCCCGACCCCCCCCCCTCCGCCTGGGGGGGTCTCCCCGCAGCCGCCACCGCCTGGCTGGGCCGCCCCCTTCCCGCTGGAGTCGCCCGACCCTCCCCCTCCGCCGGGGAGGGTCGCCTTGCCTCCGCCGCTGGGGTCGCCCGACCCTTCCCGCAGGGTCGCCTTGCCTCCGCTGCCCTTTGGACCCCCCCCCCCCCCTTCCCACCTTTCCGCCGGCCGACGAGGGGGTCGGGGGGGAGGAGCCGTCGCCGCCGTCTCGAGCAAGTATTTCGATGCCCTAGCAGAGCTAGGGTCGGGAGCCTTCGCCGTCGCCATTTTTTCTCTCTCTCTCTCTTCTATATATATATATATATATATATATATATATATATATATATATATATATATATATATATATATATATATATTATACTGTTGGTTATAGTGATTTTGTACTATATGCTAAGCTACCCAACTATGCTCGCTCCACCATACATTAGATATCATAATTTCAATATCAGAAAGAGAGATGCTGAAGCTTCTTTTTACGATGCCATTATCGTGTTTAAAATGTTTGAAAACTAGAAGAAAACTACAAATTAAGATTTCGGATGAAGCTAAAAACTTAAAATGATGGAAATCCCTTAAATGCTTTCAAGAAATTAGAAACCCCTGCAAAGTTATTTTGGTTCCTTTTGCCCTCCTCTTATTGGTTAAATCACTACAATTTTAAAGCAGGAACAAAATACCCTTTACTAAAACATAAAGTATTAAGTACGGGGGAACCAAAAATATTCATATGTATATGTTTATATAGGGTATTTCCAGACATACGGTAAAACTGAGAGTACAGAGGCAAAGGGAACTAAAATAACATTTCTGCAGTTTCTAATTTCTCAGGAAATATGGGCATTTTCCAGTATTCTACTTAAATTCTAATCAAAGGATGAAAAGTAATTTAAGTAAACAAGTTATACCTGGATCTATTCCATCTGTGTTTCGGGCCTTAGTAACAGGAGTCAAGATGGTAACATTAGAAATAGTCACATTGTTGCAGACATAAGGATGAAGTGTCCAAAAAGAAGAATTCCGTAGAGTAATGTTGGAAATTACTATGTCTGCACTCTTCAGACCACATGAACAGCACAAGAGGCCCTCGTGTGTAATTTAAGAGTTGTTGCTCATACCTAGTCCACCACACTTGACCCTGGCCATCAGTGGTGCCATTATGACCTACAAAACACGGAAAAACTGATTATATACATGATTCTATTTGCTAGCGCAGTTATATCAAACACACTAAATTAACATTAAATGTAACAAAAAAAATCCAATTAACAGTCTAACAAACTATGGGAATGCAAAAAGAAAGCAAACACGATTCTTGAAACAAACCAGTGATCTATATCCTTCACAAGTAGGATATTCATCCAGAAAGAGAGCAATAACATATACATTCACAAAGTCCTGGAGCAACTAATAATCAAACTTCAAAAAATGGGTCAATATATAGGATGTATAGATGGATGAGATGCCTACTATTGCTTTGAGTATATGAAATGTAGCTTTAGCAAAAAGGCAAGAGATAAGAACTCCACATTGATGACAAGGGATGTTAAACTGCTATATTTCGTATGTAGGATATGTTACCCATCATGATAGAGATGTTGACAAGATGTTACTCACAGATTTAGAGCAGTATGGTTGAAGTGGAGCAGTGCTTCATGATCATAGAATACACAGAAGTTTAAAGAAAATTGAATAAGGCCACCATAAGGGCAGCCATGTTACAAGATACAGACAATTGGCAATAATGAAACATGTCTGAAATTTAGCATTGTTGAAACGAGAAAGTGTAGATGGGTGACGGTCACAATATATTAAAACATAGGCTAATAAATGAACACCAATAAGAAGTTCAAGAAGGTGCCAACTGAGGGTTAGATGAGAAAAATTAGTATGAGGTTCATGAGTTGGCCATGTCAGAGACTAATTTTGCACTGGGATATAGTTTAAGGAGCTGCTAAAAGTAGGGGTACGCCTAAACGAAGGTGAATTGAGGTTGCAAACAAGGATATGTCTTTTGCTAAGGTTAGTAAGGAAATTACTCCAAATAAACTGGAGGAAACAGATAATAGATGCATATAGCTTACCTCAAGAATTTGGGAAAAATCTATGATTTTGTTCTTTTTATCGTACTTAAACTTCAAGCTTTCATTGCTTACATTTTAATAAAAGTTCTATATTTTTTTATTTTAAGTTGTGTTTGGTATACGAAGTGCAATATTGCCATGATTTCTATATTTCTGGGAATAAAATCCCCAGGCATCAAATTCATGTGAAATTTACATTACCACGTTAGTATATTATAAAATATTCCCGGTAATATATCATGTGTAAGAATACGACATCATTTATTTATAATAAATTATACGTAGTGGCCGAAGCTTATTGTAGTTTAGTTGGTTAGGATAGTAGTCTATTATCTAGGAGACTTAGGTTAGAGTCCCACCATTGACATACATTTTTAAAATTAATATTATTTTTATACTAGTTAGTTAACTAATTATTATCTGTTTACAAATTAGTTAATTAATGTGACACAAAACAAACCCGACCTGAACCTGATCCAAACCCAGCCAGAACACGACTGGGAACCCAACCCAACCGACCTGAACCAGAATATGCCTGGGCCGGACCTGAACCGAACCGAAGAAGAGGACCCCAATCCAACTGACCCTGGCTCGAACTCGACCCGAAACCGACAGGCCTAGACCCAGATCTCAACTCGACAGATGCAACCCAATCCGAACTAGAGTGACCCAGACCCAAACCCAACTGATCCAAACCCGAGAGACCGACCTGACCAGGACCTAACCCGACATAGACCCAAGTAACCGGAAGCCAGCCGAAAAATAATTTCATACGATGGGAAATAAAAATCCAGACTTCTTTTGGAGGGAATAGGTTTCGCACATTTGGGAGAAAATTCTATTCCATGAACTAATTGGTTTGGAGGAAATAGGTTTCCCGCATTGTGAGAAAATCGTATGTATTCCCATGAACCAACTGTTTTAGAGGAAATTAGTTTCCCACATTTGTGAGAAAATTGTATTCCCGTGAACTAAATACTATCAGGTAAAAAGAAATAATAACATGAGAGAAGGTAATTATTTCCCTGTCCTTAGGTTTCCCGGAAATTGTAAAAAAAAAAAAAAAAAAAAAAAACATATTGCACCAAATGAACCCCGTGTCAAAACTTGATGCAGCGAGCCAAAAATTGTGAAAAAAAAACTGACAATTTGACATTGGTAGAGGATTCCATACAGATACATTTTGTACCTTGATACTATCAAACAACTGTCTATTGTATGAACCATTAAGGTAAAAGGATTGATGAACTTTTACTATTGGAACTGCAACAAAAGAAGCATACTTGTTTCTTCTTCATTTCTAAAAGCAAGTGTGGTTGCAGGGAGTCGCTTCAATGAAAAAAAGAAAAGATTGAACAAGGAATGAGCGACAGGTACAGTCCTGGTATGGGTAGTCATAAGCAATTGGGATGATGCACCTGTCGCTCATTCCCAGCAATCCATGGTTCCAAGCCAAGTCTTAACCCATAACGGTTGCTGAATAATGAGGTGACTCCAGAAACCAGTCTATTTCATGCAGAGTGATGGTTGTCAACCAGAAAACAGGGAAGCTATTAAAGATGACAGAGTATGGGTGCTGGAGCTATGTGCTCTAAGGAACATACCAAACGGAACAGGTGTTTCAGGTGATACAGTTGGTAATGGGTAAGCATTTAGCTTCCAAATGCACCCAGTGTAACCTAGCAGACCCTGGTTGGCCATGGGTAGAAAGTAAATGTGCACGAAACCTAAATCATTTGGCAAACCTGGGAGCTGTTGGAGAAGGAACCGTAGCCGACTCCGTGGAGTCAAACAGAGATGTAGGCTGAGTGGGTCACAACTCACCAAGGTGAGACAGAATAGAGGGATCAAAATCCACCATTCTAGCAGGAGTGCCCTCTGGTACCTACCACCATGTCTTCTAAGAGGCGAGGCTCTGACAATATGCTGTTGGGTAGTGGGCCATTACTACCTCTTGTGCTCCTCATAAGGATCGTCAAAGTAAGGGCAAGCTGTTGAAGGAGCCAATCAAGGATCTAGAGAGATTGACTAATCGACTAATAGCGCTTATGGAAAAATGATGAGCCCACAGGCAACTGCGATTATATGTTTGAAGGAGAAAAACCCAAACCTAAAGTTTAACATTGAGGGCTTGATCGAGCTACTGATTTGTATCAACCTCTGGTGGCGTAGGTATGGAGATAGATCAGGAGTTTTCTTCCGCTAAGATTGCCACATGTAGGCTAGTTGTGAAATGGTAAGGCATCTATAGTATGATTTAGTCGAAGAATCAAGAACAAGAACAATGTCTGATTCACTGATCATTCATACCACATGTCCGAAGGCAGAAAAAGGAGAAGCTGGCAATAACAGTTCTGGGAGTTGCAGGGATATTCTTCTCCTATGTTCAAAAACTATTGAGAAAGTTAATTGGGTTTCACAAACTGGAATTAGTACTTCTAATGGAATCTGGAAACGTAAATTTACTCTTCAATAAATCCCAGGCATCCAAAGATGCCCCCATTGCAGCACCTAAAAGAATTAAAAACAGTAATGTGTGCTGAACTGCCTGGCTTAGGTAGTTACGTTAATTAGTATACTCCACAGTGCACATCCAACTCAATATATGCACAGCTGGGAAATACGTCAGGATACCAAGATATAGTCCCTATGCGACAATAGTGCATGACAAATCTAATAGCAAAAAGGACATAACTAACCTGTTATTACTACATTTTTAAGATGTTGGCCATGTATAAGACTTCCATATCTAGGGCCATCATTCTCTCTCCCAAATCTATATGATGGCAGTGGAGGCATCAGTGGCCATTTTCTCTCATCCTGAAGGAGTATACAAATACATTAAGGCTAAGTTTGTTGTTTATAATTTGAGAATCATTTTCTCAAACACTTTTCTGATTTGAGTATTTATTTCATTATTGAAAGAGAAAATTATCATGAATAGAATAGATAGGCAAGTTATAAAGCTTAAAATCTTTAATTGATACAGGAATTTCTAGTTTCCTAATTTTAGAAATTCTCAAGTTTTTTTACAGCATGCCAAATGTCTGTTCAAGAAGTAGAATCTGCCTTATTCCTGACAATGGCATCTTCCTTTACCGCAACCTGTCACAACATGAAGCTATCATCATGACTAGCCAAATACACAAAAAACTAACCTAACTTTTAAATGCCTCCCTCTCTCCAACACCGGGAGGGAATCCTATAATGCTTGAGCTGACAAAATCTTACACGAAGGAACAGGAAATGATACATGTCTGAGTTCAAGAATACCGAAGAAGTACCAATAAGAACCTCTTGGTTCCTTCTACTATGCTTTAAGGTTAAGGAACCTAGGCACATGTTGTTTCGTGTTCCATCCGATAAGATTTTCTAAGGTAAGGCACTATAATAGCTAGCATCAATGCCATGATCTTACAGAACCTTGTATGAAGAATAAAAAACAAGGTATCTCTACTCTAGGTTCACATATCTTATAGTATAACACAAAGAACCTCTCAAATCTTTACTGTGTTCGTAAATTTAGGCATGCTAGGCTGTTCCTCCTCTAGGATTCTCTAAGGTGGCGACCAAGTCCAAGTCAGTCCTTAGAGGACGTTGAGGGGCTTTGTGCCCCTTCTGACTTTTAGAAAGAAAAGAAAATACTAATGTAACCCCCAAAAGTGAAACAAACTTTTTTTTTTTTGGGGTGGGGGGTGGTCAAGAAATTGGTTAAAACTTGTGCTCTCAAGTTCCTAATCGTCTTCTATAGTGGCCCCCTCCTCCCAGGCTCCAACAAACAATGGCTTTTCTGCCCCCTTCTGTAGTCTCTCCTCCAACAGCAACAACTTCAGCCTTTATAAGAGAGATGCATCCTATGAAATCAGGTGTCTACATAATATATTTTTCGACACCATATTTCCAACATAGAAGTGTTTACCCGCATCACTTGATTGCTAGCACAAAGCAATGCTTCCAGCAACGCATTAAGAGTGTCGCTTTAATCTCACCACACCATTTTCGATCTCACCACTGTGATCACCACAATGTCATTGCGAGAGCACCAGAATGTTGCCATGTTCACCACGATTCTGCCAAGACCGCACATCAACTGTGTACCCCCTCTAACCAAAATTCATGTGTTCGTCCGTTTTGACAAAACTAAATGTCTAACTAATATCAATCACCAATTTTGTGTATACAAATGGGGCCATGAT
The DNA here is from genome assembly GCA_029216955.1 of Iris pallida. Taxonomy (NCBI): domain Eukaryota; kingdom Viridiplantae; phylum Streptophyta; class Magnoliopsida; order Asparagales; family Iridaceae; genus Iris; species Iris pallida. The sequence goes on along the minus strand of JANAVB010028196.1, from coordinate 28,902,399 downwards.
ATAGGGGCAAAACTTCTCTACCTATATAAAGTTATTGTTTTTGTGGGCCCTTCCCTGAATTGATCAGTTGGCCCCTATGCAAGGAGATTCTATTGCCCTGCCCCCCATATCAAGGCCCCCATGAGAGCCAAACAGAATCGCGGGGGGGGGGGGGGGGGGGGGGGTGTTCTTTTGATGATCACATTTCTGTCCAATTTCTCACGGAGCCGTACGTGGACGTTGCCACTCATACAGCTCGGCCGTTCTAATTCTCATAAACCTAGCTAATTCTAATTCTCATAAACCTAGCTAACATATAATATCACAACAGTAACAAACAAGTGTTCTGAGATTCCACTCTAAGCCTACAACTACAAAACTACTAACGTAATAAATATAGTGCCCCACATGTCGTATTCTTCTAGCTCCGTCCCTAAATAGATTCCCTTTACATATAAAGGGATGGAAAGCCTTTTTTCTCTTTCAAATTGTGTGAATACGGCCATTTCGGTAGGAGTTGGAGGGTCCTGGAACTGCCGAAACCAATACCCAAATGAAGGGTCCGAAACCGAGTTTTTGAACCTAGCTATTATTTTCAAAAGCCGGCTTCACTTACAAACCACGACATCAACATAACCGGACACGTCGGCCAACACATGAACACGATTACCTCGACCCCGAGTATCACCGCACCCTCCTCGAGGAAGAGCGTCATGTGGCTGATCAGGTTGAACGGCGCCTGTCAGCCAGACCCCACGGCCCACGTAGAGCGTCCCGCCGCCACTCATCTCTATCGCCTCCACCGCCCTCTCGAACGCCCCAGTGTTTTCCACCTCCCCATCCCCCACCGCCCCCGAAACTCCCGGATGTCGAACTCCACCGACCCGGTCTCCCGGACATCAAACTCCCCCGGGTCCAGGCGGACGACCCCGAGCGCCGTCGCTGCTGCAGAATTGGCGCGGTTGTGCCGGTACATCGACCAGAAGACCGACGGCATCCAGAGGAGCGCCACGAGGGATGATCTGGCGGCGCTGGTAGAAGCGGTGCCTGCTGCTCTCCGCGTCGCTTCTTGATCCCTTCGAGAAGCGTCTTTTTCCTCCTTTCTCGTAGAGAAAGGGCGAAACTTGCACCGATCGAGAGGCCATGCTGGCGGGAAGTTGGAGGTGGAGATGGATGTCCATTGAATTTTTAGGGTCTTTGCATGGGAATTTTGGGGGAGGAGGAAATTACGGTTAGGGTTTTAAGTAGGGTTTTGGGAAGTTTTCGTGGTGGTTGGAAAGAGCGGGAGTTTTTGTTTAGATTGGATTGAACTGAGATAATTGATGTCTTTTAACAGAAGTAAATATTTAATAATTGGCTTATTTACAATTTGATATTCGAAACTGTTTCTATTTTTTAACTTAATACTCTAAAAAAAATTACTGACAAAAGATAGTGAAAATTAAAATACCTAAATATATCAAATAATTTAGAACTTTATGTTTTTTTACTTAACTATTTAAATATTATGATGATTAATTAGTAGTTGACCTCATTCCTCTTTACTTAAGTTACACAGTTTCTATCTGTTCTCTTTTTAGGTAATTAACTAACAGTTGTTCCACAATTTAGAAGATATATTAATTCTTAGAATTATTAATGGTTGATTTTCTATTGCACAATTTTCTGAAATTTAAAATTATATTGAAATTATACTAAAATTTGAATTAAAATTTAAAAATACTTCATTACATTGTATACATATTTTTGTTTATTATTATTTATAGATTTAATTAATTTATAACGTACTTTTTTATTTAATGGATAAAATAGAATATTCAAAAAATAATATATATTTTTTTCAAAAAATAATACAAACCCATGATACAAGCTTAGTCTTTTTTGAGTATTTAAAATCGGACCCATGATCCGAAAAAAAAAATATTTGATACATGTATGATCGGAGTTCAACCGGATTCAACCAGGTTTGACCGATTTTTGTGAACTGTATAGTTAAATTGTAAATATATTATGTACATTGATCAACAAAAATAAAAAGAAAAGGAAAATTAAACCATTCTACATGGCTTAACAAAAACATAATTTGCTAGTATACATCTAACTCTCACTCCAGTAACATGTTTAGTTTTTATATCTAGACATATAATGAAGAGATGAAGATGATTATGTAATAAAAAAAGAAAAGAAAAAAAAAAGATGATTATGTAATCCGAAGGTAAAAATTAAACTGATCCATATAAAAATCCAAAGGTAAAAAGCCAATACAATTCTTTTAATATACACAATCAAATATAAATTTAAAATGTTGAAAGAAATATTAAATAATCAGTAGAAGGAAAAAACCACCAATATATAGAATTAAAGTTTAATTAAATATGAGGTCCAACGTGATAGGTCAATAGAATTGAAAGTTGTAGAAGACCCCTTGTTATCGTCTTATATTTTAGAAGAGTTACGAAGATGATAAGAATGGAAGTCCTTCCATATTCAATTAACAAATAGGGTTAAAGATTAGAAAGAGTGAGAAACCTTTCAGCTTCCACCCTTTTAATGTTTTTTTTAACAAGAACCGGTTTGTTCAAATGAATTTTGGTTCGGACAATTTACCGGTTAAATCCCACTTACGTAAGAAACTGTTGGTTCTTTAAAAAACAACAGTTCACGTCAGATGGCCAAATTTTTTTACAAAATCTGATCAGATCCGATACAACTGATGGTCCAGTCTAGTTATGATAATATTGATTTTTATCTACTTTTTTTTTGTATGATGCTAATAATAAAAAATGGCAAATTATAAGGGCATATGCAAAGTTGATCATGACTAGCCAAAAGTAAATTTTGATTTATTTACAAGTTTGTCATTGAAAAAATTACTCAGGACTAACCAACATGTGAGTATATAAGTTAATTTTTTTTATTTTTTTTTGCTCTCTTCTCTTTTCTCACAAGAAGAATGAAGAAGAACAAGAAGAAGAAAAAGATGTGTCATATGTCATTGTATGATATATATGGGAAAAGTTTTTTCTAAATATGTCCTTAGTATGATAAAGAGATCCTATCTTATTGTAGGCTACAGTATTCTGCCGCGTGTCCTCCAAACCGCCACGTCTCGGTTCCCATATCCGCTCCTCCAAATTTTTTTTCTTTTTGGAAGAGAAGTTGTACAGAAATAGAAAAGGATAGGTAACAGCAGGAGATGGAGGTGGGGCTGACGATCGTGACTGCACTCTTTTTCTACTCTTCTTCTAATTATCAATATCAAGGTCTTCTTTCTCTCCCCCTCCATCTATTTTTTTTTTTTTCGTCACGTTAAAATAATAAACTAACGAACACAACAAAATTTTTGCTCCAAGACACGGACACGGTACAGATGTGTCATATGTGTGTCCTGTTGTATTTTGTAGGCAGGAGGCATATATGGTTTATGGGACGAGAGTTTGATTGGTCTGTGTTCAGAGTGTTGTGTTGTGTACATCTGGGTTGACCATTTTGGCGAGTGGGCTGCCAACTGATTGTGCACATGGTGGGACCATGCATAGCCGGACGTGATTTAGTGTCCGATACGACACGGACACGACACCCATTTTCCCAGTCACGGATACGCTGCTGATGCGTAGGGAAATACGCGTGTACACACATCTTCCTAAATATGGACTATACTGGGCACAGGGTTGGATTGGGAAAAGGTCACGAAGTTTGTACTATAGCTCATTTTTCTCCTGTAGGAAAATGGACTATACACCATATCTCGGTAGCTTGAACCATTGCCCAAGAGTAAGGTGCTATATACTTCCGTGAAAATAACCCTAGGAGCTATGTTGCATGGGAACACTGTTGACATGTCTGACAGACACGACGACGACACAAACATGAAACATATTTTTGCGTGCGGCGTGCCCTAGTGTATTATGTAGTATGTGTGCTGATACACTCAGCACTGATTTTTGGAGTGTCTGTACAGAGGCAGGAATTTTAAAAAGGAAGGGGGGGGGGGGGGGTCAACCTCAAATATAAAACAGAAATTTTATTAAATAAAGTTCGAAGGGGGCCAAAGCATAAAATTGATGAAAATTATGAAGGAAAAAGTAAAATCTGATGTAAATATGTATATAGAAATTGAAAATTACAAATTCCGGAGGGGGCAAAACATAAAATTGATTAATTTTTTTTTTAATAAGACTGATGTTTAACTCGGAAGCAAAAAATTTAGTGGGGGTAACTGCCCCCACTCGCCCCCATGTAGGTCCGCCCCCGATGATCGTTGGCCCCCGTTTTTTCTCCTTGGTTCACCAGCTACTTTAGCACTCTTCGAAACCCCTTTACCCTACCTCTTCCACCTCATAATGAGGCCGTTACTACCCTTGAGATCCTTATGACGGGTTTCGAGTCCATGCAAAAAGTAAGTAACCCTTCAAGGTTCCTTTATGGATTTTTGTGACAAGGCTAGCTATATGGATATTTTGACAAAACATAAGTCTTAGGATGTGAAATCATTAGATTTTTACAGAATTTTATATTGAATACAATTCAGAATTGCTACCAACCAATAATCACACTTATACTGATTGGTAAGTTGGCAATCATTTGCGAGTGGCTCTGTGAATGGTATTTCTGCTTATATGAACTTGGTATTTTCAGCCGTGCTTAGCGTGTAAATAGGTAGGTGTATATTAGAATGTATCCGGTATAAAACATTAGTGAAAATGCTCAAGTCGACTTCTAAAATAGTGAGCCCTTCTGAATTGTAAACTCGTAGACGTGTTTAGAACTAGTTAGCCGTGTCAAGGACCCGAGGCAGCTTGAGATTTTCCAGCTTGAAAAGAGTAGGGAGAGTATGTAAGCTGCGGTTATGTTACGCTTGTAATTTAAGCATTTTAAGTTATCACTAATATCTTCTCCAACAGCTTCAACTTATTGCCGCTCGAGGTTTGCATATTGTTTTTAATTAAGTTTGACTTTGATACCGAGTGAATGAGGCCTAATGTGTTTTTAGCACTCCTGAGTGATTTTTTCTCCATTTTTTTTATTTCCTGGTTGGTCTCTTTAAGAGGAAATTACTGTTTTTTTCATTATGCTTTTCTGTTGATATAAAGTTTCTTGTGTTGATCTTCATAGAGAAAAGGCCGCCTAATGATGTCTTACTGGTAGCTAGTCATAATGTTTGATACCAATTTATATGCTTGGATATCCATTTCATTTGATTCTGAAGTAATAACTTATGATTAATAAGTGCCTTACTCAATTACTTGAAATTGGCTTCTTGCATGGAACTTTTTCAGTTGATTACTATAATTTAGAGTTGGACAAATATCTAGCAAAATGCTTCTAGACATCAGACAAAGGATTCTAGTATAGAGTAACATAATTCCGAAACTATATACATTTCAATAATCTGTTTAAATCTGTAGCAAATTTCTAAATTTGAATTAATTAAACTAACTTCTGGTGCTTGGATGATAAAGTGATTCCAATTGACTATATACTCCAATTAACTTATTGTGATTTCCTGCTTGACTTCAAATTGTGTTACATAGCAGAGGACGGCTATCATGGAATGGAGTATAATCGCATCTCAAACTTCCAAGGAATATATAAGAACCTGCACATGCCAGCAGTGATCATTGGAGGAGCATTTGTTTTGATTGCCCTGATCCTTTCAACCCATTTGATTCTGCAACATCTCAGATCATACAATAACCCGTCTGTAAGTTGTGCTGCCAGTGTTTATATTATGCACGCTATAAAGTCTAAGTCTCTTTTTGTTTGTTTGTGTTGGTCAATTCTGTTACTACTTTTTTATTTTGGATATCCTAAATAATTGATGGTGTCTAAAATTGTAGATATTGTAAATTTTTATGCTCGGGCACATATATTCGGAACATGTTATGTGTCATCCGTGTATTAGGGATCCAATTCAACTTCTTTACCATAGGCTCCGACCACCTTCAAGTCAGCAAATCACAGAGATCCAACACCCTTCTGCTTCCGTTGGCCACTATGGTCGCTCACGAGTGGTTCCAACACCATAGTTTATATCCCTCAACTTTCCCTCTTCTCCTTCCATGGCCCCTGGAACCAGTTCCAGCGCCATCGATGACTTCGACGACATCCTTACTCTCTTGTGGAGATTCCGAACATACTCATTACCAGTAATGATAATGTCATCAACACTGAAGAGGGAGTGTTGTCTATGTCTCTCTGTCCCGTTTTAGTTTTCGGTCCACTTCAACAAAATATAGTGGCTACATTTGGGAGATAAATTATGTCTATGATGGGAGCGGAGGGAGGGCTTGGACCGTTTGGATATTGATTTCCTCTATGTATGTACCATTCATATCAATTATTCATATTGAGAAAAAATCAGTGTAATTTTTTGGCGGTTAGGGTTTGAGAGTTGAGGACCGTCACATGTAATTTGTTTCTGAAATTAGTAGAATCATCTCCGATCTTCGCCTGTGGAGTAGGTCACCCTGACCTAACCACATTAAATCTGTGTATCTTGTGTTTTTTTCTCTTTATTTTTGTTGAATCTTGTGTTTGCTCTAATAAGGAGTCCATGACACTGCACGAGAAACCAATTTCTTGTACTATTGCTG